>WKFP01014798.1:397350-434944 GCA_011057875.1 Pterocles orientalis | reverse complement strand
ACTTGAATATGAGAAAAAACTTCTTTACAGTGAGGGTGACAGAGCACTGGAACAGGCTGCCCAGAGAGGTTGTGGAGTCTCCTTCTCTGGAGACATTCAAAGCCCGCCTGGATGTGTTCCTGGGTGATCTGATCTAGGTGTTCCTGCTCCGGCAGGGGGATTGGACTGGATGATCTTTCGAGGTCCCTTCCAATCCCTAACATTCTGTGATTCTGTGAAATGCAGTCTCCTACATTAAAGCAGAAATCTCATCCAAAATCCATTCTTTCTTTGCCTTCTTGAAACCTCAAATTGGAAAATTAGACTTACACAGATCCTTGATACCTAGCTAGTTATAAGCTGAATTTCAGAGTCTGTAATAACCCCATGAAGACAAGCATCATTTACTAAACACTGAATAAACTTGCAGAGGGGGAAGAAAAACTGAGTTCTTTGACAGGGGATCCATGGAAAAATACCTCCAAACAAGCTCTACTTTTTACACCATAGGTGCCAAACAAGCATTTTATGATATTTTTCTTCTCTGGGGTAACATATTTAGCACCTTAAATGTTGTACTTCACTTCTAAGGCTGAGTTTTGAGTAACAAGCAAGTACAGAAGTACCATTTTGTACTTTTACCTCCAAAAGTACACATTAGCAAGCATGCATGCACAGATATAGACACTAAAGCACTTTGCAATAGATTTTCTTTTTACAGAGAAGTTAGACTGTTTGAGACTGAAGTAGAAAACTGAAGATGGTGTTACAGGAGCAGCGAGCTCCGTTGGTTTAATTCACGGTGCTGTAAACAGAAACTGCAGGCAAACTAGCGTGGAAGAGCGGTAAAAGCTTGAGCAAGAGTAAGTGAGACTTGCAGTTTAGTCAGCTTTTTGGTTTTTAGGGTATGAAGATCAGAGTTTTCTAATCTCATACAGACGGATTTAACTATTAAGTAAGCCACGCAATAGTCATACTTGGGCACGAAAATACAGGCTATAGCAGAGCAATTTTTAAACCAAACGTATTTCGAAGCGCACTGGGAAATTCCATCTCATTTTCTGGATAGCACTCACCCCCCACCCCCCAAATCAACTGCTTCTGCATCATGCCATTTTGCTAATTGAGTCCACCCATTTTCACAGAATAACGTGCATCTACAAAACATGCAGCAGCTGAAGGACTTACCCAAAAACAGTGCCTCCATTACAACATTCAGTTTCCTCTGTTGAGGAGCTACTTCACCAATATCGAGCACAAAAGAGCAACACTCTGTTCCAAAATATAGTTGCAATACTAAAAGCAGATCTTTTTCCAAACATGTAAAACCAAAATACACAGGTGAGGCAATAGTAATTAAGACACCTTTTTCATGGTTGCCTTTTATTAAACATATCCCAGTACATCCTTGATTATGCTTTAGAACCGATGTGTTTATATTTTTTTCCTTAGTGTTCCAGTGCCTTTATACAAAAGAAGAAATTTGCAGAGGTATTAAAATGCCCTAAAATCTGGAATTTTCTATTGTAGTTCAGATCCAACTAAACATGACATTTCATTTAAAAATTATCTTTATTAACCTTACGAGAATTCTTCCCTCTTTCCACTCTCCTCATGGCAAGTAAACAATAATGTTACCATCTGACATTCCCAGGAGAATATCTCATGATAGAAAGCTATCTGTTTATAGACTAAGAATCCTGATTAGCAAACAATTTTGACAACTTGCATGTATCTATAAGAATCTACAAGGGCTGCCTAGACGTAGCTGTTGCTGAAATAGTTAATATTCCAAGAGAATTTTCGATTGACTCAGAGCTGGACAAAGAAATCTCCATCAAGAGTCTCTGAGTAAAAGGCGGCATACATAGATCTCAAAAGTTAATGTATTTTATTGATTTCTGAATTCTTCAGGTCTTGACCTAAGATATTTACAGGCTGAATTGGTCTAGTCTCGAAGCTACTAGAAACTATTTGTATACCTATTATGCTAGTTAACCAATGCTACCTAAAACAAATGTATATATGTTGAAATGTTGGCTCCATTAAATCTAATTTTTCCCCAATTAACTTTAATGAGATGAGATTTCTCATACCAAAGGAACCCTGAAAGCAAGAATTGTCATACCAGGTAACTATGCTAGTCTACCAATAGCCTGAAAAACACTAGCAGCATTTTCCATGAGAACAGCAAGTAGGAAGAAAATGAAGGTTCTATATTTGTTTAAGGAATCTTCCTAGGAAAGAATACTGCCATGCATTTCCACACAGCGCCAGGGTTAGTTTATTGTAAACTTGATTCATCTTCTTACTTGATATTGTATTCTTACTCGCTGTAGTAACTGCATGCTGGGACACAGTAACTGAACCTATCATTACAATTTATATTGCACATATAACTGGTGATATTTAGGCAACAATTCTTAATGATTAATATATGAAACCCGATGTTTCCGTCTTGTAACTGGCCAATACTTCCATGAAGCTCCGGTTGATTGAGTTTAATCACTGAAGTAATTGAAAGAGAAGATGGATGCAAAGACTGCAACAGCAGCTGCTATTACCACACCTAAAATAACAAAGGAAATGCATTCAGTGAGTGGCAAGGGCAACAGAGTCATCAGCAGCTAGGGTGTGGAGGGCAGGGTCAAGGTTAATGACAAGCAGGAGGAGAAACAATAAGAGCCACCCCAAAAGCTCTCTATCACTGCTAAGCCTAAATCTAAAGCTATGTCAGATAATTAAATTATAAAAGCTCCACATGATATTTCTAATTGGAGCAGGATCCTTCCAGAGATCCAGCTGACTGCATACTTCTGTAGTACCTTGGCCATGTCCTGGCCCATAAAACAACACACTGTTTCTGCACTACTGCTGAATTCTAGGAATCAAACTAGAAAAAATAACAAAAAATTTAAGCTTCAAGAAACAAAAGCTATTAAGTTTTTTCTTTCCTGTGGCACTACATCTACTGTGTGAGTCTCTTTGTAGCACAACAGTAATTTTCCTATTGATTAATATGCTTGTTACTGATGCAGCTGAGATGACGACACACAAAAAAAAAATCAAAACACCCAAGTGATGAATCAAGGGAAAACATTTTTACATCCAAGCAAGCACATATTTACTCCTGGTACTCCTCAATCTGTAAGTTACCATGTCCTACTTCTAAGAACTAACAGAAAACGGAAGTTACTGTTTTGTTGTCTGAAATGTAACTGTATTTTAATACAAAAAAGACAGTCAAAGCTGACAGCAGAGAACTACACTAAGTGCAGAAAGATACACGAGTTGGACAGAGGAGTATCACGGAGAAGTTGTATTTGAAAGAAGGGTTCTGTGGTTGGTGCTCCCTGAATTATTGAGGCTGACAATTAACATCCAAGCCCATATGTATTTGTCAGCTTCGGAGGAAGATTAGTGATTCACCAGCTGATTTATGGATGCCTGTTTGACAGAGCTATTCAACTATGTTCCGGTTTTTTTAAAGTACAGAATTATAGAAGTGGAGGCTCCCAAAAAAGAAAAAAAAAGGCTACATGAGACTTTTGTATTGACTTGTAGGCTGAATGAATGCAAACACTGGTTTTGGTTTTATTTCAACAGTGGGCTGTGGTTCTTTCTTCCCCAGAAACACCCTGCACCTACAACACTGAAATGAGGACTCATTTTAGAAAAACTACTGTATTAAATTAGCAGCAGAAATTAAGATTTTTTTATTGATCTCACTAGTCTACTAATAATGCTGTGGAGCTAACAGTACTGAAAGAGCCCAGTATAGCTTCTGGATTGCCAAAGTAAAACTAGGGAAGTGACATACCCATATTTTGTTGAAGTTTCAACAGCAATGTTGCTTTTGTCAGTTGTTTCTGTTGTGTGTCACCCCTGTTGTCAGTAACTGGACAAATATCAACTGCATGGAAATGAAGTGAAGAAGTAAATACCAGGCGAAAAGCTAACAGATGTGTTTTACAGTTGAAAATTTCATATCAACTTTATAAATTACGTTTATGGTACAAAAAAAGTTTATCACAGTAGAAATGGTACAGCAGTAACAGCATAATACTAAACTAATCTGTATGGCTGGAAGAGTAAAAATAAACCAGAAAAATACATTTGGGAAGGAGTTTCTCTTCCAAAACTCATTTTCCATACCCTGCTTCCACAGTAACATATCCAACCCCCGTGACGTAACCTGGGGAGAATGACTGCTCCGAGGGGGAACCAACAAAATGAACGATTAACCACCTTCCCAGACCAAAGTTTTACCTTCAAAGACATTTGTCCAGAGTTCAGGCTACATGCAAAACTCATTGTGGTTAAAAGTGAGCCCAGCATAATTTCCCCACCCAAGAGCTATAAATGCTTATTTTCAAAGCACAGGAATTCCTTTTTGAAGATCCCTTAAAAACACAATTCAGAGCAGGCACAGAGAATACATTCCCCTTTGGAACCATCACTAAACCCATAGACTGCTCAGACAGGAAGTGAGAGAGCTTGACTATTTCCAGACAGATGGGATTCAAACCCATACCTATTTCCTTTCCAAAGATTTCCCTAATCACTTGGCTATATCCAGAGAGAGGGAAGAAAGAAAGAAGGGGATTAATCTTGAGTCTTCGAGTTGAACTTGTTTGTCCCACAGAGCAAGCATGCTTTGGACTACGCAGTTCAGCGATAAGGCTACTTGGTGGTGGTTGGGCAAAGGTCTTCAATTTGCATTCCTGTTCCCAAGACAGTTTACTAAGGCATCACTGATTGCAATTCAGTAGCTATTACTACCGATATCTTCTGGTCAAGAACAGGAAGAGTGTTTGTGCTATTGTGGCGAGATCTGGATGTCATCAGAAAGAGAAAAATCGGCATGCTAAGATAAGAAAAAGATTAACATTGTTCTGGTTCAGAAGATGAAGAAGAAAAACTCACAGCAGCACCAGATACCAAGTTTTAGCAGTCCATGAAATACTCACCTAAATAAAAACCGATCTCCCATTTCTAAAGTGGGGCTGTCAATCACTTACAAATCATAGAGTTGAGCAATAAAGGCACATCCCTTGTATGAGTCATATGAAAATGATTCATGGAAAAGTACTTTCTCTATTGTATCATTAGCTATGGGGGAAATGTATAATCTAGATGTGGGATCAAAAAGGTTGTTTCTGTCATTTAAGATGAGTCACGTGCATGATTGTCTTCAAAATCTTCTTAAGTCAAACTTGCACAAGATCTGTTGTTACATAAATGCACTCCAACTAGACACTTAGGACCTGTCTTTAGGCATTTTTATCCCTGAACCCACTGACTTTGTGTAAGTTGTTCTACAGCCGAGCAATCAATAACTGTCCAATAGGAAACTTAACAGGATAGCAAGATACATTAGATACACACACACATACATATGCATACATTAAGCATAAAGATGGCTCTGAGATCTCTCAGCAAGCTGCACATACATGTAAAATAAAAATAAGGACACAACATTTCAATGCAAGAGAAATTATCAAGTATCTCTGAAGACCACTGGTCGCAATAAAGCCATAGTTTCACCATTATTTTTTCTGTGCAAAGGAAAACATACCTTCATCTGTCTAAAATACAGCAGAAATCTTCAGCTAGAGTAAATGAATTATCAATTGTCACAAGATAGCTTTTTAAATACCTTAACTAGTACAGTAAGAGCACCGCATTCTCTCCAAACTACTTAATAGTTTTTAATTCCCTAAAATAGCCTATCACTTTTAGAGAAGCTGACCACATTTCTTAGATCACCTTTGAAGTTTAGATCCAGCAGGTTTCTTTCTGCTTTTGTTTTGATGAGCAAGTAGGATAGCTTGTGCCCTCTAACTTAATGTCTCTTTGCATTTTCATAAGAACAGTGGCACTTCCCTGAAGGTAACTTTTGAAGCCACACATTAAGGCAGCAATGCTTGCTTGCTCAGAGAGGGGAGGAAAAAAAAAAAAAAAAAAAAAAAAGGAAAAAATAAAAAAGAAAGAAAAACCCTTGAGCTATTTAGTTACCAAAGGCACTTACGATTAAGTTATGGAAGACCTGTATTTTAAGCAGTTGTAGTATAAATCTCACAATTATATAAATCCTTAATTCTTCAATTTGCTAACCAAGATGGGGAAGAGATTACTTCTATTGAAGTCTTATTTATGTTTATCCACTCAGGGTATTTAACACACCACCCCCAGCCCCAGCAGCAAGGAGGAGCAGGGATTTAGTAAAGCCAATCATAAATGCAGAGGTGTCAAATACTTGTATTAAAGCACTAAATACCTTGAAACTACAGTGTTAGAGTTATTTATATCTTTCAATTTTAAACAGGTCAGTTTTTACTTTCTATTTGCCACTTAACAATTTTAAAACATGACCCAACAGTGACCTCACTGGAGAGCTGTACAAGGAAACAAGAGAATAAAACTGCAGGAGACAGCAGCAGAGGCCATAACCAAGTACGCACATCAAAGATATTTTGAGAAGGTCAGTTTTATTTCTTATGTTTTGCCTAAAAGCTACCTAAAAATAAATCTTTCGGCTGTAGTGATTAGATCCTCTTCTTCTCAAGTGTATACTTTAAAAAGCAACACAAAAAGAAATTATTCAAAAAGCCTGTTCATGTTCTTGAAGTTTAAACAATTATTTTTATCAGCAAGCTTTCCCCAGAACTTCACTATGGATAGCATTTCCAGTTAATTCAATGATAGCACCTAAGACCACAGGAATTTTGACACAAACAGAAAGGCTGATATCAAAACTCACTCCAAAGCAATTTTTATACCATGACTGAATATTGACTACTATTAATAAAGACAGCACTACGCTTTGAGAAACAACAAATGTTACCCAAATTGGAACAATGCACTGAAAAAGCCTTTACACAGGGGAAACCCTGAACTGTCATTATGTCACAAAAAGATATTTACAGCAATACTTAGACACTTCACACTAAAATACCAATAAAAATCAAATGGCAAAATTAATGTGTTTTCTTATAATGGAGAATACTTTCCTTACACAGTTAACAGGTCTAATTTCTAAAACAGCCTTCCTGGCATTAATAAGAGTGCATGAATAACTTCTGATTTTAGTAAAACACAAGTTAATAATGCCATAACAATAGTTATCAGAGTTGAATATCATTGTGCTGATAGCATTATTACTACCACCACTATCGACAGAACCCATTCTATGGACAAGCTCATATTCACACTGATGACGGGTAAAAAGGGAAGAAAAGAAATCTCTTCCATAAGATCACAGGAAGTATTACTAGATACACTTCAACTACAGATTTGACTCCTGCATTGAAATCAAAGCCATATGAAAAAAAAACAACAAACAACGAACAAACCAGGAAATTATGTAAACCAGAGATATTCAGAAAAAGAAAGTAACTGGATTACAACACAGTATCTGTACTAAAAGGAATATAACAGTCTCATAATCAGATCATAAACTTTTAAGACACTCAGTAGAAAATGAAAAGTGCTCTCAATTTTCTTTCCATTTTGGGTGAATCACAAAACTTCAGTTTTGGGCACTGCATTTGATACACAAATTAAAACACTCAGAACAAAGAAAGGGACTTTGTAGTTTTGAAAGAGTCAGGTTCTAGCATGAGAACTTCCTGAAAGACACATCAGACCATATATGCATTTTTTAATATTTAGTGAAAAACACAATAGATTTGACTAAAGCTCTCCACTTTTTATTCTAACTTACATTAAGTAGTATCAGACCTACTTGGCTCTTAAACCAGCAAAGCCGAACTACTGTAAAAGCAACCAGAACATGAGGCTTTATAGGTTTTTCTTACAGTGGATGTGACCCAATATGGGATCATCCTTAATTCACGTGCAGAGTAACGTATGCAAACCTTGTTCACCTGAACTGTAGTTCATGAGCTGCAACCATGCTTGCACAGATAATGCAGTGAAAAAGCAAAATATTTGAGAGAAGAGAGGCTTGTTACAAGTCAAACACAAAAAGCACAAGAACTCTTACCGCTTTTCATCAATACGTTTATATAAACCCTTAGAAATTGATATGAAGTAAGCCAACTTTAAGCACATCCATTTCTGGATAAAACTGGCCTATGCCATTAGTCAACGTTTTCGTAATCTCTGATGCACTTTATCCTGGTTCTCGTATACTGTATTTACCTGTGCTAATTTCCTCTGCTATATGGATATCTTCAGCTTGCACACATTGATCCAACATCTCAACAAAACGTTCCTGAATTTCTCCAGCAGCCTCATCACGAAACTTATAATCACTGAGCATCACACTGGATCCAGTGACAGGGACAAACAGTCTTTGAGGTAAGACGTGATATTCCCTCTCAAAATCTAAAAGAAAAGGGGGAAAAATACCACCCAAATAAAAGCCTTGCCAGTCATGATAAGATTCCCCATTAATCTCTGACCATAAGATAAAGCCATTGCAAAAGAACTGCTCAAGGTTTCCATGTAAAAATCCTGTTTTCAGGCATGGCTTGTTTAGTTGTTACTGTTTAATTAAAGTTCTGCTACTATACTGATTTATGTTCTGACATTAGTCTCTCCAGAAATACCTGAGAGACCTCCAAAACAGCCCATAAAATGTTAAACAGATCTTTTTTCATGTTTAGAATGACTAGCAAAAGAATGCTGGGAAAGACTGCAGATAAGAGCGTACACAGAACAGCACATGATTTCAACACCACAAAAGATTGCAAATGTTTGGCTGCTTTATGCCATGAAGCCACAAAGTACGGGTGCCACCTAAAGAGGAAACTGAAAACTGCATGCAATTGCAAACATCAAGTTTAAATCATGTAGGTTGGATAAAAACAAACCACATTATCATAAAGTGAATGGTAATTCTGAACATGAATCGTTTTTTCTTACACAATCAACCTGTTTCCATTTATTTTCTGTTTTTTTTCTAAAATCACTACCAAGTATAACATCTTTTAAAAGACTTTCCTTTAGATAATATCTTCAAACTGATATTTCAATTAACTAACAATATTTGGTTAAAAAAACCCCAACCAACACAACAAGAAGATAACTTGATACCATTGCACTCAAATTTAAAGAATCACCCAGCATGAGCTAGAAAATCTGGTCTCAGCATATATCTCCTTAGCTTTTAATATAATCATGATAGGAAGTTTTCTTTTCATTAGATTAACATGCATTGTGTTCTGGCCACTGCATAGTGCTCTGTTAAATCCAAGCTGATGCAATCCAGCAATTATTCATGGTGCTGAAATAAGATCTACCTCTTTAAAAGACACAAAGCCTGTAAAATAGTATTTGATGAAGTGAAATAAGTCCAGGGGGCAGACATAACACAAATGACACATTTGTATAGTTAAAAAAAAATAATCAGGTATTTCTTCATATTACAATCAGGACATACAAAGTCATATTTAATCTAATGGAGATGAACTACTGAACTTCAGAGCTCATGTCCACTAGCATTCTCAACATAGGTGATACAAGAACATGGAAGGCTGTGTCCAGCTGGTTCTTTTAATCCTACCAAGTTTTGTCATAGTTCAATATTAATAGGAATACCATTCAGAGATTTAAAAAAAAAAAAAATGTACAATTTACAGTTAGAACTTCAGTGACAGTAGTCACTTCAGTTTCAACTACCAAATTTTTAAAAATTACAAAATTTCTGATCAGTGAGAAAGAAGCTGAAATTACATTCTGTGGCCATGAGAACTGACTACGAACTTGGTGTGAAAGCTATAGTGCCAAAGAACATATCTGAACTTGACAAAGATTGCCCAAATTTAAGAAAAAGTTAAGGCTGCAAAACTGAAATTGTGCCATTTATTTTTTATTCTGCTCTAACCATGCTGGAACTTCAGTAAACCAGTAGAATTTTCTACAAGAACCAAAATTCACTGCAAATGTAAGCTGTTTTTTTTTTTTAATTCCTACTTTTTTTATGAGGTCCTTCATTTATAATCAGATCTTCAAACAGTATTTCACACCGATCACTCAATGTGTTTATTATGTCTCTTTTCAAAGCCTGCAAGGACAAAGCAAAAACTTCAGTAATACAAAAGCCATTTGCAAAGCTTTTGACTAGTAAGAAACAACAAAAGAAATCCCTCATAGGTTTAATCCATGTTAAAAGAACAGTTTTTGACAGAAAATGAAAACTCTAAAAAAAATTTTTAAAAGTCCAACGAAGAGAACCTAACATCACAAGAATTAAAATCAAAAAAGAAAACAGAACAAAAATGAAATTATGAGGAAAATTTTAATATTGTTAGAATAAGAACTGACATTACCATTAAAAACAAACAAAAATAAGCACAAGGCATTGCTTCAATACGGAAAAAAAAAACATCACTGAACAAATAAACCTGTATTTTCCTGCTACACATACAAAAATAGAATCTGTAACCTTGTCTTAATTTTAAGACAATTTGTCACAGTGTAACCACTTTGACAATTTGTGCAAAGATTCATCAGAGAACAGTCTTAGCAACAGGAGACATACCTGCTAATAGAGAAAAAGGAACCGAATCCATCACACACACACCCACACACACGGTTTCTAAAAAAAAAATCCACGTGTTCAGGGGTATGAACATCTTGACACCAGTCTAGACGATCTCATTTTGTCAAAGAAAAAACAGTGAGACAAATGTAATGTATTTCAGGAAAATGTTTCTGACAAACTAACAACCTTTTCACTACCTGAACAGCTTCTTTAACTTTTGGCTTGTTGTTATGTATGTAGGCTCTGCATTTCACAGCACCTTTGAGATTTATGGAACCACTGCAGACCTGGACTGTAGCAGTTGATCTATGACTTGAACCCTGGGACTGGAAAATAAACATGTTTCAGTTTTATCTTGTTACCAAGGTACTTGCAGCATGAGTAACAAAAAACAGAACTAGGGAATTAATAGCATACTTTAAGATGTTAACATATGACCTGTTTTCCCTCAAAATTTAGAACTTTTGTTTTTCTTTGTTTTGTTAGTTAAGACTTAAAATCTCTCTCCTTTTCCAGTACAGAAAATGTATTTACTTTTCAAAGACACCCCACTTCGAGATTTAAATATTTGTGCCCGTTAAGACTTCTAAAACTTTTCAGGCAAGTGGCTTGTGGCATATTAGCATTGCAATCTAGAAATCTTTTTGGGTTTTTTTAAACAATTGAGTTTGTATGTTTACTATTTCATCAGCATAACCTACGGTATCCTGAAAGCCATCCCATCAGTCAGTACTAAATTATAAATGTGGTCACATTTAGAGCTCTATCAAACTGTTGCCTGGAGATATTTGTCCTAATTACCAAAACAATGAGTGTGCTGCATGAAGCACCCTAAGACAACACCTGGAAACATGGGGAGGTATAACTGCATAAACTACTTCTGCCAAAACAAAACACTTTCCTTTCTCTGAGGCAATTAACCATTAGAACAATGTAACAACAAAAGTGGAGATATTCATCAAGTCTTTAAAATGGCATTTTATACATTCCTAAACACAACTTCAGAGAAATAAGGAACTACCTGACAAAACAGGATGGCCTGTGCTGTGCAAGAAGCCTACAAAACAAAGCCTGTGCACATTCGGGCTCTAGGACCTAGACTAGGGCACCCAATTCAGGGTTCAAGTCAGCATAACCTCTGGTAGAGGGGAAACTCCTGACACAGATCCAACGGCTCCAGGTGATGATTCAGCTCACCGGACCTGTACCTTGATCCAACACTAGTGACTGAACTTCTGACCAAAGCATTCAAGCAAATGTCCATAGCCAGCCATGGCAAGTTAAAGCATGAAGGCGATTCTGAACTCCAGAACAATGCAAAGTCACCTTGAAAACAACATTCACAGGTACGTACAGGCGCCCTACCATCGAATTAATTATTTTGCAGAATTTCATGTCTATAACCAGTTTTTCAAATTTTTCACGCAGCTGTAGTGTGCAATTCTTAGACAGCACAGTTATCACAGCATAAGAATTTTCAAAAACATGAAATACGCAGATCTGTCCACAGCTTCACAGTCAATATCCGTGGGAGAATTAAAAGTCTTACGACAAAGCAAGCTGGATTTCTAGGCAATAATTCAGAACGTTCTTTTATTTTTTGTTCTATTTTATAAGATAACAGAGAGGTTATACTTTACAAACCACTAAATACTCACCAGCTGTGTCAGAACTTTGACATCAGAAAACTGAGTGCTGGATTGAATATTTCCTCTTAACTTTTTCTGAGGGGAAAAAAAAAATTCTGTGTGTCACGAAACAGGAAAAAAAAATCTCCCCGATTCAAAATCCCCTCACTATGGGATAAAAAGTGCCCTGGGTTAGCTTTAAGAGAAAAAAATGGCACATAGAAAACAGTCATGAGAATGTAATTTAAAAGGAGATATTAATGCATCAGCCAAACGTGTTTCCACTCTGTGTTGAACATCTAGACACACTTAGGTCTTAGAAATCTCATCACCTACATTCAAACCTTACTCATGTTCTTTAACGAGGAGACAGCATATAGAAAAATTTTCAGTCTGTCTCCACATATAATTATTGCATTTGCATTGCCAGAGAAAGAGGAGGCAATTTGCAGCAATGAAGATGGGGACACAAGCAGGCTTGGTTATTAGTTACTTGAAATAGGCGAATTAGATCAACAAACATTGCACAGAAGACCTCTCAGCCAACGCTTTATCACAGTGGAGGTTCTAACTACACATCTACTGGAGCTCAATTCCTTTTTGTTCGGTACTCACCTGCCCTTCCAATAGTTCCGCATCATCATCCTTAACTTGTCCATTGATCAGAAAAACACTGTCTTCTATCTGTTTTGACCATCGATTTAATCCATTCTTTCAAAAAAGTAAAAACATAAAAATCTCATTAGAAAGAGGAAAGAGAATTTCACAAAAAAATGTTGGACAGTATAATGCTGAAAATTACAGAAATACATGTTTCAACACTCTGAGATTAAAAGTCTCAGAAAAATCTGTCTATACATTTTTCCAAAGCTAAATCTTAAAACCAACATATTCAGAATATAGCCATTAAGAAAAAAGCATTTCTAAATACTTCAGTGCTACACCAGGGATGTGACTTTTGTAGAGAGGGATGCAAAATATTGAAAGCCAATTAATATTAAAAGCATCCCATACCCCTGTTCTAATTGGACATAACTTTTCACTAGGTGAAGCAGAAGAGACTTTAGTTGGAATACTCATAGAAATTGCTAAATAATTTTGAGCAAAGGAAACTGACAACACTAAGCATAGCAGAAGAAAAGTTACCTACATTTTTTATACTATGAATGCTTCATAGTAACTTCAAATTACATTTAAAAGAAGAGTAACTGCTAAATCTTCACTGCTGATTAGTCCTACTCTTCTACTCACGCTATTCAAATCTTTCTCTCTCATTTAATTTTCAGCACAAAAAAGTAGTATAGAGACCAACTACAAAACTGGTGCAGCCAGGCAGTTACCTTGGTATTCTTCTCCAAGTCATGGTTTGGTGAAGTAGCAAGAAGTGGAATGTGAATATTAACATTTACTGTGCAGTCCAAAGCCACCCAGGAAGCAGACAGAGCACCCTGGTATTTCCAATCTGCTGGTTTAGCTGAACTCTGAGAGCAGAAATAAGCAATAAAGCATCTATACAAAACACTTATAACTCAGATTTTTTTTGAAACATTTCTTGTCATGCATTAAAAGCTGCCTGTGACACACAGGATTACAAGCTTACCTTTGGATCTTGTACATCATAGGTTCGGCAAACTACTCTTTGCTACTTAAAGAAAAAGATCCAGTGAAAAGCAAAAAAATGCGTAAGAACAATTCGCAACTACTTTGTTCTTTCCTTAACGTCTTCATTGAGCTAACTTACGCTCTGAAGAAAGTTCTCCCCTTTCATTAGTGTAAAAAAGTGGAAAACATTTGACTGTAAACTCCAACTATCATAGTGATGCTGTCCCATCTCTTACAAATATATTAAGATCAATAGGTATTCACAGAGAGAATCACCAATGCACCAATTTGGAATTTGTCCTTGTTTCTCTCACCTCTTCAAGAAAAAAATCTTGCTTTCTCTCCTTGTATTATCTCACTATCAACAGACCCAGCACTCTTCTGCAGCACCAGTACAGACCCCTCATGCCCACTACTTCCCCACTTGCACGTAAGCATCATTGGCAACAGCAAGCACAAGCAGCTATAGAGTACTTTAGATGTTTTCTTCAATTTACGCAAATCAAAACCGACTGGGGAAGGCATAATTTGATGCCACTACACACACAAACCTAACAGTAAGAAATGATGGAAATTTTGCAAGGATAAGAGGGTCTTCTTACTCATGGCTAATCAGAAAACTTCATGATTTCAGCTTAATATCTGAACTCAAACAACTTCCTCCTCACAATCTTTTATTCAGCAATAACTACAGAAACGAGGTTGGGGTAGCAGGCTCAATCATTAAACCTTGCTCATAAAGGATACTTTTTTGTAGCAGAACAAATCTGAAGAGCTGCTCTGTCTGAGACCTCCTCCTCAGCAGGTTTCCAGAGCCTTTTTTTAGTCAAGGACTTTTCCACTGAGAAGATTAGCTAAAGATGAAAGAAGTATTACAGATTTTTCCACAAAAATGATGCATTATAATTTCTGGAAAATAGTCGTGCACTAAAGTTCTAAGCCCACGTGATATTATAATTATGTATAAATGCAAAACACAGCTTACATGCCACCCAAATGTCACGTTAAAAGAACATTCAACAAAGATTCAGGCAACTACTCCAAAGCGAAAGTTCTTGTGAAATCTTAATTCAGCTTTCTTATCAACTGAACAAAGCAACACACATTCACATATTCAACTTACAAGCTTTTCTCACAACAAAAATATTATAACTTTATGCCTGTTGGTTGAGGATCTGGAAAGACAGCTGTACAAAAAAAGCTACCAATTAAAAAAAAAATTAAATTCAGGAATCAGTGATCACCTGTACACAGCTCACCTTTTTTTGTGGGCTACTAGTGAGAGTAATCACAACTGAGATGTGATTGCACTGCATTGGCAAAATTGAATCTTGGACCTTAGGCTTCAAAACCTACTCACGTTTAAAATCACTTATTATACTTTACCTTATGAAAATGATAAAATTAACCTACATCTACAGAACAGAAACATGCCATTAGATGCCCCAATACTGTAACAAAAAAGTATTTGAAGTCTGCATTTAAGTCAGACAGTAGGACATTCTATGTTTTAAACATAACCCTACACACCTAAGTCAGTACCACTAGTTTTATACAAGGTATTCCTTTTAATGGAATCAGAACTATAGATCTTTCACTACTGTAAATCTCTCTAATGTCAACAATTCATTCAGACAAAAAAAAGCTAACAAATGTGCCACAAGGATTTAGCTTAATATAAACCTTGAAGATGTTTTCCTTAATGTCGAATTTCAGTAAATACAGTCAGATTTGCTATTACAGTAACAAACATCACAAGAAACAAAAAGTTATCAAATACAAGCTGCAGTACATTCCCGAAGGGCAGCAATTTCTGAGGTTTCAGTCTCAACACCATAGAGCAAACCAGAACACTTGTGCTTTTAGAAATAAAGCATCAAAACCACCATATATACTCAAGGCAATGATAGAAAATTATTCTGCTACAAGTCCAAAGACACTCCTGTCTTTCCACAAGAAAGTCTATTTACCTTGCGCAAAGCATTTTGACTCTCTTTTGACAGTTCTGGAGTTGCAATAATAAATACACCAAGAACTAATAAGCCTCCAGGAAGCATTCTAGAAACCTTAAAAATAAAAACATACAGGTATTAATAGCAATCAGAGATCTAGCAACTTAATATATCGAAAGTTTCCAATGAGACAGGTATGCATCAAGAGGAGAAATTAAATAAGTAGACTTTTGCACTTACAGGTTCCTCTGAAATGCAGGAGCGTAGTATCTCACAAATTTTCTTGCTCCAGCCCTATCAAGTCTCTGTTTCATCATAAACTTTGAAAACAATATGAATATTTTGTTCGAAAATATCTGTGCCTAGTGTGGTTAGGAAGGTCCTTTTACGTTGCACAACAGGCTCAAGATTACACATGTGATAAGTTTTTGTAAATCTTATTTCCTTTCTGTTCCTCCCACCTCCTTCATTAAAACATACTGTGCTACCTGACTGGCATGTGTAGTTATCCACTCCTCATCAATGGACGCCAGTTTTGAAAGACTGATGTTGTCCTCCACCTGCTCTTCCTTCGGAGGCGTTCGAACAGCCCGAATTACATAGTCTCTTTGCAGGGAACACTTTCAAAAACATCAACATAAGCAAAAATACCATGAGGTTGATATCAAGTCTAAGAATATACTGTGTAACAGAGCAGCTGTAAGGTCTGCTTTACAATAGGTACCATTAAACTCTGTAGTGATTCCTTCATGAATTTGTCTTTGCCTTAAAGCCTTGTTTAGTGATAAGTTTTCTCTTTCCAATTTTAATTTCTTTTCTGTGTGTAATGTCTTTCACAAAACAATTTTAAAAGACATGAGTAGTTGGTTGACACTGCAAACCCTTTGCAGAAGTCCCTTCTGGTCACATTACCACCCTTCTGCATCATGCAAGCTCAATGTGATGTTAACAGCCTCATCCTAGAAGATTAAGGCTATAAGGGCTTTCCTCTGTTATCATGTATGAATGGAACAGACTTCAGATATTATGCGCTTACCTGCCCTATTAACAGGCCAGTGACGTACGGCTTTGATTTCGTGCTGAGGTCTGAAAGATACTGCCCAATAGCTTCTTCAACAAAGTAAGTTCTACCCATTGCTGCAGTTTTAAGACTGAGTCTTGTAGTTTCAACCTACAAAACAACACATGAAGTTAAAGAAAATATATATACTACATGGGTTACATAAAAGTCTCACTAAAAGATCCTTAATAGGTTAATACCTAATTGTCAATAACAGTTATTTAAGTAGCTTTATGATCTGCAAGTGTTTTCTTTTTAATGAAAACCATAACTGTCTATGTTAGAGGAAAAATTATGTGCTCATTTTTTGAAATAAAAAATTTTAAATAACTGCCACAGAAATTACATGGCAATTCAGTCACGGAACTGCTGGGAAAAAACATGTCTCCAAGCAACAATTTCTTGCTGCATCATGTTTCATCAGAGGCCAGACTGTAAAGCATTCATTTTCTGCATTCACGCTCCTCTCTGAAGGATGTGCTAAATTCCATATGTGCACTTAAACACGACGTGCACAATTTTCTTTCCAATTCTTAAGTCATTAAAAGTAGAGAACCTGTGGACCATGCAAAAGGCCATTTTACAGCTCCCATCAGCAGTCCCACGAACCCAGAACCCAAGACAGGGTGACTGTCACTGACACTCCTCACTTCCACGCATGTCTACTTTGAAAAGGGCTTCATGCACTGAAGGCATCTACAAAAAATAACCATGAAAACGCCAAAGAGCCCGCGGTGAGGAAGCAAAGGGCCTCCTGAGCTCCTGCAAAGGCCTCTGCCGGAGAGAGCTGCACGGGGCTAGCGGAGCTGAAGCTCTGCACCGGGGCGAGAAGGATGGCTGTCACCACCTCACCTCACCTCACCTCACCTCACCCACCCGCCCGCCCGCCCGGGAGCTCGGCCCACAGGCCGCTCCCGCCCCGCTCCCCGCCTGCCGCGGGCCACCTCAGCGCTCCCGCACTCACCTGAGGGGCGCGGCCGCCGCCGGGTCCCCACGCTCAGCCACCGCCACCTCAGCCGAGCCCTGAGGAGATCAGTGCCCGTCACCGGCGGGCGCCACTCGCGCCGCGGCGCGGAGGAATGACGCGAACCAACCCAGCCCCGCGCGCGGGAAAAGGGCGCACAGAAGGAGGCCGCAGCGCCAGCACCGCCACTCTGGGAGTGGCGGAAGCGGTAACACCTCCTACGGCGCCTCCCTGGAACACCTTAAAAAAGCGAGCGGCCTGGCGGCCAGCTTCGAGACGAAGCCTTTGGGCGGCCTGCCGCCATTTTAGCGGCTTTCAGGCATTATCCAGCAGCCACGGCCGCACTCAACATGGCGGAAAAGGTTGCCCTACCGGAAACGGAAGTACTTGCAGGCACAAGCGGTTTTTCCAGAAAACTACATGTCCCATGATCCCGCGGGGCCGACTAACGACTTTGCGCGTGTGCAGCTATGGCGCCTGCGCAGAGGCGCGGCCGGCGGCCGGTGGCGGTGAGGAAGCGAGGCGCCGCGGCGGCCGGGGCTGCTGCCAAGATGGCGGCGGTGCTGCAGCAGGTACTGGAGCGAGGCGAGATCGCCAAGCTGCCTAAGCCGGTGCAGGGGAAGCTAGAGCGTTTCCTGGCTGACCAGCAAAGCGAGATCGACGGGATCCGAGCCAGGCATGAGCGCTTCAAGGTGGACAGCGGTGAGTCTGGGAGGGCGGGAAGGGCTGTGAGGGCACAGCGGGAGAGCCAGGCCCCGGGGTACTCCCTCCGGAGGGGCCCTCGCTGCCCAGCGGCTGAGATGTCCCCTTCTCCCGGTGCTTGGCCGGGTGGGCTGGGGCTGGGCCGGGTGTATGCCCCCCCCCGCCCCTCAGACGCACGTTTAGCGAGTGGCAACGTCGTGGTGCCGCCTGGTGAGAGCAGGGAGGGAGGGCTGGGCGTGACGGGCCGGCTTGGAAACGCGTCTGGGGCTGAGCTGGGACCCGGGGGTGGCTGTGTGCGTCCCCTGGCCGGGAAGGGGCCCGAGGTGAGGGGTGTCCCCTGGCCGGGAGGGGGCCCTGCAGTTGGGACCTGATGGATTTTTTTCTGTCACTTTGGCTTGGCAAGAGGAGTGTGGTGTTTGATGGGTTTTTTTTCTTTTGCAAAGGGTAATTCAGGGTTAAAAGTGCATTCAGAAGGGGCTTAAAGAACAGCTTTTCGTCAGATTTTTAACAGGCATTGATTAACTTCAGTCTGCTTTGATTCTTGCTAAGGAAGACAAATAATGATTTGTTTACCCAACCCTCAAATGGTCTTTGGTTTATACTTTTTTCTGTAAAATTCCATATTGAGGACCGTAACCTTTCCATAAAACGGTCCTGATAGAATCAACGGCTCTAGATTACAGAAAAAAGTACCAGTAGTGAACTGGAGTAGAAATGAGAAAAGAGTGTAGATGAGTTTGAGGGCTGGGCAGCGTTGTGAATATGAGTTAATTTGTGGCGTAGGTGATAAACTTCTGATGCAAACTGTACTTCCACCTTTCCTTCAAACCTTCTGTCTCTTTCATGATAAAAAATTTGCTAAAGTAAATTAATAAAGTGTAGTGTAAATTAAGAGACACAGGTTTGTCTCTTTCAGTTCTGTTCTTAAATGTGGCTGGAGGGGCAGCATTATTTGAAATTGTAAGATATGATAGGAAGCATAAGATAAATAAAAAGCCCTCAGTACTTCCTTAGAAGCCCACTATGCCTGAGAGTGAGATTAGTTCTTCTTTTACTAAGTATTTTACAGTTCAGGTATATGACACCGTTACTGTTTCGGGTAACCAAAAGTTAGATCAGATTATTTTTTGCAGTGCTATGGGGTATGCAGCATACAGTAAGAGTTCATTTTAAGAAGTGTTCATTCAACGTTTTCTAAATCGAATCTCTTGATACTTAGGATTACGTGGATTTTGTTGTATGTGTATAGAAATATGCTACAGGTAAAAGAAGTTTTAAGTTGATGAGACCATGCTGCATAGTTGTGCTGATACATCATTCTCTAGTTGCATCAAAAATGTTAAAGAACTATAAAAAACTAATTAGGCTGTTGTTTTAGGGAAAATTTCTGGAAACATAACTTTTTGTGCTAGCAAAATATTTTAAACAATGTTAATTCAATATAGAAGTGCATCTTTTTGACTTTAGAAATACTTATTTCTTCAAATTCTACTGTAGTCTTGCTATTTTTAGATATTATCATTATAAATATTGTTTAATAAAGATGTCCGTTAATAAGGATCCTTGATAAAGGTGAGAAAGAAAAAGAAATGATCATTAAGTGAAATTGAAATAACATTTGTTATTTTGCAGAACAACAGTACTTTGAAGTGGAAAAACGTCTGGCTCAAAGTCAGGAGAGACTTGTAAATGAGACACAAGAATGTCAGACTCTCCGTGAGGAGCTTAAAAAGCTTCGTAAGTGTAACTGTACATTCTTAAGATTGGACAGGATGTTAATTCTTTAGTCCAATGTTATGCTGAAATGCTTTAAGTTTTAAATAGGAGTTGAAAATCCATCCATCTACTACATTTGTTGTTTCTGCAAGTAGAGAGATGTTTTGGGTTTGTGTTCAAGTCGGGTTTGTGTTTTTTTTTAAAGTAATTTTTGGTGTAATGGGAAAAAAAAACCTTTCTGATCTTTGTAGTAATAGTAGCACAGTGTATTGATCTTCACAACAAATGCTTCTGCTCTAAGGCTTGCATTGGTTTGCTGCAATATTGTTTAGTCCATCCGTAGTGAAGTCTTGAATTTTTCTCCTTTTTTTTTTTTTTTTTTTTTTTTTTTTTTTTTTTTTGTTTTCTTTTATTCTGTCAAGGGAAATTTTGTCTTAATTGATTTTGGAGAGTGAATTCTGTCATTATGTTGCAGTGGAGGTCCCTCACTAGTGTTTCTTCTTATCCAACAGATGAACAGTTAAAGTTACTGAATGAGAAAAATAAAGAACTTGAAGCTGCTCAGGATCGTAATGCAGCCATTCAGGTACTGGAAGAACTTGATGATAAGTTGAAAGACTTTGGTTCACCTGTCTCATTGCAGCAAAGAATGCAATCAATTTCCAAAACAGACTGTGTCAATATCAGCACAAATATGTACTGATGTTGTGTGTTTACATGCCCATATGGCTGTGCATACAGGAAAATTGTGTGGGTTTTTTGGGTAAATGCTGGTGTTCTAGCAAACTGAATTACAGGTGGACATATGTCAGAGTGGATGCTTTTATTTCAGCTTGGAGAGATTGTTTCATTCTAGCTGAAACCTGTTGTGAAGTGACTTGAAGCCGAATGTCAAAAATCAAACAAAGCTGTAAAGAGTTGTGTTTTTTCCCTCCTCCTTTCCCACTCTTTGGCACATTTTTCCTTGCATTATGCTCAAAAGTCATGGGGTTGCAGGATGAGTCACTTCAGCTGACTGATCCAGCAAAACACTAATTTTGGAGGAGGAAGCAAAAGTATTATTATTAGATTGATTTGTCTACAAAGTGAAGACAGATCTGATTGTTTCCCTGGAGGGACTTACCTGGGCCTAACTGAAGTGGTTTGTATTGCCACCTTAAAAGGCCGAGGCAGTACTATAGCCTATGAATGATCCAAGACCATTTGACTTTGATACTGACTTTTTGCATGAGTTCATTCACTGTTTACTCTGTTATCTCTTTTATTTAGCCAAATAAAACTGTTTCAGTGAAATCTTAACTATCAAAACTGCCTTTCAAAGAATTTTAAAATTGGATGCAGTTTTGAACAGTTCCGGTTGCTTGTGTGGGATTTCTGTTAGGCCTTTAATTCATTTCATCTGCTCTAGGTTCAACAATTATCATTTTAATCTTCATTCAAATACAGCTAGAACCAGAGGGAGTCTTGTCGTGGTCTGGACCTCTCTGTGCTAATTGGAAAGCAAAAGCTGAAAACCACGTATTCAATATACTGGTCTTGAAAGCTGCGGGATGCCCCTCTCATCTTTGCTGTCTGATCTTATGCTATAGCGGCATTTTACATTTAAGCACAAAGGGCCAGCTGGACATTAGTGTCAGAATGATTTATGGGGAAGGAAAAAAACCCCTTAACTGAAATGTGTTGGCTTTTAGGCACTAGTAGAAAGAGGTACATTAACCTGCATTTGTTTTAATTATATACCCCAACATGATAGAAAGAATGGAAGCAGCCATGCTTTCAAACTGTGGGATTTAGGCTGATGCAGCTGCCCGCTATAAAAGCCTCCTTTCCCAGTTTTCAGTTGGCTGGGTTAACTTTGGTTTAGCATGCTTCTCTGTGATAAGTGTAAATAGTGACCATAAACTGTTATGGAAAGCTGATCGCCCGTCTTTCTTGATCTTTTCCAATTATTTTCAGAGCCATTTAAGTAGAGACAAAGAAGAACTGGAAGCTGAAAAGAGAGATTTGGTTCGAACAAGTGAAAGACAATCTCAGGAGGTTGAACATTTAAACGGTAAAGCCAAGAACATATTAACAAACTACTTCACATGATTTTGCTAAATAAAAGACGTGCTTGAACAATTGAACCTGTATGGCATATCCAGTTTGTATAGGCAGCACCAAATAATGGAGTAGCAGGAAACAGTATTTAGAGAAAAAGAAACAAGGCATGAAATTACATGCTAATTGCAGGAAAACACATCAGTTTGGGGCTTGGTTTTATAGATATAAACACATTGTTACACAGTCTCTTATGTATTATTACATACATTGTAGCTTGCCTGTTCTCTACAATTTAGTTAAGCTGAGTAATTAAAACTGTTGCACGATTAGCTTTTTTAATGCTGATTTCCTTCCCCCCTTCTTCAGAGGATGTTAAACGCTTAAATGAAAAGCTTACAGAAGCAAACACAGAAAAGGTGAAACTTCAGTTGAAATTGGATGAACTCCAAACATCAGATGTTTCCATGAAGGCGAGTAGTACTTTGTATGTGTAGTACATGTTAATATTCTCATAATTAGTTGTTTACATGTGATGTCATCATCATTTTGTCATTATGGACTTTGAAAGTAGGTCGACTGTACTCCTGTTATTTCTAACAAATTGTTTTATTATAAAATTGGTGGCTGTGACTGGAAGTGAGACATACATTTGCAGAAGGCAAGGGGGCTTCAAGTTGGGCAAGCATGTCCAAGACTCGTTTGTGGTAATTGCTCCTACCCACTAGGAAGAAGGACCAGCCCCATAAAGGCAGGTAGAAAGAAGGAAAATAATTATTTCTGAACATGCACCATTTCTCTGTGAGCAGAATAAACTCCATAAAGAGCTGAAAGAGAGGAGGAAAGGAGAAAAGAGGAGAAAAACTTTGATACCTCCATTTCTTTCCTTAAATAGATAATTTTCCTAGCTAATGGCGACTTTGAGGAAACTAACTGTAATTTAGAGAAGTTCTTGTAGTTTAAGACTGGTAAGTTAGTATTACCAATGTAGTAGGGAACACTGCCTGCTATTTAGTGCTACGTATCACATTACAGTACATGTTTGCTAGTCCTACTTTGATTAGCTTCGTTATTTGTGTGGAACCAGTACAATTACAGTATGCAATTTTCTTCTTAGTACCGTGAGAAAAGGTTGGAGCAGGAGAAAGAACTACTACAGAATCAAAACACGTGGCTGAACAATGAGTTGAAATCCAAGACAGATGAACTTCTACATACTGCCCGGGAGAAAGGCAATGAAATCTTGGAGCTTAAATGTAGTCTGGAGAACAAGAAGGAGGAGGTAGTGTAACTACTGAGTGCTTGCCATTTCTTATAAATTGTACCTCCTAATTACCTGTATTAAACAAAACCAAGTATCTTAATAGCTGTATTTGAAGGGAAAAAAGAGTATGTTTTGCACTTAGTCAGGTGGTATTCTTTCTTTTAACTTCTGATTTTTAAGGAAAACATAGAGTTACCATTATGTAGAATAGAAATGTCAAGGATTTAAGTACAAGGTAGAAATTTTGGAGTCACTGATAACAATGCTATTTAATGGTATAATGCTGTTGAAATGTACAGAAATACAGTTCTTAATAAGGGGAAGGGGCGGAAGGATCTGACTCAATTATCTTTGCAGAGTGGGATGGTGATATTTTTGTTTTTTTGTAACAAAATACATGGCAGAATCAATGGCCGTATTTTGAAAATACTCGGCTTTGATTAATTTTCCTTTGGGTACCTGAGCAGTATCTTTAACCACTGTGACAGTTGGTCAGGGTTTCTGTGGCACTTGGCTCCTCTGAGGCTTGTGAGTTTATTTGGTTTTGTGTATTTGGAGCCATTTGGGGACTCGCACGTTTTCATTTAGCTGAATGCCTGGGAGCAAAGACCATTAGAAAATGTAACCATTTATGCTTTTGGGGTTTTTGAAGTCACAAACAATGAGATGGGTATTTTCCAAAGTAAACTGGGCTGGAAAGACAAATTTATACATGGTGTTCTCATTCATTCTTTGAACAGGTTTCCAGAATGGAGGAACAGGTAAACAGCTTAAAACAGTCAAATGAAAATCTTCAGAAGCACGTGGAAGACCTTTTGAGTAAACTGAAGGAGGTAGGACAACTTTAATTATTACAGTTGCTCCTACAAATTAAAAAACAAAACGTGTGGAACAGAAATAGTGGAATGCTCCCCCACCCTCTCTCTTCTTTCATTTACTAGGCAAAAGAACAGCAAGCTAGTATGGAGGAAAGATTCCACAATGAATTGAATGCCCACATAAAATTATCCAATTTGTATAAGGTGAGTTTACTGATTCTGTCATAAGCATATATTAGCATTACTTGGGGCTGAATCTTGGCATTAAATGTAATGCAGGCCACTTAGGGGTTTTTTTTCCTCCACAAAGTGTGGATGTGGGGAAGACTAACTTCCATAGCAAAACATTGTGAAAAATCCAAAGCATTGCTTTCTTTGCTGCTGTCAGTGGAAGCATTTGAAATTTTACATTGCTTGGATCATTTTGTAGATTAAACAAAACTGCGATTAAAATAGTGATTTTTTTTTTTAAATTTTTTTTTTTTACTCACTGTCTTGAGGCTTCATATTGTATTAATGTGGTAAAGTCTTATGGTGGTGTATTGGGAGGTAAAGGTTTGTGCATAAAATACAACCATACAAGAGATTTTTCTATGCTTGGTTAGTGAAAGTGCATTTCAAATAACACTGCAAGTGTGATCTGATTAAGACTCAGCTGAATGTCCTGTATTGTGTCAAATAAGCACCATCTAAGCAAGTTTTCACTTTTTGAACCAACAAAACAAAATATCCTGTAGCATATTGACTAGGGCAGAGTCAACTGAAGAGGACTGAAGATTGCTCTTTAGTTTATGCATATTATATTCACCAGTTAATGTGTTCTGTTTCCTGAATTTTCTTGCCTAAATACCCACATAAACCTTCTACCCTGCTTAATTCTGAGTTTTATGTTGCTTTGTCTGATGTAAACTGATATTTCATTGAACAGCAGGTCAGCAGCTAATTTTTCTGGAGCATAATGCATTACCGTTTAACTTTTAGTTTGGTTTTGTTTTGTTGCGGTGTTTTTCACTCCTCTTCGTTCATGCTTTTTATTATAGAATTATTGGTTTGAAGGGGCTTAAAGGTTTGTCTCCAGTTTAGCATGTACTTGTAACTACTGACATATTTGTCCAACCCAATATTAAAAGCATCGAGATTGGGTGCCCTCCCATGGGAGCTTATTCTGAGACTCTGCTGATTAGCAAAAGTTGAATCAACTTTATTTCAGTTATCTCTAATGGACTTGCAGCATGGCTAAAGTATTATACAGTCTTGCACTTGTGATCTCTAACTGGAAGGAAAGAAACAAACTGTGTAAGTTTCCCTAAAAATATCAGATTTTTCAGAATGATCAAAATTGAATACTCAAAATTTCTCCAAATTTTCCTCAGTGAAGAGAAGGAACAAAGCCAGCGTCAGCCATAAAGCAGCTAAAAGGCATACATTTTATTTGAATTTGTCATATCAAATCAGTGTCTGACCCTTCTTACTCTCATATGGGCAGTGTGCAGCAAAGTTAAACTTGATCCAAGTGGAAGGAGAATTTTCTATTTTAGGTGAATCTTTTAGCATTTTACTTAAAAAACTGCACGTTCATAATTTTTGGTCAGTTTGAACTTTCTTGTAAAAATACAGGTGATATTGCTATGTACTAGAAGGTTAAATAAATGCTGTTTAAAATTTAGAGTGCTGCTGATGACTCAGAGGCAAAGAGCAATGAACTGACGGGAGCAGTAGAAGAGCTGCACAAGCTCCTGAAGGAAGCAGGTGAAGGTAAGCTGTGAGGGAGAGATGACTAAAGGAACAGAACAGTTACGCTCCTTTGTAACTACCCTTGACACATTGAAAAATAGGTGTTGGGCATTTATGAAAGGAACTTCATTAGGCTTTTGGGATGGTGCAAACACAAGTCACTTAGTAACAAATATTTTATGTGACTAGTTGAATTTAATTGGGGAGGTGTGTGTGGGGAGGAACTCTTCAAATATACCTGGAATTTTACTTTGTTTTGACGAGAAGATCTAATTTTGCAGCATATGTCTTCATTTTAGTTTCTTATTTTAGATGCCTTTTCACTGATAAAAGGACAGTTCATATTTTAGCCCTCTTCTACACAAAGGGGATAGACAGCAGTCATGCTTCTGTCATGCTACTGAGTTTTCTTATTGGCGTGAGCTTCTTGCAGATTATATAAAATGAATGTAAAATTTAAGGTACATAGGCTAATTTTGGTCTTTTTAAAAGAAGAAAATAAGAACAACCACAACAAAACAAACTGCTTGTCTGGTTTAATTTTAGCTAATAAAGCAACCCAAGAGCATTTGGCTGAGGTGGAAGAGTCAAAAGCTGTAATGGAAAAAGAACTGAGGGAGAAGATCAGTAAGCTCGAAAAGGAGCTGGAGAATGCTAATGATTTACTGTCCGCTACAAAGCGTAAAGGTAGGGATGACACTGGGAACTAAAACGCATAAAGCCTCAGAATTTTTATCATAAGCGGTCTTGCACAAAAATACTG
The DNA here is from genome assembly GCA_011057875.1 of Pterocles orientalis. Taxonomy (NCBI): domain Eukaryota; kingdom Metazoa; phylum Chordata; class Aves; order Pterocliformes; family Pteroclidae; genus Pterocles; species Pterocles orientalis. The sequence goes on along the minus strand of WKFP01014798.1, from coordinate 408,209 downwards.
TGGTGAATTTCAGTAAGAAGTAGGTGCATTAATCATAGTTCATCTTTGGTCATTTTTAATAATAAATTTTAGAAGCTTTTGGATGCATATAAATATATGTGTGTAAATATATAAAGTTTATTTTTTTACCCACCAGAAAATGCATTTCTGTCAAAATGTTTTTTTAAGTAATCTGACATACCTTTTCAAAGAAAAGGGAGAGGAAACATTTCCTTAAGGCCGAATCATCATGCTTTTAATAGTTTTCTGGAGAGAGGAGTGGGGTTGATGAACTATTCTTATTCTCATTAAAAAAAAAGGGGGGGGGCAAAGGCAAACAAACCCGTGTCCTTACATTTCTGTTTAACATTAAATCTTGTTCAGTATTCAGTGTTCTAGTTCTGTCATTTTTGTGTTGAAAAGAAGAGTCTGTTTGCTTGAAAATCTTGCTAAGAAATCTGATGTTAAGCTTTGCTCCAGCTATTTTAATTGCTTACATTCAGAAACGATCAAAATTTTAAGGAGTCTAATAGCAAAAGCTTTTCAGCATTTCAAATTAAACTAGCCTCAATTAGTCAGAGACCTTGATAATGTGTGGCATAAAATGTTGTATATGATACCAGTCATTTGCACATGTATTTGTATACCATAGATTACTGAAAACTCTTAAACCTGTAACTTTAAGAGCTTAAAATAGTCATTTAAAATACAGCTGGGTACTACGTATTACGCCATGTACTAAAAAATACAGCTGTGTGCTATGAAGCACAAAGGTGTATGAAGACCTTGATCTTAATAAAGAATATTTATGATGGGAATTATTGCAGCTTTTTAATGGTAATTGATGGGCTTATGTCTTCAGGAGCCATCCTGTCTGAGGAGGAACTGGCAGCTATGTCTCCCACTGCTGCAGCCGTAGCTAAAGTAGTAAAGCCTGGAATGAAATTAACTGAGGTAAGGGAGAAGAAAATCTTCAATGTCAAGGCCCTTGAAATGCCACCATTAATAACTTAATAAGGGTGCAGACATCATTCACTGTTTTGGATTTGGTGTAATGCCTGACTGAAGTGAATGAAATCTTTTCGTGCGTTTGAGGCAGATTTAACTAGTTTAGTTATTGGGATACATACCTTACAGTTTTTCTTTAGTAGGTCAAAACATTTGTAGGATCTTTTCGTTCTTTTTCTGAAATATGGAGGAGTTTTTGTGCACATAAGCTTATTTTCTCTGCGCATTTTTGGCAGGAGCTTTTTTTCTTTTTGCTTATTTACATAAGTTTTTAATCTGTACTGCGCATTTGGCTTGTACTTGCAGAAACAAATAAAATAATGATAGGTCATACATATTCTAGGCTTTTTTTTTACACTTATGCAGTGATTATTTTCATTTAATTTGTTATTGGTTGTTCTGTTCGGCCATTAAGTTACTGTCTTCTGTGCTCGCTGCTTTCTTTTGTGATACTAGTTTTGATATTCCTGTTGTCTTAAACTTGATTAAGATTTGTTCATTTTACATAGAATTCTTTCGTTGCATACAGTTGCCCTATAAAAGTTTGCCATATCCGTAGATTCATAAGGATACTTTGCCACTTTTCAATTATTAGGGATAACTGCTTTGCCATGGTGTGAGTCCAGTCCTAAAACCACATTTTCAAGGAGTCAGCTTGTTTCTCTGAATTGATTAGTTTAGAGTTATATAAAATTATACCACCTTAAGGTGTGAATTATGTAATTAGCAGTGGTTCTTTGATATATCTGGTTTTTCTTAAAAAAAAAAACAAAAACACACAGATACAGAATGCTAAACCAAAACATCTTCTGTTGCAGCTGTACAATGCATATGTAGAAACTCAGGATCAGTTGCTTTTGGAAAAGCTGGAGAATAAGCGAATCAATAAATATTTGGATGAAATAGTGCAGGAAGTAGAAGCCAAAGCACCAATTCTAAAACGTCAGCGTGAAGAATTTGAGCGTTCCCAAAAAGCTGTTGCTAGTCTGTCTGCAAAGCTTGAACAAGCTATGAAGGTCAGTATGAAATAAAAGAGCATGTAAAATTATGGAAAAAATTGCTTTTTAATTCCATAATCCTGTTAGTAAATGCATGAAATGGATCTTTCAGTCAGCTTTTATTGCCGGAGAATACTTGTTGAACTTGCTAGTTTGCAATTTATTGGACTGTGCAAAGTATTTCTACAGAAACAACATTTGTAAGAGGTTTTATAGTGAAGTCACACTATAAATGTGGTGACGTACAACCTCTGATTTTCTGAGAGAGTAGAATTCTTTATTATCAAAGATTAGTATTTGTCTGTCCAAAGAAATAAGATTGGACTTTGGTGACCACTTCCCATTAATTTTAATATGTACACTAATACAACATGAAAGAGTGCAGTTTTTGATTCCTAAATATGTGGTGTTTAACCTTTGGATTGTAATGTTAAAGAAGTAAAGCACAGTTTAATTCACAGGACATGTCTCTCTAAATGATGTTATCCCTGGAAAGAGATGTGTCTGAGTTTCATTTCTACATGCTTCTTAATGTTTGTATGCTTGCAGGAAATCCAACGATTGCAGGAGAATGCTGATAGAGCCAATAAGCACTCCTCAGTGCTTGAAAGAGAAAACCAGAGACTGGAAATACAAGTAAAAGACCTTTCACAGCAGGTAGAACAAATGTTTCTACAGTGCAATGTATTATTTGCATTTTTTTATTAATATGATGCTGTATTTCTGAACTTTTCTTAGAAGTTGTGTTCAGCTGCAGTCACCTAGTCTTTAGCTGTCATAAGAGCCTTAGTGATGTTAAAAGCTTCTCCTTAGGGCAGTGCGATATTTGCATTTCTGCTTACAAAATTAGAGTAAGTTTAGCTGGATAGGAGTGACACTGCTTTAGGATAATATTGTTAAACATCTAACATGGAGAACTCAGATCTGTAACTTCTTTCTTTGACTGGAACGTCCTGTGATCTGTTTGCAGAACAACATGTCTACTTCTCATGTTGATGTGGTTTCCTTTCATCAGACTGTTTTTTCTATGATGTTGTTTTGCACAAATTTATTGTTTGTAATAGATTTTATGTTGTAGGAAAAAATATACTTTATTTCTAATGTATTGTTTTTTCAGAGTCAACTTTTGAGTCCATGACCAAGTCTTACACTAGAATGTTCTCTTTCAGATTCGTGTGCTTTTAATGGAACTTGAAGAAGCTAGAGGCAATCATGTGATTCGTGATGAAGAAGTGAGCTCTGCTGACATCAGTAGCTCTTCTGAAGTGATATCTCAACATCTAGTCTCTTACAGAAATATTGAAGAACTTCAGCAGCAAAATCAGCGTCTCTTGGTGGCTCTCCGGGAGCTGGGAGAGGCTAGAGAAAAAGAGGAGGAAGAAGCGACGTCATCTAAGTAAACTATCTGTTCCTTCTAGTAAACTGTTAATACTAAGTAGTAACTGGGATTTATTCATACGCTTGTCAGTTTTTGCTTTCTGATTTCTTAGTAATTTTGTGCATATGTATATGTAAGCGTGCATATGCTCACGAGCAATGATGTAATTCATAAAGGCAAATTGTTATTAAGCAACATTGTCTTCAGTTTTTAGACTAAAATGGCTTTATAGCTGTGTATCTTGTAATTCCTGTTCATCATTTTTTGTCCAGCTGATGTAAATGATCTCTTCCAGAAATTCTTTCTAAACAAACTTTGTCAATCCAGAGGTCCACAGAGCACCCACTGAAATGCTAACCTTTTATAACCAGAACAGATTTCTGTGAAAATATTTCAGACTTGTCCATTCAGTAAAGATAATTGTCAGTCTTTCAGTGAATGTGATTTCAAACAACAGAGCTGTTTTTTAAAAAAGAAAGATTAAGTTTTGGTCCTGTTAGCTGAACAAAAAATTGAATATGTGCATATCTAATTCACTAGCTGTAAAGTCCACAGGTAATTCTGTGTTAAAGTTTTTAGCTTGTTTCTCTGTTCATGCTACTCACTGTTGTTTGAAGTTATTAATGTGACTAGAATTACCTCTGTTCTGCTTTTCATGGAAAAGGCCTAATTTATTTGTCATTGAAAAAATCGAGAGCCCAAAGACCAATTTTCTTGTAAGTTTGCTCAAAAATCTCAGAGGTGCTTAACTTTCAGAGGCGCGGTAAATGTACAGTAAAAGGCTTGTGACAAAATCCAGGACTTGTGTCATCTTGATATGCCTTGCTGTGTATGTTACTGAAAACAACTGTTGTTGCTTTCAGAATTTCTGAGCTTCAGAGTCAGCTTGAAGAAGCTGTCAGTGAGCTGGAAAAACTGCGTGAATCTCGTCATCATCAGTTGCAGCTTGTTGAGTCTATAGCTCGTCAGCGTGATATGTTCCGCATCCTGTTGGCACAGACCACAGGAGCTGTCATTCCTTTGCAAGGTAAGCTTCACATTTCTGCACCATTGGAAAAAAAAAAAAATTGTTGTTTGTTATAAGCTTTCGGTAATGGTGCTGTGGTGGTGCGAGTAACTTCTGTTAATCTGATTTTCAACTTTTGCCCTTACTCACTGGAAAACCCATGAGTTGGGATTTAGGCAAGGGATTTTATACATAATAACGTGCTACATAATGACTGATGTGTAGTGGTGACTATGTGTGTTCTGGTAACATATTGTAGGTGTACAGAGTGGATGATCTTTCACTTGCTCAGGAGAGCCCAGGACTCTCCTAGCAACGCAGTGTTGTTTTTAGCCATATTTCAGTGTGATTATATGATCTTCTGCTTTGGCAAGCATTCATTCAATTGTTGCCTTTGAAATCCCCTTTACCTTCTTTTAGCTTCAGGTTTATTACCAGAGGAGATTTCTCTTACATCTACTCCAAAGCGCCCAAGTTTACCTCAATCTATGTCAACTCCTGCGCCAGTGTCAATGGCTGAGTCAGTGGAGACTGTGGAGGCTAGAGCTGCACTGAAGCAGGTATATTTTTTGGTAAACACTGTAGAAAGCTATCACTATTTCTTTTTACTTTTGTGATCGCTTTAATGTGTGCTCTTTTATATAGTTGCAGGAAGTTTTTGAGAACTATAAAAAAGAAAAGGCTGAGAATGACAAGTTGCTGAATGAACAAAATGAAAAGCTTCAGGAGCAGGTCACAGACTTGAGGTCACAAAATGCAAAGATATCCACACAGCTGGAGTTTGCCTCCAAACGGTAAATCAACTATTTAATTTTGTTGCTTTGTGTATGTGTGAATAGAATCACATTGACTGCTTGATATAGTTTGCTCAGGAAGAGTTGCTGGTTCAACATTAATGTTATCTATTCTGTTAAAGAACACGAAGGAAATAGTGAAGGTGGGATCAAGAATATACCTTATAGTTGAGTGAGCCACATACATGAAAACTGGCGCACAAGAACAGGAAACATACAGCTGTGTACATATACCTTTTGCAAATAAACAGTGTAATGTGGCAAACATATACTTCGCTTTGTTCTTCCATGTGAAGTTATGAAATGCTGCAGGATAATGTTGAAGGCTACCGTCGAGAAATAACATCTCTGCATGAAAGAACTCAGAAACTCACAGCAACAACTCAGAAGCAAGAGCAGATAATTAACACCATGACTCAAGACATCAGGGCAGCTAATGAAAAACTGGCAGTGGCAGAGGTTAGTAATACAGCGTATTATACTCCTAGATATTCTGGGTTAGCACAAGAGTTTTTCTTAGGATTATTGTGAAGCTGTCAGAACTTGACTGTGTGTCTTTTTGAGTGCATCAGCTATTAAATTTGTAAAAGCTTGTGTGCATGGAAGTTGGTATACTTGGTGTGTACATTCATAACAGTCCACAGTTATCTCAGGTACTGAGTGAAGATGAAACACCATTCCAAAGGTGTTTCACTACCCACATTTACAGAGAAAACAGTGTGTCAAGCAATTGTGTTCTTGCTGTTCTTGGCTTATTTGCATGGATTTTAATTTACAGTCTGTAATATTAAAAGCTCTTATTTTTAAACAGTGTTAACTGATCATGAAAATAACATTGCCTAAATTAAAATTAATGGAGAGATTTGGGATTGATAACAAAGTTCTTGTTATTATTTGCTGTCTTAAAGGTGAGAGCAGAGAACTTAAAAAAAGAGAAGGATATCCTGAAGATGTCAGATGTGCGTTTGACTCAGCAACGTGAGTCTTTGTTAGCTGAACAAAGAGGACAGAACTTGCTGCTTACTAATTTGCGAACTATTCAGGTATGTGGTATTACTCTTATGTCCAAGTCTAGTCTGCCTTTCAGAGTCTTCAGTAAGTACCCATCTAAGTTGACTTCAGCGGTCATGGGATTGGGTCTTAAAGTGGATGGGTTTTTTTCTGTTACAGATTGACTCTGAACATAAAATACTTGAGCAACTTGTTTAAGAAAGTTTGTTACTCCTATGCTAAATTGTGACACTCTTGTTATTTACCTGGGCAAAGTCCCGAGAATTCTGAGTTGATGAGAAGGTTTTTCACAGTAAAATGGAAACAAAACACATAAAACAAAGTGGAAGGAACAAATCTGTATGTTAATTTTTATGATCGCAAAATTTACCAGTGCTGGCCTTGGTAGTTTATTTTCCCGTTGTTTTAAGATATATTTACTTTTGTACTTCTATGTCTTCTAAGGTATATTGACTCTTAGAGTATTAATATTTAAGGTTGCACATTTTATCATGTGACTGAATTCTCTTTCTGAGATCTTTGGGATTTTTTCAGTCCTTGAAATTAGATTGCATGGATAGTAGATTTTCTTCTAATAATACTTATTGTATCAGAATTATTAAAAAATCATTGAAAACTAAGTCATACATTGTGAGTGCTACTTTTTATAATTTTCTGGACCTACGTAGTAGGATCCCTGTAGTAATTATTTTGCGAGTGGGAGAAGTGTTGTGACAACTTTGTATGAAGTGCTGCAGTAATTCAGAAGAAAATTATTAGTGTATTGTAAGCATAGTCCTTTATGCTCTTTTGTCAGGGAATACTGGAGAGGTCTGAGACAGAAACAAAACAAAGACTCAATAATCAGATTGAGAAGCTGGAGCGTGAGATATCTCAGCTGAAGAAGAAACTAGAAACTGAGGTAGAACAAAGACATTCCCTTACCAAAAATCAAGAGGTAAGTATAGTTATAAATATGCTAAACTAAACTTCCTTTAGTGAAAACAGAGTCACAGCTGCATGGCTTCTGCCAGCTTACACATTTTTCATACATGAAATTTATAAACATATTTGATTTTTATGCCACTTGTGAGTAATTAAAAGTTTAAGAATCTTGTGTTCTCAGGTTCATATCCTGGATCTTAAGAGGCAACTTGAGACTGAGACAAACCGTCACATTAACACAAAGGAACTTTTAAAGAATGCCCAGAAAGAAGCTGCAATGTTGAAGCAGCAGCTTAACAATATGGAGGCTCAGCTAGCATCTCAGTCATCACAGAGGGTTCCAGGGAAAGGTAAGATGTTTTTCTACATTGAATTTCTCTTTATGTTAAACATTGCTGTTTGCAGCATAGTAAAATTAATAATTAATTCTAATTTAGAATTAGGAGGACAGGACACGAAATAATAAACCTCTTTGTTATTTCAATCACATATGCAAACAAATGATGATCAGAATGATTTGTTAAAATAAAATTAGTGTCCAGGCAGTCTTTGACGAAGGGGGAAAAATAAGGCAAAGCTTATTATAGGATCCTTTTTATTTTTCTTTGAAGGAACTAGAATCTATTAGGTTAATTATTTTTAAATAGCCTTTTTTTTTTTTTTGTCTGAATCAACAATGCTGACAATTTTATTTGGGGAAGCTTTGTGAGGGTGTTTGGGTTTTTTCCCATGTTGCTATCCTAAAAACACTTCAGTTTTCAATGGAAGAGTGGTTTAAGAAACTGAATTAAACATCACAGGTTAATGAATGTTTTCTAATATTATAGGTCAGCCTGGTTCAAATGAAGATGTGGATGATCTTGTGAGTCGACTAAGACAAGCTGATGAACAAGTTAATGACCTGAGAGAAAGACTCAAGACTAGTTCTAGTAATGTGGAACAGTACAGGGCCATGGTTCTTAGTCTAGAGGAATCCCTTAATAAGGAAAAACAAGTAAGTAGTTGCCATTGTTTGTTAGAACAAAACCAGAAACAAAATGAAAGATGATTTTTTTTTTTTGGTGCTACAGTACTGTCTCTAGGATTATTGGAGAAGTTCTGAACTAACTTTAGATTTTTTGTAAGGTGTTAGAATATAATGTAGTAAGACCATATTTTAGACAATTTTATTGAAAACACTTCTGATCATGGAAATATTAAACCTTTTTGCAGCATATTTTTAAAATGTTGGATTGTAAATTTGACTCAAAGCTGTGCTCTGCCAATGTCTTCCTTTGAAAGGGGGGCATTGACTTGTAAAAATTCTTCCCTGTGATCAATGATTCAAAGTATTAATTAGCTCTCAGTCCAAAGCAGTTAAATTCACAGCTTCTGCATCAGTAGTGTCTTCAGAGATGCAAAAGAACTCTGTATGTGGCATTCATGCAAAAAGCTTAAGATGACCTTCCAGTCTGTCACACGCTCCACCCTGTTACTAGCGAATGAAGCCTGTTCTTCCAAGCTGTTCAGCATATCAAAATAGGATAGATTGGGGAAACAAAATTCCCGTTTTTTCCTGAAGTCACAGCATTGGTAGATGGAGTGCTGTTTGTCTGGTATCCGAGTTCTCTGCCTGTGTTGTAACAGTAAAAATTTCATTGTGGCTTGATTCTCTTTAGCAATATTGCAGATTCTAGTGTGTAATAAAAAGATATGCTGGCTACTGCACGCTAGGGTGCAGTCACCTGAAACTTTTCTGAAGTGTACTTCATGAGGTATTGCAGCTTTGAAGGAGGGAAAAATGAAAAGAAAAAAATTCAGTGCTATTGTGATTCTCCAGATTTTCAGTGTTCTAAATGAGATGCTGAGAATACCTTTCTGGTTTTAAATTATTAATAAAATACTGATTTTGCGTCAGTTTCACATTGTATTTCAAGGAAAAAAATTGATCTTTTATGATGGATTTTAATGAAGGTGACAGAGGAAGTTCGTGCAACAGTTGAAGCTCGTCTGAAGGAGTCTTCAGAGTATCAAGCACAGCTAGAAAAGAAGCTGATGGAGTCAGAGAAAGAAAAGCAAGAACTGCAAGAGGAGAAGCGTAAAGCTGTGGAGAATATGGAACAACAGGTATGCACTGAATGCTCACTTCCTTAAACTCCCTTGTAGACAGTCCACAAGAATGTGCTTTTAAGTAATCAAATTAATTTGTGAGAGATTTCCAAACATTAGTACATTAACCTTATCACTTTGTTAGGGTGATTGTGTATTTAAAGCTGCCACTGTCTTCCTAAACTTTGAGCACCGTTTGCAGGAAAATATGAGTAAAAGCCTTTTAGAAAAGTTTCAGAAAACACTTTTTGGAGCATGAGCCAAAACCAAATTTGTAGTATGAACAGCTTTTAAAACCAGAGTGGTCTGTGCCCTTATTTATCTGGTTTATATTTGGGCACTTATTGAAGTTGAAAGAAACAAGATGACTGCAATTAGAATAACTGCAGGCCCAACTCTGGAAGAACAGTAATATAGTTTTGCCAGAAAAGAGCTCTGTATATTAATAAGTCAAAATCTTGAAAGTATTTCTCTTTAAATTAAAGTCAGTATTTAAAAAAAAAAACAAACACCCTTCGGTTCTACATTATTCATGACTGTCTACCTTCAAAGCCTTGCTGTGTTCAGTACTCTGTAAAATACTTTGCCATTTATTCTTGGCTTTGTTTTTTTGTTGTTTCCCCCTTCCTCTTAACTATAGCTAACGGAACTAAAGAAGAGTTTGTCAACCGTGCAATCAGAAGTTCAGGAAGCTCTTCAGAGAGCCAGCACAGCTCTAAGTAATGAACAACAAGCCAGACGTGACTGCCAGGAACAAGTATGTTTGTAGTATTGCCTATTTTAGACAGAGGTAGTAAACTTGATGTTAGTTTTTCATTGTTTTTCAGTTGAACTTAAAACTTTATTAAAAATAGTGCTGCTAATCGGAGACTTGTGGAGGTGAGAAAAGCACTGTAAGAGCGCTTTCTCTGTTTTGTGAACAGCTGCTTATGTAGGGCTTCTACCTGGTCAAATATTGTGGTAATATCAACTAAACTGACTGAATATAAAATCGTGCTGCAAGCACAGTTTGGGTCACATTTAAGAAAGCAGCAGAAGATGCAGTGGATTACTTTTTCTAAAGTTTGTTTCATTATGTAAAAAAATTGATTGGCAAATGTAATTAGCTGTTCTTAATGAATTGTTATCTCGCAATAAGAAAAAAAGAAAACAATTCTTACAACAAGACAGTGAGGAAAATAAAAATTGTCATCTTATGATAATTAGCAGTTTGGGCAATATGATATTTAGCAGCACCTGGTAAGATTATCTTGTTACCAGCTGTTTTTCAAAGGGAATCTGCTTTTCTGCGGGTGAGAATTCAGCAACACTGTTTGGTGTAAAGGATGTGGAAAAACTTTTGGCTGTTGTTTAATCCAACCCAAGATTGAGCAGACAGGCATTTCAATTTTTTTCAGCTAATACCGAGACCATAGTCTGTCCTTAGCTTTTTAAGCACATGCAGTAAATATCTTTGCCCATTCACATGTAGAAATAACCGGTGGATGTTTTCAGGCTAACAACTGTCTGTTATCCCTGCAGAATCTAGAGCAAGAGGTTTGATTCTAGAATAACTAGAGAGTGCATGCTCCTGCTAGCCACTCAAATTATTTCAAATTTTAATTTATATTGAAAGTAATTAAAGGAACCATTCTGAGTTTACCTTTTTTTTTTTTTTTTTTTTTTTTTTTTTT
>WKFP01014798.1:382411-397330 GCA_011057875.1 Pterocles orientalis | reverse complement strand
GGGGAACTAAATAAAAATTTCTAAATTTTCTTAAGAAACAACAACAAACTAAGAAATATGTTTGAATTATAAAGCATTGTTTATGTGGCTTCAAAATAGGCTATTCTAATTCATAGGCATTCCAAATCAAAATGCACAAGCAGTAGCTTGAATTCAAAGAGATTTTATGGATATAACTGTAAAATCATTTTATGAAAATGCAAACTATTTTCTCAACCTTTCAGCATTTATTGAGTCAACAAAAGGACACTGATCTTGAAGAGTATCGGAAACTGCTTTCAGAGAAGGAGGCAAACACCAAGCGTATCCAACAAATGAGTGAAGAAACAGGCAGGCTTAAAGCAGAAATAGCCAGGTGTGGTATAAGTCAATTAGTGAAAAGTTTTGTTTAAAGCAAAATATTTTAAGTAAAGCTGTATCTGGAAGTGTAATTTCTTAACTGTCTCCATGTAACTATGAAACCTTTGGCATTCTTACTGTAGCTTGGTAATACATAGCTAAAATGAAGTGAGAGTTGTTTTGGAAGCTCTTTTAGCTGAACTTATTCTAAATTAGTGTATTGTAGAATAATGTGTATTCTGCAAACACCCGTTTGTATTGCAAAATCCTAGAAGACACAATTCACTACAGATAATGCCTGTGATATTAGATAAATGAGTAATATTGAAATGTAATTATTTCAAATGTCACATTTGCATCTTCCTCCAATCTCTTGTGATTTAGAACTAATGCATCCTTGACTACAAACCAGAATATTGTTCAGACCCTGAAGGACGAAGTAACTAAAATAAGAGCAGAAAAGGATGCTTTGCAGAAAGAACTAGATGCTAAAGTGGCTGACATACAAGAGAAAGCGAAAACCATAACACAGGTCAAGAAAATTGGGCGCAGGTACAAGACTCAGTATGAGGAGCTGAAAGCACAGCATGATAAGGTAGATATGCTCTTTCTTTGTTTGCAAAAAAGTTCTTTGAAAAAATGTGTGTTTTAATCCAGAGTCATGCATAAACTAATGATCTTGACATTCCCTTAGTGTAATACTGTATGAATACTTAGCTGTGAAAAGCAGAAAATTACATGGTTCATTCTGCTGTTGCCTCTAACTGCCATAAAGCTTCAGCTGCATATCACTTAATACTTTACAGCATCCTTCACAGAACTTCAGAGTTCATTAGAATTCCTAGGTTTTGTCCAGAGCTTTTATAAGCAATCAGTTTGCACACAGAAGCAACTTATGAAAGTAATGATGTGCTAATGGCATAGTACCCTTTAGCCTGATACCGCTTGACCTATTTCAGATGGTTGCCGAAGCATCGACTCAGTCTCTTGTAGAACAACAAGACGAACAAGTGTCTGCCCAGGAAGTACAAGAGCTGAAAGACACCCTCAGTCAAGCTGAAGGGAAGACAAAGGCTTTGGAGGCTCAGATTGAAAGTTTGCAAAAGGTAAGAACAGACTGAACAAGGTAAGAATAGTTGTTCTGGGTTAAGCTGAGACAGAGTTAACTTTCTTCATAACAATTTCTGAGCACGGTACTCTACTGCAATCTTGAGTCACTGAGAACAATTTAGGGGGGGGGGTGTGCGTGCGTGCGTGCACGTGCATGTATGCACAGAAATATGTGGAATGACCTGTTTGTGCCTCTGCCTTGTTAGCAGACAGGGACCTTAAACTGGTTTAAAACCTGTGTCTAATGTGTTTCATACTGTTTCTTGGAATAAATAAGTGGGAAACAGAATGATAGTCTCTCAGCTATTGCATTAAGAGAGAACTGGACTCCTCTCTTGTTGGTTAGAAGCTTTTTGACCTTAACAATGGCCAGCTTAATAACCTTAGTGGCCAGCTAATACTAGGTCCTTGGAGCTTGTTGGGCTATGTGTTTGCCAAAGTAGCCAGTTATACCCAACAGTTCCAATCTCTCTCTCTCTCTCTAGACTATAGCAGAAAAAGAAGCTGAAGTTAGAAATCTTCAGGAGCAGATAACTCAGCTACAATCAGAACTTGCTCGTTTTCATCAAGATCTGCAAGAGAAGACTACCCAGGAAGAACAGCTCAGGCAACAGATCACTGAGAAGGAAGAGAAAACTAGGAAGACCTTGCTTGCAGCCAAGCAGAAAATTGCACAGTTAGCTGGTATTGTAATATTTTTTTTCTGTCCTTAAGGTGTCATCTTCTGTTTGGGTTTTTGATTCTTCCTGTGGAAAAACATTTAGACAGGGTGCTTGGGAAAATATGGTCTACTTCACGTTTTGCTTGAAGGTTTTTTTCTATGTTAGATGTTACGGGATTGTTCTGAAACATTAAAAAAAAAAATCAATTTCTTCAGGAGATGGTAGAAGTATATAACTAGCTGTACATTGAAGGAACCAATTTTTGGTCATCCAAGGTGGTAACCCCCATTTTTTGATCCTTTTGTTGATCGAGCAGATTGACCTTACTAACAGCTTGGGTAATTCTCCCCCTCTTTCTTGCCTCCCAAGTGTACAGGTGCAAAACATACTGCTTCCTCTGGTTTTACTTGATGTTGAGAGAAATGATGGTGTAAGAGCTTGCTGAAAATATGATGTTCTTTTGTGACTACTTTTAAATTAATTTATTTATATATATTTATTACATGTTTTAGTATTTCTTACTAGAAAAATGGCATGTAAAAGTTAGAATTACCTCTAAAAGCTCCATCAATAGCTTAACATTTTTAAGATTTTGAAATACTTCAGTAACCTAGTAAGACAGGTGCTCAGCACACGGACTTAGTAGGCAGCTTTGCAGTGGTGAGAGTGGAGTCTTTCCTATTCTATTAGGTACAAAAGAACAACTGACAAAGGAAAATGAAGAGTGGAAGCAAAAGAGCACTTCATTAGAAGAGCAGAAGACTGAACTGGAGGTGCGGATGAGTGCACTCAAATCACAGTATGAAGGTCGAATCTGCCGTCTGGAAAGAGAGCTTAGAGAGCAGCAAGAGCGACATCATGAACAGCGAGATGAGCCACCAGAGTCTACAAATAAGGTACAAAATCCTTTCAGCTAGCTGTGGGAGAGGAAACAAACAGCTTGCCTGTCTCATGACTGATAGAGAACAACAGCTCTCAGTACACGCACTGTTGTACGACTCGGTTGGTTTTTGTGCATACAGTAGTTAATACTCAGGATTATTTTATGTGAAGGTGTTTTTGCTGAACATCCTAAATAGCAGATGGAAGTTCTTATTATAGGATTCCTACACTTTAAAAAAAAATTTTAAAATATTTAAAAATACCAATGAGCCCAACAAACTGTGTGCTATTCAAGTTCCACTGTCCCCTGGTTTTGAAAGTATGCAAGTTGGCTTTAGTAAGGATTCAGAACTTAATTTTCATAGAATCGTAGAATCACCAAGATTGGAAAAGACCTAAAAGATCATCCAGTCCAACCGTTCACCTATTATCAATAGCTCCCACTAAACCATGTCCCTCAACACAACATCCAGTCTTTCCTTGAACACACCCATGGTCGGTGACTCCACCACCTCCCTGGGCAGTCCATTCCAGTGCCTGACCACCCTTTCTGAGAAGTAATACTTCCTAATGTCCAGCTTGAATCTCCCCTGCCGTAGCTTGAAACCGTTCCCTCTGGTCCTATCACTAATGACACGAGAGAAGAGGCCGACCCCCAGCTCACTACAACTTACTTCTTGCTTTAGTCAGAATTCCGCCTGCATACAGTTCTATAATTCACTGTGAATCGACCAATGAGCTGTTTGCACTCTCTGTTTATGTGGTTTTATCCATGTGTTCGGTGTAATGGGCTCTAGCTGCTATTGTCTCAATAGCTTCAGAAGATGGTTGAGAAATTACTGAATTGGTTTACATACTTGGTATGACTTGTTTTGGAGAATTTGCAATAATCACGGAGTCTGACTGGCTGTGCTAACAAGTTAGTTAGACAAACGATTGTCAGTAAAGAGATCTGTCAGCTGAAATATTTTACCAAATTGCTCACTCCGTTTTACATGTATGTGGCATGATACTTGTTTCTTACTTAATAGGTCCCAGAACAGCAGAGGCAAATCTCACTCAAGTCTACTCCAGCTTCAGGTGAAAGAGGAATGTGAGTTGAAGGGTTTGGGGTGTTTTGCAGAGTTTCTGTGGTTGATGTGTCTTGGTTTTATCTTTATCTAGTTGTTCTTTCTAGTAAACCACTGGCTTTTCACAATTTTTCTTGAGCAACTTTGAAGATACTGATTGATGTTCTTCCTGTTTCCTCAGCTACATTTAATCAATAAAGCTTTTCAGCTGTTAAATTGACGTATTAACTACCAGGAACGTGGTTTCTGGAAAAGATGAAAGATTTTTTTTAAAATGTTTTCAGACTTCAAGAATTTTGAAGTTGTACAGTTTTGATTATTACCTTTAGCCTTTTAGGGTTGGGCGAGAGAGTCTTCCTTACGCAAGAGTTTCAAACATGAGAAACCCACTAAATAGATGGTAACTAACAACAGATGAAATAGTCAAATGATTAAGGTCTAGAATGGAAAATACTACTGTATTACCAAGTTTAGATAACAAACTCCCTTTCAGTTTTTATGACAGCATCCTTCTGAAAGCAAGGCTTTCAAAAACACCTTAAAATATAATTGATCCTGTCTCAACCAGGAGATGATGTTTCTCTGTAATGAGTGAATCAGTTTTAATGCAAGATTATTCACTATAACAACAGTATTGTTCACTATAATAAAGACCCAGCACAGCTAAGAGTATGAGCTACGCACTGCGTCTTTTGAACTGCTTATGGATTTCTGGTTGATTGCCTTTGAAGAAACCTGTTAAACCTCTAGGTTGGACAAAATGATACTGATGGCATAGTGCATCTGTCCTTTTTTTAACTATAAACAAATTTTGGAAGACAGTTATGCCCTTGTCAGGCTTTTAAATTTTAAACTTTAAAAAAAATTAGTATTTCCAGCTATGATAATATATTTACATTTGGTATTTTTAAAATCTGCTTTCTGTGCTACCATCATGAGACCGATATCCTGTTTTTTTCAGTGCTAGCACTTCAGATCCACCAACAGCAAATATTAAACCAACTCCTGTTGTGTCAACTCCAAGTAAAGTGACTGCTGCTGCCATAGCTGGGAATAAGTCTACTCCAAGAGCCAGTATCCGTCCAATGGTTACTCCGGCTACAGTCACTAATCCTACTACTACTCCAACAGCTACAGTTATGCCTACAACACAGGTGGAGACTCAGGAAGGTAAGGATTTTAGTATAGTATAAGGATCTACAGTAATCATAAATGCTGCCTTTGCCTTGAAATCTCAGTAGTTGCTAGTTTGAAACCACCACAAATAGTTTTGCTGTTGCTGCATCTCTTCCAGTGTTGCACTTTTATGACCACTTCTGTTGCAACAAATTTCATGTTTCCTGAACTGAAGATGGGTATAAGCGGTGTTAACTCAGTCCGCAAAGCACCGAATCTACTTGATTTAGGGCATTCTGAAATGCAGAAAGTGAACTGTATTGGATAATATGAAGACAGTTGAATGTGCTACTGTTTGCCTTTCAGCTATGCAGTCAGAAGGACCTGTGGAGCATGTTCCAGTCTTTGGAAGCGCTAGTGGGTCTGTGCGTTCCACCAGTCCTAATGTTCAGACATCTCTCTCTCAGCCCATCTTGACTGTTCAGCAGCAGACACAAGCGACTGCTTTTGTGCAGCCCACTCAGCAAAGTCATCCTCAGATTGAGCCCGCTAACCAGGAGCCATCCCCTACCATTGTAGAAGTTGTACAGAGCTCTCAAATAGAGAGGCCCTCCACTTCTACAGCAGTGTTTGGCACAGGTTGGTTTCATTTTATAGGCCTGCTTTTTTGAATAGTTAATTTTAAGTAGCTCCATTTGGCCTACCAGTCAAACCAGGCCTAACTTCAACAAAAGAATTTGCTCTCCCCACCTCCCTTAGTTTATTGCATGTTTTACAAACTTCTGAAGTTAGGCTCCTTTCTTGAAACTTCAGCAGTGGTATCTCTGAAATGCTGTTGTCACTGCATTCCTTGAAGTAGAAAATAAAAACTCACATTTGTTTATTCAGAGCAGGATTGGGGTTTAATACATTAAACTGTACTGCCTCTGTTTCCATAGTACTGTTGTGACAAAGTTAATTTTAGGAGTCATGACTAAGCTACTTAAGCTGGAATATAAAATACAGAGAACTCTAAAGCTAACTCAGTGTGATACACTGTTGCACATCTGTTTGCCCTAAGTAGTATGGATTTTGGTGTAAAGCATTTATTCCCCAAAATATGCTTTTGTAAACCACTTTTTTTGTTTCCCATCTGGTACTCTGTTAAACTTGTAGATATACTTGTCGGAAACAAAGATGTTGGAAAAAGTATTTTTGTTGTACCCTGAAGCTTACATTTGGGGTCAATTAGGTCGTGAATGTAGGTCCAAGAGCGTAAGACTTGTAACAAAAGGGGCTGCTGTTCTCATGTCCTGGGAAACAGCACAAGGTGACTCTAATTCTATTTGTTGTTATTCAGTGCAGAAAAAGAGGTGGTCTTCCAGAGTAAAATGCCAAACCTTTTGATTTTTTGTACATTCATTGTTCTGAAAATAACTGAGAGGCTCTTTTAAGTTTCAGCCACCCCAAGTTCTTCACTGTCTAAACGTCCACGAGAGGAAGAGGAGGATAACTCAGTGGAAAACTCGGACCAAATTTCAGAGGAAACAGTGGATGTACCTCTTCCAAAGAAACTGAGAAGCATACAGAGAGTTGGACCTGAGGTTTGCAAGAACATAAAATGCTACTACTTATCTGTCCCTCTGGAAGATTTTATTGGGAAGAACAAGTGTATTACTTCAGAGCAAGTCAGTTAATTCTTAACATGACTTTTCAGTGTGTCAGGCAGGAAGCAATTATGTTGGGTATGATGGTGCAAATCATAGTGAAGTGTAGGATGGAAGAGAGAGGGCCATTTGCTAGCATTGAGGAGGAAGAAGTTGAAGTATTTTTCAATGTGGTCTGGAAGGTCGTTGTCTACAGTTATTCTGGAATACAGTAGTGTACTTGAGTACATGCCAGGGAAGCAAAGATGAGTTCCATGGAAAAGCTTACAGGAAACATATGTGAAATATTGGTGCGAGGTTATTGGGATGTCCTGCAAAAAAGGAATGAACTTGAGACAGAAACTTACAGCAGGCAACTCATGAATAATGTTAAGGAAGTCAAAGATGTTTTATTAACTCTGTACAAGAGGGATGTTGCATAACAGAAAAGGGCAAGGTTGTGTAAGAACATTGTCACTTCATTTGCTGAGAGGATGGAGGTGGAATGGGAAACCTTGAGGGTTCTGTTTTGGTCCTGAAAAGATTTTGAGACACTGAGGTCCAGTGGACTGGAATGGGGAAATTGTATTTCTCCAGGGCAGAGAAGTGGGGTGCTAGATAAAAGCAGAGCTAAGGAATGATAGTAAAATGGGAACAAAATGTTGCCCATGATCATTGTGGGAAAAGATAATTTTTTTAAAAACTAGTAAAAAAAATCTCAAACATGTTAACCAAACTTTAGGGCTAATGATGTGTTTTAAATGAGAAAAATATATGTTCTTTCAGGAGGAAGTGACAGCAGAAGAGAGCACTGATGGTGAGGTAGAAGCTCAAACGTACAATCAAGACTCGCAGGACTCAATTGGAGAAGTAAGCATATTTGAAAAAAGAAGTCTTCATTTCAGCAGAAAAAACTATCTTTTTTTTTTTTTTTTCCACAAACTCAATATTTTTAGAAGTGGAATCTCAAATCAGATCCTGCAGGTTTCCAGTGGAAACCACTTATAACCTTTTAAAGTTTAGACTTGCAATGTTCAAGGATAGATACTCAATTTTTATTGCACCCTACACATACCTATATCAGTAACATTCACAATGTTAATGAAGCTTTGCAATTTTGAAATGTAAATCGATGTGGTGTTTTAGAAATCCTGGTATCCTTAACTCCAGTTTTACGTGGTGAAGCTGAGATGTAGAGGTTAAATGAGACAGTCTTAAAATGGAATTGGAGTTTTCGGTTCTTCGCTTACTACTTTGAAGTAGTTCTCTTTGTTTTCTGGCCTTTCTTTTACAGAAGGATTTGGCAAATCCTTGAGCAAGCTTAGTGTTAGATGAGTCGTGATGTGATAAACAAAGGAAAAGAAAAAGTTGATTTTGTTCTAGTTCTGTAAAATACCCATTAGCTGTGTTAGAAAAGACAAATATAAATGAAAACTTTGAACTCTGTAGTAGAGTCCCAAATACAGATTTTTTTTCTTTTTCTTTTTTTTTTTTTTTTTTTTTTTTTTTTTTTTTTTTTGGAAAGAGGTTGTGGGAGACTCTCCCTGGTGCATTTTTTTTTTTCCGAACACTTTCTGGTCATACTTGTCAGATTAGGTTCAAATGTTTTGAAAAAGCATATGTACTGAATGGAAAGAGAACCATTTGCTAGCTCTGTGGCTATGATACGAATGGTATTACTGTTCCTCCAGACCAAAAGAATTCTAAAACAACTCAGAGTTTGTGCTTAGAAGAAAGATGGTTGTTCCTTGATCCTGGGGAGACTTTTAGTTGTCTGTTGTTGATTGCTGACAATCATCTGTAGCCTTCTCTTTTGTCCTCTCCTATCTTGGCTAGTTATTAAGAAACAGTGATAACTAAGTGATCATAAAATCACAGAATGGTTTGGGTTGGAAGGGACCTTAGTGATCATCAAGTTCCAACCATCCTGCGATGGGCAGGGACACCCTGTGGGCATCAGTCTGTTTCTCTTCTTGGTGTCCCATCACCAGCCTTGTGCACTGACAGCAGCTGCAGTGTTGGTGGAGTGCTCAGGGTCGCTCTCCCAGTAACTAGACAATTTTTCTGGGTGGATGTTGAAGTAAGGGCAGAGTGCTGCCTCAGCTGTCAGCAATGCTCCATGTATCTGTATCTGCTTATTGTGCAGCTGTTGGTGAGATCTCCTTGGTTGTCTGAAACAGATGGGTAAACATTTAGACAGCAGCTTTTTATGGATGTGCATTCAAATACATTGTACATGAATACAGTATCCCTAATGATGGCACCCAGCCCAAATCGGGTTTGGAAGTGAAGGACAAAATACTTGTGTTGTAGAGCAGGCGTCCATTTGGTCGATGTTGAGAGCTAGGAGTGGAAACAGGGAACTCTCAGAAATACAATGGACACTTTACTGAAGATCATTTTTAGTATTGTATATGCTGCATTTCATTTTGTGTCTTCTGGCAATTTACTCTTACCTGTTACAGGGTGTTACACAGGGAGAGTACACTCCCATGGAGGATGGTGAAGAAACTTCACAGTCTATCCCAATAGATCTTGGATCTCTTCAGTCAGATCAGCAGCATACTTCTTCATCTCAGGATGGTCAATCCAAGAGAGATGATGTCATTGTAATTGATAGCGATGATGAAGATGATGATGATGAAGAAAACGAAGGAGAGCAGGAAGTATGTATATCTATGATTTTGTCTTTGATCAGATGTAAAGCTCTTCTGGCAGGACTAATTTAATCAAAATAATTTTTTTGGCAGTACAAATAGTCTGTATTTATGTAGCCTGAACTTCTTGTGTTTTAAAGATACTTGCTGATTCAGCTTTATTATTATTTTTTTAAAATTTAAGTTATAAAATTCCACAGTGCCTCTAGATTATCTATGACTATTCAACATACAAGTATGGTCTCTGAGGAGAGGCTGGGGGCTTCCCCGCACCAGGGACAGCCTGTTCCAGCTGGCTCCACAGTGGCCCTGCTGCAGGACACAGCTGAGCCCATCAGTTGGTGGAAATACATACCAAAAAGAGCAAAATGCTGCATGGCAGTGTTAGTGTGAGGAAGGGGGGTGGGGGGAAAGCCATGAGAAACAATCCTGCAAACACCAAGGTTGGAGAAGAATGTGGGGTAGGAGGTTCTCCAGGCATCAGAGCAGATGTTCCTTGTACTCCATGGAAGAGACCACAGTGGAGTGGGTATTACCCTGTAGCCTGTGGAAAGGACCGTGGTGCTGCAGGTGGATATTCCCCGAAGGAAACTGTAGCCCATGGAGAGGAGCCAACGCAGGAGCAGGTTTATCCTGGGGGATGGCAGCTCTTCCATAGGAATGACACACTAGTGGAGCACTTCTTGAAGGACTGCAGTCTGTAAGGAGGACCCATGCTGGAGTGGGGGGAAAAAGTGTGAGGAGGAAAGACTGGCAGAAAGAAACGGTTATGGACTTACCCCAGCCTTCCACTTCTTGTTCCCTCTACCCTGCTTGTGGTGGGGGAAGAGGATTTGGGAATGAAGGAGTGAAGTTGAGCCTGGAAAGAAGGGGGTGGAGCAGAAGGTTTTCTGGTTTTTGTGTTTCTCACTATCCAACGCTAATTTAATTTGTTGCCAATTAAAAGTAATTTTCCCCTAGTTTAGTCTGTTTTTTCCGCAGTGGTAATTGGTAAGTGATCTGCCTGCCTTTCTCTTGACCCTCAAGCTTTTCCATCTTATTTTACCCTTTTCCTGTTGAAGAGGGAGTGAGGGCATGGCTGGGTGGGTGTCTGGCAGCCAGATGATGTCAACCTACTGCAGCAGTTGAAAAATACATACATCTTCTCTGTGGATGATAAATGCTGAACATCTTCAGAAAAAGATCCACAGACAGAGGTGGGCTATGTACCACAAAGTGAAGTTTACCACTTCAACGTCTGAAATTATTCCACTGCCCTTTCTGCACTTTCTTAAGGCTTTTCTATGGTCTTATCATAGGACTATGAGGATGAGGAAGAAGAAGACGAGGATGATGATGAAGACACTGGGATGGGAGATGAAGGTGATGACAGTAATGAAGGAACTGGTAGTGCTGATGGCAATGATGGATATGAAGCAGATGATGCTGAGGTGAGATTTGTACCTTTTTTTAGAACCTGTTAAATTTCTTGGAGTTAAATTGATGTTGTAATGCATCTGCACAGATTTGAATACTTGAAAGAGAAAATCTTAGTATGAATTAATCCCAGAATATTGAGGCTGCTAGTAGGTGATTGCTGTTATAATGGGTGTTTTCACAAGAAAAACCAACTTTGAATGTTTAAGGGGGCTGAATGAAAATGCAAGTACATGAACCAGCAACAAATACTGTAGTTGCAAAGCTAGTAAGGCAGCTTCTTCAAAAGCTGGATATTTCATTGTCGTCTTATAAAATTATGATGGCTACTTTTTTCATGTTTGTGTATGTACAGACATGCAAAACTGAAATTTCTTTTAAGATTTTCATATATTTTACTTTGTTTACTTTCTGAATATTTTTTACTGCTTTTATATTATGTTCTTTATATTCTTCTTTTATGTATCTTATATCTTGGAAGCTGTTTAGTGCTAAGTCATGTTGTTTCTGTGGTTTATTTAGGGTGCTGATGGGACAGATCCTGGAACAGAAACTGAGGAAAGCATGGGAGGAGGTGAAAGCAACCAGAGGGCTGCAGATTCTCAAAACAGTGGTATGGTTATTCCATATTTCTTCAAAGTCTGTCTGTAAAGGGGGAAAATGTAGAAGCTGTTTTGCATGTGTTAATATATGCACTTAAGTAAGAATATAAGGTGCAATGCTAAAGACCATTTTAACCTGAAATGTAGATTCATTTGAAATGTTCTTTTCTGGATATATTCTACATTCTTTTGAAAACCCTGCAAGCTCTTGGTGCTAAGGAAACTGCTGTTGATGGCTCAGTAGATTAATCTCTCTAAATCATCACTTGAATAATCAGTAGTTTGTTTCACTGCTGATGTTGACGTAGCTGGCACAAGTCATCTTGTAAGAGATTTTAAATAACAGTACTGAGCTGTAAGACTGGGAAGTCTTGCAAGGATAAAAATGTCTGTTCACGTGGTAGCAGAATTTGAAGATTGCCTTCATGTTTTCAACTCACTTTGGAGGGCATGGGTTCACTCCTCTATACTTCTGTATGTTTTAGGAGAAGGGACCACAAGTGCTGCGGAGTCCACTTTTCCTCATGAAAGTTCAAGAGAACAGCAGCCATCATCTGCCTCAGAGAGACAAACCCCTCGACCTCCACAGTCGCCACGCAGACCACCACATCCGCTGCCCCCACGGCTAACTATTCATGCTCCTCCTCAAGAACTGGGTCCCCCAGTGCAGGTAAAACTATCTCTAGTGGTTCAGAAGACTTCTAAAAAATCACTGTATGATTTCTTCCAAATAAAACCTAAGTACTCTGCTTATTGTAAAAATAGATGACATCTGTTTAGCATCCTCAAAATGGTAGCTGAGCAAACTGACTTAACATGTCTCATCCTGCAGATGATGGCTGGATAGGGAACCTTGTAAGGCACCCATGATGGATTTGTATCTTGAAATTCTTATACCAGTGTTGTTTCAGTTAGTGAGTGCTGTTATTTCCACTACAAAAGCTGTTGCTGAACAGGTTGTAACTCAGAAAGATTTTAGTCTCTGCCCCAGTGCAGACTGGGCAAAGGAATGTTGCCATTCATTTTCTCACTTAAACATTTCGCAGTCAGTGCCTGACCCATGGTTATGCTTTGACGTAGACCTATGGATTTTGTAAATGAGAACATCATAACCTGAATTTTGCAAAAAATATCCTGACTGAAATTGTCCTTTACCATTACCTTGTTCTGAGGCTTGAGGACACAGTATTTCTGTATTCAAGTTTTCTCTCCTCAGTAGAAAGGTGAGTAAAATAGTAATGTCTCCCAGAATTAAAACCTACATGATTCTTTTTTATGGTTAAACCAGGCAGCAGATAAGAGATGTGGGGTAGCTGCTGACATGGTCTGTTCTTTAAGAAGGTATGACGCTGTACTGAGCAGTGTTGTACACTGACATATAATTGTTACACTTACTCATGTAGCTGTTATCCTTGGCTCTGAACAATTGTGTGTTGGTGGAATTCCAGGAAAGCATTCACACTGCTTCATTTTTTTCTTTGCTATAAAGAGAATCCAGATGACTCGAAGACAGTCGGTGGGGCGTGGACTTCAGCTAACTCCTGGTATAGGTGGGATGGTAAGTATACAAAAGTCTACTACTAAAAACCTGCATTGAGGAAACAGTCGTAACTCTTGGGTTTTATTTTGTTTTTGAAGTCTAGCTACTGACTTCAGATGTGGGATGGTTTCTGTAGTCTTGCATATCGTATCTTAGTCCTGTTAATTTCTACATGAATGGAAGGCAAATTCTAGAAAAGATCCAGGAGGTTAAAGCTCTTCAAAAGAGATTGACTTGGTTTTGTCCAAGGCAGTTTTAATTACTTGGTTTTAGAATCAGTCTTGTAAAGTGGATATATTACTGTGGAAAAAAAACCCATGTTTCAGCCTCATCCTAAAGGAACAAGGCTAATTAATTTGTGCTTTATGTCTGTCTCCTTCAGCTAATTTTGAATCCCTTAGCCAACTTTAACTCTATTTGACAGAACAAATGCAAGTTCAGTGAGGGAGGGGAGAAAGACAGAAAACATCTTTTCTGAGATCAAGGGCATCAGCTCAATTCTTGATTCTGCTTGGTTTGCATGTACTGTCATACAATTTTTGTTTGGAAGTGGCCTCAATACCTGCTGATTTTTGCCTGGACAGTAACTGAGCACATGGGAGGGAACTTAGAAGTATTTTGGAGAAAAAGGTTTGAAAGATATGGGAGGAAGATGGGGAGATAATGCCTTATGAAGGATGAGGGAAAAGGGAGCTGAGGTTTCTGGCTTTGTAGGTGATGCAGGAACAAAGGACACAAATCTATAGGGAGCAGATTATTTGATATGTGAAAAACCCCATATGGTAGGTACATTGCAGCAATATAGATGAGGACAGATGTTTCTTGTCTATTTATTAATGAGTCATCCTAAGATTCCTTTGTAGTCAACAGGGACATGTGGCACTCTGATGGTATAATGATCTCATTGCGTAAATATCTAAAAATCTGTTGAAAGATGGGTGCCCTGCAAGTGCATGATTTTTATTTTGATTTGGGTTTTATCACCTGTAAGGGAAATCTATATAACTAGCTCAGATTTAGATGTCTGAAATTAGATATTTTGTTATAACTAAATCTGTCTTTTTTTCGCTGGAGAATGTGGACAAGGCAAACCAACCTTTAACTTGGCTTGGTAGAAGCTGGAAATATGTTGTAGGTCCTCATATCAGTCTCTTTTTTTTCAGCAGCAGCACTTTTTTGATGATGAGGATAGAACAGTTCCAAGCACACCAACTCTTGTAGTTCCACATCGTACAGATGGGTTTGCAGAAGCCATTCAGTAAGTATATGTAAAGAAAAGAAAGAAAGAGAAAGAAAGAAAGAAAGAGGAAGAAAGAAAGAAAGAGAGAGGAAGAAAGAAAGAAAGGCATCTGTCTTTCTGTTTTTCAGTGGAATGAAAATAAGTTTAAATGAAATGAACTTGTGATTGGAAGAATGTGCTAAATGGTATGATAGATGACTGCATCTACAAATAAGTATAGAACTGTGTATCATGAAACTTATCAGCAAATTGGGACGAGTCGCTGACACGCCAGAAGGCTGTGCTTCTATTCAGCGAGACCTAGACAGGCTGGAGATTTGGGCCGGGAAATATTTAATGCAATTTAACAAGAGCAAGTGTAGAGTCTTGCATCTGGGCAAGAATAACTCCAGGTTCCAGTATAAGTTGGGTACTGACCTGTTGGAGAGTAGTGTCGGGGAGAGAGACCTGGGGGTCCTGGTGGACAGCAGGATGACCATGAGCCAGCACTGTGCCCTCGTGGCCAAGAAGGCCAATGGCATCCTGGGGTGTATCAGAAGGGGGGTGGTCAGTAGGTCAAGAGAGGTTCTCCTCCCCCTCTACTCTGCCCTGGTGAGACCGCATCTGGAATATTGTGTCCAGTTCTGGGCCCCTCAGTTCAAGAGGGACAGGGAACTGCTG
>WKFP01014798.1:324603-360870 GCA_011057875.1 Pterocles orientalis | reverse complement strand
CGTCGCTTCGCGAGGGGCTCGGAGCACTGAGGTGGCTGGGGGCAGGGGCTGGGCCGGGGCGGGTGAGGAGGAGGAGAGGGCTGGGGCCGGCGTACCTCGGAAGACGGCCAGGGTGCCGTTGGGCAGGGCCACCATGCCGTCCGCCGGCTTCCCGCTGCACAGGTCCTTCTCGTCCTTCGTGGCTGCGGAACACAGCGGCGTGGGGTTGTTTAAGGTTTAACAGCAATGGCGGTACCCCCCTCGCCCCCCGCAGCGCGGCAGGTGTGCAAGGGGAAGGCTGGTGCTCGGGCTGGGGGCTGCCTGGCGCCCATCGTGCGATGGGTTTAGTTACTCGTCTGAGAGAGATTGGTGGGAAGTTTGGCTCTCGTGTTTTGACCTATAGATAAAAAGACCTATAAAGGTATCATATGCAAAATTCCTCATTTAATTTTTTTCACTCTCCGGGATGTTTATTTGATGTTTCTCCAACTGCTCTAGTGAGTTCCTCTCCTTATTTCTTTAAAAAGCATTTACGTTTACTTTCAGTTGAATATAAAGGAAGGATTCATCTGTTTTGGATAACAATCCAAGTATTTCTATCTAAAAAACTTTTCCCAAAATAAATGTCAATATACGACTGAAAAATTACTCAGGAACTTAGGGGCTATATCTCATTAAAATAAACTGTTAGGACACGAAAAATGTTGTGGCAAAAAGCACTGAGGAAAGAGAATACAAGGAAAAGATTTCTTGTCTTAAGTGGCGTTTTTGTATGCAACTACAAAATGCCAGGTTAGGTACCGTGAGCAAGGGTGGACGTTCAGCCCCACTCCCTAGCAATGTTTTGATGGGACTTAGAGATTTGTGTGCCTTTACCTTGACTTTTTTCCTGTTTGCATCTTCTACAGTACTTACAGCAAACATTTTTTCAGCAGGGCCAATTACTGATACAAGATCACGCTCTAAACTATACGGAGAATTTCTATAACACCGTTGAGCACTGAGGTACCAGTATTTGGGATGCTGGCAGCTGCAGCACTGTGGTCGTGGTTGACCATCAGAATAGGAGTGCCACATTCTTCTGGCACCAGACAGAAAAGCCTTACATCTCCTGTACTCACGTGTTCTGTTGTGCTCTCTGGTGGAGTTACTGGTGCTTTTGTACCTATTGGAATGCAATTACCTTGTGTTTCTCCAGTTAAGATTGGCAAGTCTGCAGTTTGTATTAAAGGCTTGTTTATCTCGGGCTCTTCTTGTACTGGCAGAGTTTCAGAGTCAGATGGATGAGGCTCATCTCTCGTCTCGGTAACCTCCTGGAAATGTATCGTTGGCTTTGATGTCCCTTTAGAAACAATAAACATTTCTTCTATCGTGTCTTTTTTCTCTCTTGTAGTGGTCTCTTTGGTAACTGTAGTTTCTTCTCCCGTGTCAATACTAGGGGCCTTTTCAGTGGTATCTTCCATTTCTTTTTCAGGTGTGACACTAGTTTCTTTGATAGTCGTTACCTCTTTTTCACCAGCTGCTGTTGTCTCTACAACAACACAGGTAGTACTTAAACTCTCTTTAGCTGCAACTGTTGCAATCTGCTTAGTTTCTGTAGTTGGGTCTCTCTTAGTTGTTGTCACAATCTGTCTGGGTTTAGGAGTTGAATCTGTTTTGGCAGTTGTTGTCAACACAGTGGGCTTGGGCATGGGAGTGGTAGCTGCTGCGGCTGCTGTTGCAGTTGCTGTTCCCACAGGGCTTTCTTCTTTTTTAGCTGTTGCAATCTCTTCTGGTATGGGGTTCTCGTCTTGTTTAGCTGGGCTTGCTTCTTTTTCTGCAGTTGTTGTTGGAGACTTTTTGTCTGCAGTACTTTCTTCTGATGCAGCTGCTGTAGTGACAGCTTGCTTGGCTGTAGGCGTTGTATTTGGAATATCGTCCTTATCTTTAGGAGAGTCATCTGGTTTAGCTGTTGTTGCTGTACTTACAGTACTTGTGTCTTTAATGCTTGTTGTGTAAATGTCTTTAAGCACAGTAGTTTTCTCTTTCTTGGGCGTTATCTCTTTGTTCAATGTGGTTGTTTCTGTTTTAGTTGTTGGCTCTTTGGTTGTAGGAGTAGTAAGAGTTTTAGCTGTTGTTTTGTCTTTTTTGTCAGTTATTGTTGCAATTTCAGTAGCCCTACCTGCAGTAACCTCTGTCCCCTGTGCTGCTGTAGTCGTGTCTCCCGCAATTGTGCTGGTTGTGACTTTGGGTGCAGGAGTTGTAATTTTGTTCTCTGTGACTTCAGGGGCTGTCTCTTCAGCTTTTGGGGTGGTGGGAGAGTCTTCTTCGGTCATTGGTGCCTCTCTGTCCTCTGGGGTGGTGTCTTCAGCTTTAGGAGTGGTCAGAGAGTCAGCCTTGGTGGTTGGTGCCTCTGGGGTGGTGTCTTCAGGCTTGGGGGTCGTGGGTGAATCAGCCTTGGTAGTTGGTGCCTCTGGGGTGGTGTCTTCAGGCTTGGGGGTGGTGGGTGAATCAGCCTTGGTAGTTGGTGCCGCTGGGGTTGTATCTTCAGGCTTGGGGGTGGTGGGAGAGTCAGCCTTGGTCGTTGGTTCCTCTGGGGTTATGTCTTCAGGTTTGGGGGTGGTGGGAGAGTCAGCCTTGGTGGTTGGTGCCGCTGAGGTGGTGTCTTCAGGCTCAGGGGTGGTGGGAGAGTCATTCTCAGTCTTTGGTGGTTGGTGCCTCTGGGGTTGTGTCTTCAGGCTTGGGGGTGGTGGGTGAGTCAGCCTTGGTCGTTGGTGCCTCTGGGGTGGTGTCTTCAGGCTTGGGGGTCGTGGGTGAATCAGCCTTGGTAGTTGGTGCCTCTGGGGTGGTGTCTTCAGGCTTGGGGGTGGTGGGAGAGTCAGCCTTGGTGGTTGGTGCCGCTGGGGTGGTGTCTTCAGGCTCGGGGGTGGTGGGTGAGTCAGCCTTGGTCGTTGGTGCCTCTGGGGTTGTGTCTTCAGGTTTGGGGGTCGTGGGTGAGCCAGCCTTGGTCGTTGGTGCCTCTGGGGTGGTGTCTTCAGGCTTGGGGGTGGTGGGAGAGTCAGCCTTGGTCGTTGGTGTCCCTGTGGCTGCAGGAGTGAGAAATAATCCTTGTGTAACGTATAGTAGAAATAGTGAAGTATGGGCAGAGCTTTACAGAGTAGGTTTTCCTCCCACCCAATGTGTCTGAAATACCTTAAGCCAAGTGGGATCCTGTTAATGGTTACTTGAATTTTCTAAATTTTGTTTAATTTGACATACTATATTGATTTTTCTAGTAGGAAATTGCCACAAAAGAAAGATAAGAACTCCAAATTTAAAATAAGAATTAAAAAAGTAAGGATTAAAATATTGGCCAAAATTGACATCTAGTCTCAATTCATACTTATTACTTCAAGTTTCAAGTTCAAACTGATCTCCCCAGTTATCTCTTAAAATGCTGGAACAGAATATGAGGCAACACAGGAAAGCAACACATTTTCCATTCAGAAAAAATAAATTATGCATGTTTTCTGAAGCTGCATGAGGCCTCCCTTGATTAAAGCTAGAGAAACCCGCTAGGAGACTTCCCTGTCTCAGTCCTGGCAATTCATCACTGTCCCAAAATACAACACCCTTCCTGTTGCAGCTGTGGACACGGTCCAAAACTGACAATGGCATGTAACGTATTTTTGGAAGATGTGTGTGAAAATCCAATAGAGACACAGGAGACATCACCACACTCCAACATCTGTGTGAAGTGAACTCTCCAAAGTCAGTATCCTGAGGTCTAGGTGAGGTCATTAGTTTATAAACCGACCAGTTCCAAGCCTGGTAACTGTCTGGTAATGTCTCGCATCAACTTTCTATTTCCATAGCAGGAAAATGGCCTTTAATGTTCCTTCAGGTAACACCCATCCTGTTTCATTGATATGTTTTCCTACTTTCCATACCTTCATGGGGCTGTGTTACTTCCTCTGGCTTCTCTTCCTCATTTTTGGATGTTGGTTTGTTTGGTGGAGGAGTCTTAGGTGATGGCTTTTTTGTGTGTACTGAAAGAAATAAAATAATCTGTTAATGGGAGCATTGTAGATGCTTGGTGTCTACTGTATAAGAAGAAAGTGATTACAAAACTTCAGTGACAGTCTTCCATATAAATCTACATTTCTTCCTGTCTATAGGATTCTTTATTCAGGGGAAAAAGAGGAAGAACACCCTTTGGATCCCTAAGTCTTTCATCAGAGATGGGAGAAATGGCTTTCCTGGAAATTTGAGGTGAGGCATTCTTTGCTAATGTGAATTTTGAGATGAGAAAAAGTTGAATTCTGACTGGAGCTCTGCATTCTGAAAACTTGTCTAATTTTTTTTGTCAGCTTATTTTTTTGACTATAGATGTCTTGGGGCTAACTCAGTATAGCGTATCTCTGAGGGCTACCGTACTAGCCAAGTGTTTACTTTGATAATCTCCTGAAGATTTAGTCAGACTGTAGTTCTTCAGACGTGTGATAATGCTGCATATAAGTGATCATTTCAGAGAGACATCTTAAAAGCAATTGTTTCCTTTAAAGAGACAGAAGCTACAAGGTAGGCATGGACCGAAGAAACAAAGCAAGGTTTAAGTAATAAGCTCACATCTAGTAGGTTGAGCTTTAAGAGACACTGAAGGCTTGTGTTCAGATTTTCTAACACTGAAGAATTCTGCATGGGATTTCACTTGAAACAGTAAGAACCAGAAGATATTTTTTTAATTCATTGTTGGGTCAAATTGTGCAATTGGAAGTGAGACCCTTTCTTCCCACTAACACAGCCCTGTAGAAAGATCTTGTTAGCTGTGGAAAAAGCATGATGGAGCTCAGGGTACCTGCAGGATTTTTTTGATCCAACTAAAGGAGCTGGTGTCAAAAAAACCCAACAAAGGTTGTGTCATCAGCCTTTCACAAAAGGGGTCGTGTTTTTCTGTAAGGTGATGAGCATGGCATCAAAGGATTTACTTTATAGCAAGCCAATACTCAAAGCAAAGTTGGGTGGTGGACTATATCCTGAAGCTTTTATTGAGAAAGAGAGAGAAATTGTAATTGTTGAATAAAACCACTTTGGGAGCTGAACCAGTTTTCAGAGGAGTCAGTAGTGGGGGGGGGAATGTTGACCTGGTCCCTAACTCTCTGTATGTGTGTGTGTATTCTGTGGATATAAAGCTTCTGGAGGATAGGGATGATCCACATTGTAAATTTAGCTGTGCTGTACAGAACAAAGTGTTTGGAAGATGCAGAAACAGCAAAATGAAAGTTCACTGCATGGCCTTAAGTTATGGCATTATTCCAAAAGGATTAACAGGTTTCTCAGTTACACATAGCAAAAATACTAAAATACTGAGTATACCGGTAGGCTGGGTTTCAAGGAATTTTTTTGTTGGTTTTTTTTGACAAAAATTAATAGCAAAGCTAAGTAACTAAAATAATAGAAGAAACTCTCTAAGATTATGAGCAGTTGGTTAACTTTGTTATATTTGAACTGAAGAATGAGTGAAACTGATGGTTTTTGTTGAGTGTTCATGTGTGTTAAGCTCTCGCAGAAAGGGAAAGGTGTTAAGCAACCTCAAAGGCAGAAAATTCACCTCAAGACACTTCTAAGACACCATCTTCTAGACATGGAGTGAAAAAAAAATGCTGAATACGGAGTCTATTTCATTATAAATTACTGTGCAACTGAGTAGCAAAACCAAGCCACTACATCAGCCCTTGAGGACTGGGAGTGGTTGGTAAAGTAAACCAAGTGATAATCCGTAATGCTCATCTTGTTGGTTAAACCACATGCTTTGAAAATTGGCTGCCTTGGAGGTTGTCTGGTCTGCAAATGCAGCAAGCTGGTGCCAAGCCATGTTTGCAAAGTGCATTCGCAGAAATTATTTTAGGTCCATAAGTAGCAGAAAGCTTAAGGACATGATGAAATTAAACATATTCTGTTGGTGTTTTCTAGGCTGAAATTTAATTGCTAGTGTCATTAAAGCTACATGAAGGTGAAACTGCCCCTCCAGATCCTTATTGCTCGACTAACAAAAATCCGTCGGGTTCTGTAGTGAAGGACTGCAGTGACAGTGGGTCAGAGCAATCCTTCCCTGAAGTGAATTTGCAGTCTAAAGGTTGAATGTGCATTTTCTTAAAATTCCTCTTGCTGTGGTGTGAATGTGGAACCACTTCTAACCAGGCAGATCTGCAGTTCCTCCCTCTTGCCCCAGAGGATGGATTTCTGTGTTGGGCTGCTCTTCCTATTTTGTATTCGAGGCAGGGAGGATCTAGGAGCCCTCTCTGCATGCTGCCAGTGAATGCAGTAACCCAAAGCAGGTGGTCTGGAGGTTCAGCAGTTCTATCACAATGCAGGGTGTAGGTATCCTACACTTTTGGATGGGTTGCAGGAAAATTTAAGAGAGTTGGACCTTCCTTCATTACTGCTTTTTTGTACATGAACTAGACTTTTTACTGCAATATGTCATTCATTCCTCTCAGCTTTGGTCCTTGAATCCTATTACTGATGTGACTCAAGTAGCATGAGTGGAAATGCATGTGCAAAGCCTGGCCTTACATGTACTGTTCTGGGTGGTGGTTCTGATAGTAAATTAAGAGTATGGCTCGTGTGAACAGACACTAACGCAGAATAAAACTTCCCTCTCCTAATTTGTATCTTGGTGATGGCTTCCAGTATATCTACCCGTGTGCATCCACAAAGGGTTCATGCTTGAGGAAATGGCCAATTTATTTTTTTAATTAGGCTTTGGTATTTTTATTGTTTTTCCTAAGACTCCTGTAAGCAGCCACTAAGTGCTGATGCTGACTACTGGTGATGTGAGAGAACAGTAAATGGTGCAGAATATGTGTGGTATAGAAATGTTAGCAAACATTTATAAAGTCTCTGCCTCTTCCTGTTTATTGGGTTGTCATGCTGTGGATGTACTAGCCAAAAAATGACATTGGCTGGATGAATTTTATGGAAAGGTTCACTTCAGAGCTGATGTGAATAGCAACAACAACAAAGCCTGCACAGTTAATGTTTTATGATAGCACAAAGCATCTCTGTTGAAATTATTACAGCTAGGAAAAATACAGTGATAAAGAAATTTCTTACCCTCTTTACAGTGTTGTGCATAATCTGGGCAACATTTGCCGTATCTTTCACAGTCTACGTCACAGTCGCACTCTCTTCCTCTTTCAAAGGCTTCAAAGCAACGTCCTCTGCAGGAGAGTGCTGCATAAGGCACAGCAAGAGAGTTAGTGGTTTTGGCTTGCTCACATTTAACTCTGGGACCTTGCTATAGTGAAATCATTTGCTTAAGCTGATGTAAAGAACAGCCTCATAAAAGTAGGTGGTTTTCTGGTCTGATCCAGAACTTGTTTGTGTAATTGTGCGGTTTGGATCAGGCCATACAACCAGAACTGCACTTTGCCATTGCAGTGTATTGAGACCATTTAGAATTTATGTTGGAATAAAATGTGGCCTCAGAGTTCGCTTTAGCTAGGTCCCATTGTAGAAGGCTTCCATCTCCCTAATCAAATAGCACTTATGTCAAGAAGAGTATTTGAGTTCTGGGATGGGTTTTCAAAAAGGTGTTCATCAGGGTACCACTTCGCATCAGGAGTGATGTGTCTGCCACAGCGTTTCTGAAAAAGAATTTGCCTAAAGAGGTCATGACCTGGTGTCACCGCATACCTGGTGTCTCTGGGCACACACTGCAACTTAATTGTGTAAATGAGTTAACAAAGTTACCCCAAGTGACTATTTTTGAAATGTTATCCCAGTCTATTTAATACAGTTCTTCAATTATTAGTATTGAAGGGATATCTGCCATGTCTTGACATGAATAATAACCACATGCTTTTAATAACTCATTATTGGTTAACTTCTGATAACTTAAATTACTACATATCAAGTAATGACTAAATTGTTTTGGGAAGTGTGTGCACAGCTATGACAGACTTCAGCAGAATGTGCTTGCCGTATTTATCAAGGACAAAGTTTGATCCAAACATCTACATTAGATTACAATCTAATATTTATTAACATTCAGTAGTACCTTTGATAGTTAACTGTTAAACTTAAGTTATTCTGTAGGACCTGGAGGGATATTTTTTGAGGATGCTTCACGTCTCAGAGAACTGAGCCAACACTTAAGTGTCACTCAGTATTTCCAGAATTTACGATCTGATCTGTTATTCTGGTCCTGTACCTTTTCTGTATGTAATTCTCTATTGAAGTCATTGTCTTTGTGGCATGCAGGGCGTAAAATCATGTTTTACAATTAATAATGTAGCAAAATTAGGATTACTGTATAGGCAGGTTCTGAATACCTTTTGACTAGCGTAGAGTCTGTTGATCGCTAGTGGATTAATGCCACGTGCAAAGGTGAGAATTGTTATTTTATGATGTTAGGGCAATTTTTATTAATAAACAATGTCTGGCATTTTTCTAATTTATTCGGCATCAATCACACACTAACTGGGCAACAGTCCTTAGAGACTACCTCCATCCTTTACGGATGGTGTCTGCTGTGCTTCATTCAGTGATTAGGGTGGAACAAGGAAGACTTCCTCTAGCCTTAAACATTTTATTAAATATTACATAGATGCCAGAATAACTTTAGAATCTGGCCCACAATAAATAAATAAATAAACTACATAATTAAAATGCCTCAGGAGGTACTTCCAGTTAGGAAAAATCCTGATATCCCCTCACAAAACCAGGACGGGGAGGACTGAAGTGTGAGTCTTTCCAGTGTGCGTGTCAGAACAGCAGAAGTAGCATTTTAGGGAGTGCTGCATCTGGATTTTGGACAACTCAGCCTGTGTTGCTGGATCCAAGAAGTTTTATCTTACACCTGTAATCTCAGTAGAGCTACAGTGTAATGTAACAAACTGCAGTTATCTAAACCACTGATATTTCTGACATTGGTGATTCATAAGGAAACATTTTTTAACTCTCAGTAAAACAGTTTGAAATACTTGTATGTATTTACACTACATGGCTTTCTGTATAAATAA
The DNA here is from genome assembly GCA_011057875.1 of Pterocles orientalis. Classification (NCBI taxonomy): domain Eukaryota; kingdom Metazoa; phylum Chordata; class Aves; order Pterocliformes; family Pteroclidae; genus Pterocles; species Pterocles orientalis. The sequence continues at coordinate 351,907 of WKFP01014798.1, read as the reverse complement.
AGCACATAAAATATACTCATCCAGTCATCTTTTCCGTCAAACTCTGGACGTGGTTCTGATCCCGAATCAATACCTGTCCATGGGAGGACTCCCTCTGACTTTGGATTAGACCCTACTGCCTCCACATCTCTTAAATTTGAGTTGAAATATTGCAGGATTTTTTCCTGGAAAAACCTTAATTTACTTTTACCAATTTTTTGTATGAGACAAACAGAGACAGTACAAATGCACCAAGGAGCAGAAACAAGCGGTAAGGAATCTGTTTTCCCCCTCTTGCCTAGCTTTGCTCTTCTGAAAGCAAAATCCTTTTCTCAGTGATGATCCATGGGTACACAATTTTCTCTTAACAGCTTGCAAGAGGTTATCACCAGGTTTTTGAGGGGGAGAACAATAGGTGTACGAGCGGAGAACAAGGACGCAGCAAACTAAAAGAGACAGAAGCATTCAGAGGAGAGATGCTGGTGTGGTAGGGAGTTGGAGCAAATGGGAGGAGAAGTCTTGCTGATAGGAACTGGCTGTGTTTGGGAACTTACCCACTGTGCAGACTTTCTTGAAGTCAGGGCAGCACTCCATGTAGTGTTGACAGTTAAAATCACAGTGGCAGACATGCTCTCTAGAGTACCCTTCCCCACATCTCCCTGTACAGCTTGATAAATCTAAAATCACACAACACTGGTGTAAGCATTGCCAAAGCAAAATGGTCCGTCAGGAAACGCTGAACGGCAAAGCCCTAAGATTTATCTTTTTTTCTACGGAATGCCATTTCCTCGTTCAGTTTAGCAGAGCGTGTGGGCCTGGTGCAACCCCTCCTATAGTCTTGTGGATCAGAGGTTTGTTCTGAGCCAGCCTGAGGACTGGCAGCAGTGTGCTCAGGTTAGAGGCTAACTTATCCAGGTTCTCCTGAAGACTAGTGAATCCTTGAGGGCTGGCAACACCAGTTCAATCTGCATGGGCTACTTTGGCTGCCAGATCTTAAGCAGCATATCAGCTAGGCACTATACTGTTTTGTGGGCTTATTCTTCACCTTAATTCACCCTGCGTATGGCTAGAGATGTGCACCTGCACCATCGTACCCGACAGGCTCATTTTACTGGTTGTAATGTTCTACATGATAACAAAATAAAATCAGTTTAGCTTGAAAACAGGTGAGCACTGTCATAATAAATAGGGGTCCCCGAAGCTGTTTTTATTGGCAGTTTTCAAACTCTGCCTGCCTTCTATGTTATTTTTTTCCCTGAGGTCAGAAAAGAGTTTGGTGATTAGGAACAGGTGGGATCTAGTCCTGCAACCTTTTATAAAGTATTTTCTCTTTGTTAATTAGGACGTTACTTATTAGCAGAGTAACACAAAAGCTCGTCCCACAATGACTTTACTGCTAGACTGCCGTAGTGTTGGAAAATGCTAGATAATAATAAATGGTGCAGGTTACAGGTGGCAAGCAAGACGTCAGGAAGTCTGCTTTCAAACTGCACAGACCCAAACTGCTGCTGAGCTTGTTACCTTCTACTGCCAGGTCATGCAACTCCCCTCCCTATGTGAAATCTCTACTGACATAACATGCTAACCGCTTCTTCTGGAAATGAAACATGCAGGACCACAAGTGAAGCAATCCTAAATACAAACAAAGAAGCTGAACAATCAGCAAGCTAAAACAAGAATTAAGATTATCAGCTGCAACATTGAGGAACAAGAAAATAACACAAAAAAAAACATGTAACACAACACAACACTGAAGACAATTTTAACAGCACACATTCTGTGTCTGTATGTACGAAGGAAGACCATGGGATAACAAAGAATTAAACCTATGAATATATACTGTGATTTTCAGCAGTTAGGTATCATGTTTGTTACCACTTCTTTCCAAATAATGAAGTAGGGCTAGGGAATAAATGGGGAAGTTGATGGACTTGAGTTAATGGGCTCTTAATAGGGGAGTTGAAAAAAGAAGCTAAGTCTCTTCCTTCCTGGATATGTATATATTGCATCCCGTATGGGAAGAAAATAATAGATAAGTCCAAAAAGTAACACCTTTTCATTTATTTGTTTTAAGCTTATATCTTCTAAGTGATGAGGTTCCTGATAGAGAAAGTGCCTGAATGGTTCCAGGTGCTGTTGAAAGGAGTCTTGATTTTTGCAGAAAATATTGGGAAGTTTCCCATTGATTATAGAGGGTGCAGTGTCAGACTGCTCTGCCCTGCAGGTAAAATCTGACATCTCCTCTGCCCTGATGAGCTGCTCACATATCCAAATGTTATGTGTTCTACTATCAAGCAGTAATAAATTATTTTCTATCAGTAAGTAATACACAATTTTATCACAACTTGATAGCTACTTGAGAACTGCAATAGCACAGAACTTGCCAGGCTGCAAGTTCTGTTTCTTCATAACAGTTCTACTTTAGTTAGAAATCAGTTACAGAGTTTTGAGAGTACATAACAATTTGTAGTAATAGACAAATAATTGCCAAACTCGGCCTTGGTGGTGGTAATAACAGCGTGTTTAATTGCAAAGCACTTAGCATGGTATAGATATTCCTTTCCCTGAGCCTACTGTCTTTAAATATTTCTAGCTAAAATATGTGGGTATGGTAATTTTAGATTCTTCCTTGAATCATATTGCAAATGACTTGGGCTAAATATGTCAGTTTGAGGGCAACAGGATCTGTAGAATATGTCTACAGAAAAAGAAGTAGGTTCATATGCATTTTGCATTATATGTTATTGCTCCAAAAAAGAGGACCATGCTGTACCCAAATGTATTTATGAAAGTATTCAGTGATGATAAAACTGAATCTTAATGCCCATCTGAGTAAGTATAAAGTTCTAGAATTTAGTATTTTTATGATGATGCATTTGAAGCACTCCTACAATTTGTCAGATATCCTAGACACCCTCCCTTCAACTTTGTGTGTTACAGTACCTTGAGAAGACCCTTGAGTCAAGGACAGGGAAAGGATCACCAGGGATGCACAAAGTATGTTCCATATGATCGTTACTTTCAGGTACGACATGATCCCTAAAAAGAAATAATCTCATGTCACAAAGCATTCAATTAATCAGTTCATAATTTAAAAAAAAAATTAAAAATTGTGATGCCTATCTTTATACATAATACTAGTTTAATAACAATATAAAATAAATACTAAAATATTCAAGGATAAATTGCTAATTTAGAATTACTCCATAAATTCCCTCTTGGTTATTAGGCAATTAGCTGTTATATTTTGTAGTATGACTAAGAAAATTCATTATTAACAAACAATAGAAGTCATTTTTTGCAGAATTCTATTATGTGAAAACTACAGTTTTGGATGCACTTCAGTACAGCATTTTCTAAAGTTATAATAGTGATAAATATAAATGTAAAGTTAAAAAAAGATCAAAACATTAGTTATTAAGCAATATAATTTTCTAAACTATAATCTATCATTGAACTATTAGTGTTTAAAAATGTCAAGTGGAAATGTAGGCTAATAGTAAATCTTTCAAAAGGAAAACTTGTCTGGTTTTTCTGTCCCAGTTCATCAGTTTCCTTTTGAAGAAGAGCACTTTGATCAAAACGCTCTGAGTAGATACAGGTATTACACTTACCTAACAAAGAGTATGCCTGCTCCCCGTGATGTTTCAAATGCCTTATATATTGCTTTGAAACTGCTGGGGTTAATTTATTAGACAGCTTGTTAAACAAAACCGCCAATGACAGCTTATGACTGCAAACTTTCCACATGAGTTGGAAGAGGTCCCAGATGACTAGACTAACACAACATCTGGAAAATACTCCCATTAAGAAAAATGATTACATAAAAAACTAAATAGGGACTTACTAGTCAAAACACATTTTGATTACTGAGTGAAATGAACAAATTGTCCTGAATGCATCTGGAAGGCATTAGATATTATTGCATAGCAATAAAAAAATCATTATAGGCAAATGCTGAGTATATTTTCTTTCCTGTCAAATGTAGCTTAGGTGACAGTAGCCTAAAATTATGCAGTATTATCTGCTACTGATGGTGCATCTTCTCCAGAAAGTTTTGAGATCAAATTTGTTCAGTCGTAGGTAGTTTGCCAGTTCTGCACTGAGTACTTTCCCCTGAGCTAAATGGAAATTTTGCCAAGATACTGGCTAGAAATCTAGTTGAATCTCAAATTTATTAAATATATGTAGAGCATCAAAAATTAATGAAAGAGGTTTAAATTGTGTCAGTGGTCTTTTGTTTTTATTGGTTCCAGATTCAGGGTACTGGAAATGGTTATTTGTGACTCAGAGCTAAAGGAGATTTCTGTTAAAACTTTTAATGGCCCTGACTCTTGGGGTATGGATGGGAGTCTTTATTCAGAAACTAACCTAAAGGCCAGGGAACTCTGATACTTCTGTCTTATGATATTACTTGAATCCTACAGTAATTCTGTTATCCCAACAGAATAAATATGGTACAACGCGCATTGATCCCAATTGAGGAAAGCACTTAAGTGTGAGCTGGAGTCTCTTAAGGAAAATAATACAGGCATCTCTGGAAAAGAGTGGGTTCAGGCATGTGCTTGAATATTTTCCTTACTTGGTCCAACGATTGTGCAGCTTTCGTATTTTTGTGCTAGAATTTTTTCCTAGTTTGTATGTTATCACAATAGAGGGAGTTTCATTCAGTCTTTCTGCGTTGTGGATGCTTCCAATTTCTTTCATATAACAGCCACACATCAGTTAGAAGATTCCAGTCAATCAAAGAGTGCTTTTTCACTGCTCTGGAAACGTAATTTTTGTCAAAATTTCTAGTTATTTAGACAAGTGTGAAGTGGGAGCACATACATAGTGTTGATTTGCTATTCAAGGTTCCCTGCCCATTGCCAACCTGTTTATGAAGTAACTATTACTCTACTTTGCAGAAAAGGAAGCCTGAGGCTCTGAGATTTTATGGAGCTTATTCAAGGTAATACACAGAAGAAAATATGTATTACTTGTCTTTCTTACAACAGGAATTTAATTCAGTCTGTAGTGGAGCTGACTAACCTTGATAAAGAAGCATATCTGGATATTTAAAGCCTAGGGAAGAAGTAGTTGTTAGGGTAGCTAAGTAGGATCAAGGTGATGAGAGAGGTTTTCTGGAAAAGTACTAAAATCCTCATAACTTAAATAATTCAAAATTAGATCAAGCAAAACATTCAAGACTACATTATTAAGTGTATCCTTACTTTGATATCCATGATATGAACAACATTTGTTGACTCTTCCATCATTTCACAGTCAATACAGCTGTAAGTGCTACTGAATGCTGCCTAGCTACCTGAGACGAAAAAAATATCTATCAAATAGTAAATAAAAATAAAAGAAACTTGAAATTATTATCATGCTTCTGTTAACTTGCCGGCACTCAATTAAGTCATGTGAAGACAGGTGTGTACACAACTTGAAAATACGGGTAGTCATGGTTGGCTACTACATTTATTATGTGTTACTTATCTGTTCATTTTGGTAGGGTTGTATTGTTTCATGTCACTTACAAAATAAGTTTTTGGATTGTCAGAGGTGATGTGGGGTTGCAAAGTTTGAGTGCTGAGTTCCCAAACTGAGATGTCTTACCAAATTTCGGTTGTAGTTGTTTTCATTTGGAGTGCGTGTTTGTTATAGTTGAATGACTGTTAGGTGGTCATTAAAGTTTCTTTAGCATTAGTTATGGAAGCTTCAAATAGAAACAGATACTGCACAGTGCTTCCTTCAGGTCAGTGTCATTTTAGCATCTGACAGTATGCTGGATTTTTTACCACCCTGTATGGGTTTCAAATACTTTTGTCAGCCATGAAAACTGAGATTGTCATAAATATGCTTTGTTACCTGCACAGAAAAAAAAAATTAACATCTCTGTATGACTCATCCTTATAGTACTTTTTTCTACATCATTAAATATTAATTTAGAAGAAAATACTTTTTCAAAGACTGGTTGAAGATGAAATCGTAAGGCTTTTCTTGGAGATTAAGATGCTCAGGTAGGAAGGGAGTTCAGGTTGGTTTCCGGCTCTGCAACAGGCTTGGTAGCTTAGTCAAGTCATTTATGCTGAAGGGTAACATGGGATTTTCGGAAGTGCCAGTCTGCATCTTTAGGCCTCTTAAATTACTTTCATAAAAATCTCTTCTTTCATAACTTATTATTAAGCTCCTTTTGCAGGTAGGTCTAGCCTCTGTGTATGCTGTATGGGATAATTCCGTAAGTAGATTAACAGGACATGAAAAGCACTTAAGACACCTTTAAATTGTAGTGTCATAGTTGCATTGAAACTTCACCATATGTGACCAGGCAACAGTAGGGTGGTGTTTGTGTCAAGACCAGCTTCTGCTGGTCTTCCCTTTATTTTCAGGGACAGACTTCAAAATCCTGCTTTAAAATATTGTTGTGGTTTCTGGGAGGCAGTAAGAAATATGCTCAAATACGGACACGGGGCACTCACGATGGACAGAGTTTACTTGCTGCTGTTCCGCAAAGGTTTGTGTGTCAGTGAAAATGGTCGTGAGACTAACAGCAAAAAAGTAAGCAGGGCACTGATGGGTAGGGGAGGGTGAGGCAGGAACATACCTCAACTCTTTCTGGGTTGAGCTCCATCTGAAACGGACTTGGAGCTGTTAAAAAAGGGAAAGTACAAAATGTTCAATTTACTAATTTTTATTTCTACTGCTTTTAGGGAAAGGGGACTTGTTACATTCTTGATGTGTAAATAGAGATACATGGCTTCACCCCCATTTTTCTTCATCTTGGAGCAACATACAGGACCTAATATTGTGGTTAGGCGTTCCAGTTGGAAAAGATAACGTTATTTTTTTGTCTGATATTTGGTTGCTTCAGTTAGGTATCGACTGACCAGTCACTTAATTTGGTAAGGGTTTTGGGCAACTTAAACTCTTCATTAAATCTTGTCGTGTGTATCCAAAAATCTTATCTGTATTTCCCAACTTCATTAGTTGATTGCATTTTTATGAAAAAGAAAAAAAACCCAAAGCCTTTCCCTACAAACCCTGCTTTGCTTGTGTATTGAGATCATTGTAGTTACAGTACTATGATCTTTTATTTCTGGATTAATGGATTCCTTATGTTGATGCCCATGACTCGGGTGTATTCTTATGCCTTTTCAGGCCTTGGCTCCTCTGGAAGCTCATCAGTCAGTCACATTTATGATGGTGGTTTGGGGAGGTGTTCATACCCACTGGGAATCTCATGGAAAATATAAGCCAGTGAAATGGCAGAAAATGGTCATTGTGTTAATCTGGGCCTGGTCTCACAGAAACCTCGTTGCTTTTCAGTCCCATAATTGATTCCCATTGATAACCCACCAATATCCTCAAAATATAATGTAATTTTCATATAAAAAGTTACATTTGGAGTGGTCTGAATCCCTGTGAGAACTCAGTTGGCTGTAAGAGCAGCTGGGGTGTCCAGCAGAAGTTCTAGAGAAACTGAGCTGAGCAAGAGTCAAGAAAGTCAAAAGAAAACAAAAGGGCATGTATGCAGAGTAGTGCTGGTCCGATAAATATTCACTGATTAGTGTACCTCTTTTTAATCTTTAACCTGGAAGGAATCTTAGGAGTTTAATTGAAAGTTAACTGAGTCTCATTAAGTGAGTGACTAAGAAAAACTATGAAGAATCGCGGAAAACTTTTACTCTTGCAGGAACGACTGATGGAGTTCCAGGCTTATGATCTTGGAGGGGTGAGGAAAGATAATGATGCAGAGGAGGCAGAAACCCTAATGTGGGAAGGGCACAGGATTATTTTTAATTCTTCTGGGACAGCTGATAATTGATCAAAGGACACTTCCCTGTGTTGCTTTCTACAGCTAGTCACTTTCTTCCATGCCAGAACTGTCTACATTTTATTGGAATATTTTATTTGATTATAGGAAGATAATGTTAATTTTGAAGAACACTTAAATATGCTGATCTTTAAGACAAAAGGATATGAATACTGTTACTTTTCTGTGATTTATGAGTAGTATGAGCAGCAGTACTATTGCAGTGTATTCCAGCATAGCAACCTGCTGTAATAAGGGTCAGACGGTCACATACATCATCCAGTTGATGTAAATATAGACTTACTGCATTTCTAATTCCTAAAAAGGTGAGAGAATGGTTTAAAAGTAAGAAGTACAGAGAAAAAAAAAAAGTACAGACTTGGAGATTATATTTGTCCACACAGAGATAACAGATGAAGCACTGATGGTAGGTAGAAGATGAAGAATAGAATCTGTGTGTTTGTGTCATTTTTATAGTACTACCAAAATCAGTATGAGAAACATTTTTATGCCAGAAGATCCCTTAAATTAAGAACAGCTGCAGACTTTACTGAATATCTTAGAGCAAGAGGAGGAGCAACAGCTCTGCTGGCTGTTTACATGTGCATACTTCCCCTGGAGCCTTGGTCCTAAGGCATCACTTCATAGCTGTGATGATATTTCTCAGTGGGTCCTATCAAGTTCTTCTGAAAGAATTTTAAAGGTTTTTGTCCCAAAGCTAGAGCATGGATTTATTTGAACTAGGCTGGAATCTCATTTTGTGTGGAATGCGTGCTCTGATTCATACAACAGGGCAGACTTGCAGTGACAGTTACAGAAAGAGAAATCGTTCAGAGAACGTCTAAATCAGAAATATTCTACCTTTTCTTTCTTTCCCAGTATATGAATTATTGCTCTCCTCACTTGGTGGAAAAACTCTAGTGAATTGAAAGAGGCAAATCTAGGAGAGCATGAAGTTAAACATCTCTGCTTATAACAAGAAATGTTTATCAGTTAAACAAGGAATTCTCAGTTAAACAGTTGGAGGTGAATCAGCATTGGCTCCTGGTTAATTTGTGAATGAAAGTTGAAGAAAATTCTTTCAGACTACAGTTATTTCATTACCACCTACAGGACTGCTAATAAAGATTCCCAGAAACAGTCAACACTTCTTATATGACTGAAAAATAGCTCCCTTGCTTTGGCAAAATAGCAGTGAAAAGGTGTTAGACGGTATTGCAAGGGGTTTTTCTCAGACTTGGTATGAAGTAATTTTCTTGTAACGTGAAGAATCATCTTTCGTACACATCACACTTGGGCTACTATAAATAATCCTTTTAACAAATTCTCAAGCTTTCACCTCTTATGTATTCAAGCAAAAATGGTCTGCTTAAATGTGTCTATTCAAGTGTGAAAGGCTTGCTGGATCAGCATAATTGTACATAAGAGCGACAAGTAGTTGTTAATTTTTACTTCTCTGAGAGGATTTATTTTTTCTTTTTTGGAACTTTTCTGCTGTTGCTTGACTTCAGAGCGAGAAATGAAGAGTAACGCTTCTGATGTGTATTCAACAGGAAGGTCCTGCAGGTCAAATAATAATTTCATTGACAAAAGACTCCCTTGGCAGTATTGAAATCTGTATATTAATGCTAGCAGAGACAGCTTTAGCTAAAGCTGCCAAAACTCATGGAAGCTGCCTTTTGTCTTCTAATTTTTAACACCTGGTTTTGATCATTCATAGTTTTACAAGAATCTGAGTTATTTATCTGAAATCTCCAGCACTTTGCTCCTGTCTAATAGGATTCTGTTATGTAGAAGACACCTACAGGGAACAAAGGTTGACTGGGTATTTGGCAGAGTGAATTGTCTCAGCATGATAAATCCCTTTTTCTTTGTCAAAGGTAGAGATTTTTTAAAAAGTGGAAAGATACTAGTTGTCCCTCTGGTTTGAATGACTTTTGAAATAGTTGTGTTCTTTTTTAAGTGCTTTCAAAATGAACTCTGCCTCTGAGAAATCAGTTTTCTTCTCAATCTTCCAGCAAGTGTTGTGTACTCACAGCATGATTGCAGCAGCTCAAAACAGGGTGCTGGAGTTTAAATATAACAGGAAGATTTTTCCAACAAATAAAATGATTGTAAAAGTGTAGATTATTTAGCAAGGCTATGGTACATCACAGGTTGTGCAGTGCTGATCTAAGTCTGAAAAAGGCATAATCTGCAGCAAAGTTAAGATTCTTAATCTGATTTGAGGGAATAATGAGGCAAAATGAAGACAGTAACCAGATTTAGTTGTTTATCATCCAAATATCTTTATGCTATATCAGGAAATTTCTAGGGATTGGTTTCTCTTTGCCTATTATTAAGTCCAAGGTTAGAACTGAAATAAGTATTGGGTTTTAGAAATTGAAAAATGAAAGTCCACTTAATTGCCTGTTTGTCAAGGACACAGGTGGCTGGGAGTGTGAATGGTGGGAGCTTCCTTCTGGTAGGAGGTAAGTTCTTTACCTCCCCTAAACAATCCTCTTTCACAGCGTGGACCACCATAATGAAAAGCTGTTGTTAGGGCTGGGGTTCTGAATTAGCTCCCACATCCTACCTGAGGTGTGACTATGCTCGAGTTTGGGGTCAAGGTCAAGTTTTGGAAGGATGAGTCTTCAAGAACTTGGTGGATTTTAAAAGCCCAACAAGTTAAAGAGGGCTGGCAGGAGCAGGGATCGGAGTTTTTCTGTTTAAATGATTCATCCCCCTTCTAGACTTCAAATTAAGTCTATGGTTTGAATTAAAGTTAGATTATAAGACTCTGGTGATTCAACTTTGTGAATCAACCTTCCTAAACTTTTAGGAAGGTGTCCGGCACGGCCCATGTAGTCCCATGTACTATAGGGATTGATCAATACGTTGATGTCACTAAGAATGTATTTGGGCTAACAGTCAGGGTTTCTGGTTATGAAGCTCAGCTACTAAAAGGTTAAAAGGAGGGGCTGAGGATTGATGGGGATCTTATCTTCTGCATTATTGTAGGAATTGATCTCTGAAGTGAAATGCAGGTTTTAGGGTTCATACTATTAAGATGCTCATTTATGGCTACGTTCAGTATCTGCTTAGTAATGGCATTTCAGTGGATTTCATTAATGTTCAATTTATATGTTTCAGTTTCAATCTACATTTTCAGATATTTGTGTGTTTCGGTTGTGTCCCATGTCGCCTCCTATAAAGACTGGCCTCATTCCTGTAGTTGGATGTGGGCTGGGGTTAATATTTAAGCATCTGCAGCCTTAAAACCAGTAAGTGTGGGCAGACGAGAACCACAGCCATGTATTTTACTTTTATAAAGGGATTAATCTCTGTCTGTGGAGAAGATTGGGTTTAGGTTTCCAGGATTTAACAATTCAACACAATATATACATTATCTTGGGATTTCAGAGATAGGGTTACAGTTAGGAGAAATCTGAGAAGTAAAAAATCTGATGTCCTCCTGAAATCTGGGGGTGGTGTGAACTGAACAAAGGTTTCAGAAAACTTTCAGAATTCAAATCATCAAGAGCAAGGTTATACATAAGCCATCTGGTACCAGTAAGTGCCTAGCATCTTATATTTTCTTTCCAGATTTGAATTAATCCCATAAACTTGAGCCCATAACTGAGTTACAGTGGGCTAGGGTAGGAGTATAAAAAATTTCAAGGCTTGTTTTATATGTTAAAAACGTAGAAGGGTAAAACTATACTTGGATTAGGAATTGTTTCATTTTTTAACAAATTTAGTGCCTTATTGTATTCCACAGACACTGTATGCTTAAGCAGTGGTTTGATGTTAGTAGGAGATGCTTTGGGGATATTTTGGGAATATTTTTGCATACACAAATCCCATACTTAGGGTTAGGAGCTGAAAACCCAAAGGCTGGAAATCTGTGGCCCCCATATAATCTGAACATATAAAGATTATTTAGCATGGGAAGAACTAGTGTTTTGTATGCTGGTTTAGTATGCAAATAATACTTTACGAGAATATTTAGGCATATGGTTACCCTAGGGTTTGGGAAACCAGCACCCCAAGAGCCTTATTCATTGATGGGTTGAAAGGGTGAGAAGACTCTGTATTGGTAAGGGTCTTACAAACTCCAATAGTCTTTAACTGAATAGATGAATCTGGTACTTGAGTTTAGGATTAGAGGCTGTAAATTAAGATTATTAAATCTGGAACAGTTATTCCCTCTGTGGTGTAGATTCTGGGGATGAAGTTTTCAGATTTTGACTGTTGACATGTTTGTCCCTTAGTTTTAGTTGGAGATCACCTCGATGTTTGGAATCTGAAGTCCCAGGGCCCAGCTTTTTTTGGTGTACTTTACAGAGCTATAATTTGTGCTGCTGTCATTAATTTGCTATAAATGCTTAATAGTATTTTTTATTATGTCAATGGGTACATTACATAAATTCTGGTTTAATGTTTAGGAAACTACAGTGTCAGAAACACATATCATTTACTGCTGTTATTGGTATTATTTATCCTAGCTGGTGATTAGAATAAACCCATCACGAAGTGTAGCCTTAGTCACAGCCAGGGAGCAAATCCCTGCAGTGATCCCAGAAAGAGAAAACAGAAGCGTCTCTCCATCCCAACCAATTACACCCTTCTAAAATATATGGACGTGATGCATATCTTGGCAGTAGAAGAATATGGGCTATCAATTTCTGTGCTGTAGGACAATGCTAATCTCCAGTTAGCAACAGGAGAAGACATCTTTCTCTTCTCACTTGACAAAGCATCGAAGTGTTGGCACATCCGACAGCTTTTTGTGCCTCAGTTGGCATTGCTGTGAAAGGAAGGGAGAGGACACTGAATTCTGGCAACTGATCCCTACGTTTTCTGTAACTAGCATCTGAGAATGTCACCAAACATAGTCTACTCTCTTTCTGTTCTAGTATTCCCTTTGCCGATGGCTCTTTAACTCAAGTTTTTGAGGGGCTCTGGGTTGTAAGGAGGACTGCAAGTAGAATAAAATCTCTCAAGTGGGTCAAGAATTCAGGAGTTTGCAGCACTCTCTGAATGGAGTGTCATGTTTATAGAGAAAACCTGCTTGCAATAGAAATGTAAGTTTCAAGAATGACATCTTTTCTTGGCTGGACTGTGAAGATTCTCTGTCGAGTGTAGGCTGTGGGAAGGCATCTCCTTTTTATTCCCCAGAATTAGAACAGGTTTCAGATGCGTGATTCTGAAGTGAGGAAGGAAGTGCATTTGTAAATGGGATACCACGAGAAGGTGTTTAAGGGAAGTAGCAGATCATCCTTATAAGCTTCTGTTCTTCCAAAGAAAATCTCGTCCTTGGCTTGTATATCTCTGCTAGCATATTCCCTTGCAGGCTGTCCTCTGCTGGGCACTGTAGAGTTGGCAACCAATATCTTTTTGTATGTGCCTGTATGTCAGCAAGTGTTCCTGAGTACGTTAGGTTTGTTAATTCCTGTTGTTTTACATCAATATTTTCATAATGTTTGTTTGCATGAAGAGCTTATCTAGCTGCATTAAGCCTAGAGAAGGGTAAATTTGTGACTTTGGCTTGAGTAAAAATTGTTTATAAGGAAAGTGTTTCAGGCATAAGTAGTTAAATTCCAAATCCATTTGATGCTTACTTTTAATGCATTACAGTGATTAAACAAACACTAGAGCTGTGAGACTAGGACGGGTTCAAGGGTTATATTTCAAAAAAATATCAGGGTATTAAATAGGATAATTTGTCAAGCTTTCGTGGCTAGAGACACAGATCTCAAATTGCACGTGTACGATGACTGTTCTGAAACAGGAACACAGTGGCTTGAACTGTCACTGTCAGTCACATCAGCCTAGCAGGAAAATGGACGAATGAACTGATGTCACGTTGCTCAGGTACAAACAATACATAGTCATAGCTCTGCAGCAGAGCTTTGCTGCATTGTCCTTTTTACTTGACCTAAGACTTTCTAGTCATGACACTATCTCAAACACTTCAATAAGGAATTGAGACTGCTGGTGTTTTCAGTACAGCTGGCAGCAAAGTAAATAATCTTGCAACTCAATAAAGAACCAGCATAAACGCAAACCTGCAGATATTAACAGGGTACAAACCTGGACTTCATTCAGTTTGATTTCTATAAGGAAGACGGAGCAAATTTGCACGTCATTCAACCTCTGATGAAGCTTCAACACTTACTCTTTCTCGACATTCTTGTAGGAATGTGTAAATATTGTGCCTAGTTTGCACAGACTGAAGAACAAACAAGAAAACTGTAATTATTTGCAGTACTTTATAAATGTAATGATAATTCAGTTAGAACCTTGCTATGAGTAATTACTAAATGATCCTAGGAAGTCATCAAGTAGGAAAATTTCCTACATTAGTGATTTACATCAGTAAAATACATGCCTGAAATAATAGATGATCTGGTAATGTATTCCTGGCTATTACTTCTTAGTGAAAAGTAAAATACATGCCTGAAATAATAGATGATCTGGTAATGTATTCCTGGCTATTACTTCTTAGTGAAAAACTATAAAAGATCCAAGCCTTCTATTCCCCTGTGTATAATAAATTTTGAACATTACTATGCTTTTACATTCTGGGAGTTACGCAGAAGGTAAGTAGTTTCCCATCTAAAAGAGTTTCAGAATATGTACAAATCGTAAATATTGTCTTAAGGCCTTGTTGAGATTATTGTAGTGTTTCTTCTCAGTGTTTCTGATGAGGAAAACATGAAGGACAGAGGGGCAGCATTAACTGACTGTCCTGTTTTGTAGGTGGTGTAGGTGTGGGATGAGCCCTTCTGTTTTGACCAGCTGCGTTATTAGATCCAGTGACAAACTGGGCCAACTAAGATAAACTTTAAAGATCCTGTATTAATGAGAAGCTTAGCAGCAGTGTTGCAGGCAAGCTTGAACCTGGAGCAGTAAAGCTCAGGGAGATCTTGGAGGATGGAACTGAAGCCCGAGAGGCACTGAGAGCATAAATGAATCCCTCAGTCTTGGTGGGGATGATGTATTGGTTTATTTAGCCAGCGGGGCATTGATGGTAATGGGCTGGGCTGCAGACGCAGGATGTGTGAGGAGAAGTAGAATTTGCCATCAGTGACCAGCTTCCAAATTGGAGGCAGCAGGGACTAACTGGAATATCCAGTCATGAAGGGAACAGGAAGGGCCCTCGCTGCCAGCAGATAGGTTGGTGTGTTTTTGTCTTTGGGAATGGGCGGGATGGCTGTGGAATTTGCAAAGGTTGCAGAAGTTTGGCACCATTTCAGGGCTGATGTTATATTCATAACATTCTGTTCCAGGGCTCTGGCCCGGGCTGATGACTCCGCGTTACTTCATGGTAACGCCTCAGTGTTCGTCTCCCGAGGGCTCGGGTTACTCAGTGAAGTTCATTATGCGGCCAGATAAAACTTGGTGGTTATTGTGACATCATGTTGAGATTTTTCTGGTGACATTTAGACCAGGACACTTCAGAAATTCAGGGTCCTGGATTCAGTGTAAGTAGTCTAGATATTAACCTCACCCCATGGTCTGACAGGGAATACTGGGAGCATTTTTGGCTGCTGACGCACAAGTTACTGAAACTAAGATAGGTGAAAAGAGAAGCTGCGATAATAAATAAAGTAATGGAAACCACAGAAGAGTTTAATTCTAGAAAAGACGAGCTTTGATTTCTGTGTGTAAATACCTCCAAGCGATAAGGATCTGCGAGACTGAGAGGAGGAGAGCTCTTTAAACTAAAGAGCAATGGCAGCCAAAAGTCAAGTTATTTTAAGCAGTTTGTAAGTAATATTATGCAGGAAATGAGAACAAGGATCTTAGGTATTGTATCACTGAGTTTTGAAACAGCCTTCTGATCAAATGAGTTTTGAGATGGAACTGGATGCTTTTTTGAACAAGGTGGAAGGCTGTGGGAGAAGGATGTTGGTGATGCCGGAGATCCTCCCTGGTGTCCCTCCTTGGCTCTCCTCTTGGTCTGCATCGCTGAAAGAGAACAGTGAAATTGAGGTGGTGTTATTAACCTGTTGTGATTTTGAGAGCATATTGCTGTAAGACGGTAGAGCGGTGACAATTATTTTAGAGACATTACTTCACTCTTAATGGATCCGATTAGTTTCCATTTGCTAAGTCATGTATGGTGGCCATCTGCTGAAGAGTTGTGTTGGGCAGCCAGTAAACCTTTGCCATTACATAATTGTATGGAGAGGCAACTACAGTCATTGCCCAACTTCCCGACACTGGAAAGCAAATGCCAATGGCCCAAATATTTTACTTTAATCCCTGTGCTGCTGGGGGTAGTTGCAGCTTTTGTAAAGGCTTAGAGTACCTGGGGCGAGGAGAGGACACTCCTCAGTCATTCCTCTGAACTTCGTCCTTCCACTTCTGTGAACTATGTGCATCACTTGCTGCTTTCCTCTTGCTAGCCATGAAATTTCAGCAAATTTTGATGAGAATAAGAGTATGGGTTCCACGGTATTTGTAAAAGATAAGGCACGTAGCATCTGTAGCTTTGTGTCATATATAATTTTATAAAATATTCATTCTTGCTGTTGAACATAGTTCCCTGCCAGTTGTTCTTTTTTATTATCAGAAGGAATGTTTCAGTTGCAGGTTATTGTTGCAGGTGATGCTGTTAATACATCTTGAGCACAGTTCAAGGCCATCTTTTGATCTTTTTGGAACCAAAGCTAAACTTAAACCTGTATCTTCTTAGTGACAAAGATGATTATAAGCTCTAATGTTACATATTGGTATCTTTCTGAAATAGCAGATCATTTAAATGCAGTTTTCCCAGTTCATACATATTCTGTAGAAAAATCCCATCACTGAACAGTGAAGAGTGAAAATGTCTGCTTGCCATTAGTCCATCCATGTAACTGCTGAAGGAAAGGAAATACATTGGCCCAACCGTAAAATAAGGTTATGTTCTTTTGAAGTCCCTTCCAACCTTACATTTGTTCATTCAAGCAGTTTAATTCATGAGTCTCTTAGCAGTCTCAGTTAATCCTACGAATAGGAGAATGAAGATGTCCACGGAGCATGATAAATATCTGTACTTTGCACTCCCTTGTTCTTTTTTTCCTTTTTTTTTTTTTTTTTTTTTTTTCCTGTGAACATCGTGCGTGTTCATCCTCTGGGACCTTTGACTTCTGCCAGGACAGTAGTTCGCCTGTGATTCATACGTGAATTTCAGAAAATATGGACACTTAGTGATGATTTCGGGTATATGATGTTGCTTCCACCCTTTTCAGCTTTTTACATTTAGATAATCACTGTGTCTGGAATAATATTAAAGAACATTGCAAATAACATTTATTTGGAGCGATTACTCTTTCACAAGACTGTCTGGCAGATTGCGGGGTTTTACCAGATGTTCTCATTTACAAGTACTGTTGCTCATCTTACAAAGTAAACTTATTTTAAATAGGACCAAAAAAGCTTAAAAAGCCCCACTGCATAAGAGAGTAATCAATCACATATTTTCTTTACTACAAAATCAATCTATGGAAGAGAAAATGGAGTAGAAAATTCACTTACTACCTGTCATGTCAATGCTGCTACTGCCACCAGAAATGACAATTTTTATAGTTTTTGCTTTTTTTGTTGTTGTTGTTTAGATTTAATCTAAAAAATATAAATCAATGTTGTCTGAGAACATCTAGCAACAGAAAAGATCTATCTATCCTGTGATAATTCAGGTGATAGCAATTATTATTTTTCTTATCAGAGTCTCTCAAAGGTGATCTACAGCTTGCTTGGAATATAGGCCCAACATTGGACATGATACTCCAGATGAAATTGTTTAATAACAGTAATAATAATTGTATAAAAAAATGAAACAAGAATGCATTGCGTTTCTTCCATGCAGTGCTTTTGTTCAGGTATCAGTAGGAAGCTTTTTCCGTCTCCATGGTAGAGCATTAACTCTCACTGAGCTGGTGATCCTCAGTAACCCCTCAGTCCCTTTGGAAAAGCAGCCCTAACCAAGCATTGTGCATGTTATATTTGCGCAATTGCTTTTTCCTGTCTAATGTGTCTGTTTTGACATTTGAAGAGCATCCTGGTTTTTGGGGGACTTCAATTGATCCGTGTTGTTTGCAGCTCTAATCCCAGTTTTGCCCTCTACTTTTTGGAGCTTCTGCTAATATTCGCTTTGTTCATTAATAGAAACATGTAAGTTGAGTACTGAATCAAGCCCTTGCAAAATTCTATTGAATGTGAAATTCCAACTAGATAGTAACCAAATCAGCAGTTGCAAGAAGACTGGCCTGGTGAGCTAGTGTGTGCTTGTGGCTGCCTCCCTTATGTTATATTGTAATTGTTCATTTGTCTCCAACATTAGAATGTTAGAAGCCTGAATGCAAGAAGTGCCATGTGCTTATTTCTGGTGACAGTCTTATAAATATTAAAAATGCATATTCCTTCCATGCTTGGCACAAAACTGAAAAACTAGAATTTCATCCCAGAAGTTCAGAACTAAGGTCAAACCCGTAACTGCAGATGTGCTTGCTAATTAACAAAGAGTTTTTGATGCTGTGCGTGTTCTGCTTTCAGCAGAAAAATTCAAACAAACAAACAAAAAGAAATACCAAACATTAAAAAAAAAAAATCCTATCCATTGTGTCAGCAAATGTGGACAGAAATTCTTTTTTCTGATTTGTAATGTTCCCAGTGTGCTGTGGAAGTACAGTTGCATTTGTAAGTGCTCCCACTCTCTGTAAACAGCTGCTCAGGACATTGTCAGGAACTGGTGGCAGCTCTCACTTGGACTAAATCTCTAAACCCTGGTGTAACATGAAACGTGATCCGGTGTTTGCTTATGCCCTTTCTGATTTAAATCTAGAGAAGGTCTTTCTCTGATTATTGGGGGTTTCTGGTACTGATGAGAGACACTCATGTTCATTGATGTTCACTGACCTATGGAATTTTTCTTCTCTGTGGCCATCACTTAAGACCAGCAAGTGCAGGTGGCAGCAGCTGTCCCTTGCAGTACCTGGCAAAGTCACAGTGGGCCATTGGCAGCCCAAAGCTCGTTGTCTGGGTCCTTTCTCACAGCACCACTGGTCTGTCCCCGTCCACTCCAGCAGGCTTGTACATAGCAGCAAGAACGACTCATTTCAGTCATATCCTGCCAGCTGCAGCTCTGGGTTTGTTGATAGTGATGTTCATATTTTCAAGACTATTTCTTCTGCAGCACAGGTTTTGGTGTAGCATCAGTGGGCAAATGTCAGTGCACCATTGGTATTGTGACCCAGAGGAACCCCCTGACGGTTCCCTGGGAGCATATTGCAGAACAGGTCTTAAAATCCATGCATGCGTATCTTGCACATTTTCTGTCTGTAACGGAATGGAGTTCATCTGGTCTTTAGATACAGAGTTTGTAAAACTCAAAAAAGAAAAGCAACTTAATAACCAACCCTTTCATAAGGGAAATCATTATAAAAGTGCCATTTACCAACATGGTGTTATATTGGAAGATGTTTAATACCTTCCAAAACTAATTTTTAGATAACTTCTGCAGAACAAGATGCCAGACTCCCTTCCTGTAGTTATGCATTTCTCTATTTTTGTCGTCTGTTATCTCCAATGACATCCTCACAGACGAGAACCCTGGAGAAAGATTTGAAAGAGCAAAATGAAGTAATTTCTTGTGGGGAGAACTTCTGCCAACTACAAAGGGCAGTTTGAGAGGAAGAGCAAACATATTTGAGAGTCTAGCAAGGCTGCTTCTTGACAGTGAAGAAAGGCTGTAGAGGACTTGAAAGCAAAGAAGCAGCTTATGTTAATGGACTAAGATAAAGGTCTTTGTAGCAGCAAGCAGTGTTACGATGAGTGGGGAAAGCATTTGCTGTGGTCAGAGAAAAGGTTATTGCAATGATTGAGAGATGGCTGGAAAGTCCATGCTCAGGCATATAAAGCTCGTGCTGTAGTAGTCATTACAGCTTTCTAGGTGTGAATGGAGATGGCCGTATTGTTATGATGTATAAGGAAAAAAACCTTTGACTTCAGTGTAATTCAGACCAAATGTCTAAAAATAGAAGATGGTGTCTGCGTTGTGTACCTGAGTACCAGAAGCATTTGTTGAAAGAAATGAAGGCTTGCAGAAAAGCCAGTGAAGAGAGTTTTGGTTTTGTCAGGTTGAGCAGGCATCCATCCGTCTGTCCGTCGGGGGATGCCAGGCTGAGATTACACATGGGAGAAATCAATTTAGAGAGACACAGTGACAAGCATGTGTGCGGCGTGCACTAGTGTTTTGCAAATTAAATGCCCAGACACAGCCACTTCTCACTCATACAAATACGGACAGTTAATTTGTTCCCATGTCTCTAGGTTGTGAAAATGTCTCTGATTTCAGCACAATGAGTTTAGATTCCAGTTTCAGGCTGGAGATCCAGTGTTTGTTATTTTCTATTAATTCTTTTCTAGCACACAAGGTGGGAGCAAAAGCAGCGCTATTTGATTTATTTGGCTTTATAAACCATGGCTATTCTGGCAAAGGCTGCACTTCCCTGCTGAACGTGGCTGCTCAAATAATGACTGCTTCTCAAAAAAGCTAGTTCTCAGCAAAATGCAGGCTGGTTTTACTAGCTGCTCTGCAGATGCTCTTTTTCATGCTGTGCTCATTCATTCTGTGAGCTATCCTTTTCGTCCTGTTTATCATGTTCAAATCCCTATCGGGAAAATTCATTTTACATCAGCTCTAAGTAAAACTCAGCTTTTGCTGTTGTTCTTAGTGTCTGCTGAGAACTGTTTATATGATGTTTAGATCAGATGAGGTGTCCAATCTGAAGGCAGTCGGGGGTTTTAGCAAGGTTGTGACTGGCTTTCATTTGATGTGACTCTGGTAACTGCTGATGGCTTTTTGCTTGTCTACAGCAAAGCTACGGCACATGGTGCAAACGCCACGGTATTACCTTGCTGTGCGCTTCAGTTGGTGAACACAAACCACTTCTGTGCTACAGCCTCATCTATTAAAGGACAACATCGTTTGTGCATCCAAAATCTTTTCAAAACATGAGCTGCGAAATGTTAGCGGTAATATTTTGGCAAAGGCTTTGCAGGGTTACACCCAATCTGAGGTTCTCTATCAGCCTCCTCATCACTGAGAGCATTGCGAAGGAGCCAGTAAGCAAACCACAAATATTTTCTTTCGAACAGGGCCAGAACAGAGAAAAGCAAGCTGACCTGTACGGTTGGTAAATATGTGAAGATTTGGTAAATATGTGAAGATTTGTGAGCTAATTCCATTAGCAGACGATGATGAGGAAGGATGAATAAATTTGATGTAATCAGAGTTATTTACAAGGTTAGTGTTCAAAGTCCAGTACCTTTAAGCAGAAGAGAAATTGAAGAGGTGATAGTTCTGTCACAGATTTGAACATCTTTTCAGCCTGTCTCCTACACA
This sequence comes from Pterocles orientalis, assembly GCA_011057875.1. Classification (NCBI taxonomy): domain Eukaryota; kingdom Metazoa; phylum Chordata; class Aves; order Pterocliformes; family Pteroclidae; genus Pterocles; species Pterocles orientalis. The sequence goes on along the minus strand of WKFP01014798.1, from coordinate 330,752 downwards.
TAGAGTCTGTAGGATTTAAGATTTGTCCGCAGGTGGTGAACTGCCAGGGCACTGATGCAGAAGCCGTACTGTCCTGGTACAAGAGTGCCTTGCCCTCCCCAGTTTGTCACTAAAGCTCCTGTAGTAGCTTCAGCACGTGTTTTTAATTTTGGTTTCTTATTGTATTTTTGCATCTTCAATTGCAGTCCCTCACAGGGTTCCATCAGAGCACTCTGCATTTTTCTCTTTGGATGCAGAGAAGTCCCGTTCGTTGGCCTGCTTTCAGTGATGCGCCTCTGCTGGGTCTGTGGTGGTTGGGAATTCATTCTTTTCCCAGCTTGTCCATCCTTGCTTCTTACACCTGCAGCATTGGATGCTAGAGGTGACTCGGCTAAAATCCTGTGATGGCTGTGAAGGCTGTTGGAGAGAGGAGCTGGAGTTGGATCCTGGCTTGTGTTGTGCGCCACTGTGTTTCCTAGGGACAGCAATAACTGCGGCCTCTCACAGGGTTCTTCCCTGCAGGGACCCTGGCTGGGTTTTGCCTCTGAAATTGTAGGGCCGAAATTAGATACGTTCTTTTTTTGAAGCTTTTACATACAATTGTAAGTATTTGTTAGTGGCCGTGCTACAGTTTTGTGTAGCAAGAGAGTTTGGCCATGCTTTAATTATGGGCTAGATCACACCCGTACTGTCCAGATCTCTCGATACGTCTCAGGCATTTTCTGTGAGAGGCTTCCTTGAGACACTTCGTGTGATCCAAGCAGGAGGGCTGGACTATGGTTTGTATGACTGGACCTGCTGTTTGTTAAGCTGTGTCAGCGACCCGACCCCTGCCCATCCCCTCTGGGATGATCCATGTTTATGTCCCAAACAATGGGCAGAACATTTTCTAAGGAAGAGGCTCCACCAGGAGTGCTTGGGCAGAGCACTCGGACAGAACATTTCTAAGGAAGAGACGCCACCATGTCTAGGACATTAGCAAGTTGTTAATGTCTTGAGTGATGGGCATCTGTCAGGTGGGGCATGGGTGCTGAGGGCTGGAGTCGTCTCCTCGGTGGAGAACCAGCTGCTCCCCGCCAAGCTAACCTGGATGCAGGGCTGTAGCACCCCCCAAAGGTCACCCCCAAAGGTGACCTGGCTGCTGGGGCGTCCCCGGGGGTTAGTTCAGGGCTGGACCCGACCAAACGCTATAAAAGGTGAGTCCGAACTGTGCTCCTCACCGACCTATCACCACCCCACGCCTGAAACAGACTTCTGCCTGAAGAGAAGACACGTGCTGGAATGAGGGTTGGTGATGTTCTGTGTGTGTCTCTGCCTCTTTATCTCTGTCTTTCTGCCCTTCTTTCTTACTTTTCAACTCTGTAATCTGCCTGATTACAGTAATCTGTCTTCTGCCTGGTTTCAGCCTCAAATAATGGTTCAGCGTGATTTGGTGTTTGCTTAATGGATAAGTGATGTTTGGTGATAATTGATCAGTGTGATTTGGTGCTTTCCTCTGAGAAGTTGATTCATGATGGTTTAGCAGTTGCTGAGGTGAATAAAACTGTGCTGTATTGTTCCTCGAGTCACTGTCTGACTCCACCTAGCTGGTGCTCCTTTTCGGGGAATCACAAAAAAACCTCTCTCGACCGTCCACTGGGGTGGGGCGAGACAAGCCGTTAAAAGGTTTGGAAGGGGGCTTGTCTCGGTCCCTAGTTGGCTGAACCCCTCTGAATTACAGGTGTACTGTGTGCATCAGATTCACTATGTGTTCTCACATGCAGCGTATGGATATTTTTAAAAAGAATCACGCCTGAGAGATTGAGCCACTTAGTTAAGCCATCAAGAAGAACAGGAATTGTGTAGTCCTTGCTCTTGTGTGCTAGCCCTTCCCATTTTAGGAGAAATCTTTCTAACACAAGCACTGTATTTGCTATACTTTTTTTTGTTTGTTTTTGCTTCTTATGCGTGTTTTATCCAAGAAATTATCTCAACTTGTGCTCAGCCCCAGAATGGCCACAATTTTATAATCCTCACGTACAGTGAAAAACTGAGATTCTCTTCTTCCTGCAGTCGCACAGCATTAGTTAAGGGCCCTTCTTAACCTTTGCTCTGCCATCTGAACAACTTATTGGCTTGATTGTGTTTCTGATGTCCCTGTCATTCTGGTTTGTGTAAAATGGTAAAGAACTTCTTTTCATCCCTGTGCCTTTACCTGCCAGCAGGTATTGTCTGTTTCCCTTTCTCATGCTAAATTACCAAAGCAGAAGCAGGGGCTGTGCGTGCTGTCTGGCACCAGCTGTACACTGAAGATGCTGAATAACCGAACTCGGTGATCTGAAAAGTGATTGGAGTTGTGTTAAGCGTGCCCAGTCATGCAATTGTGTTTATAAAAATCTGCTTCCCAGCTCAGGATTACATGTAACGTTATTCACAGGGCATGGCTGGGTGTGCTGTGCTTGGATGTTAAGTTTACTAGAGCAGCGCGGCTGGGTGGGTGATGTGTAGCACCCCGCTCAGCTCTGGCAATGGGCTGGCACTCACTGTTGTCTCCTTTTGGTGTGAGCTGCCCTGTGCCTCACAGTTTGTCCAGGGAAGGAAAGGGAAAATAAAGTCATTTGCTAAGGGCCTCTCGTAGCCCATGCGGAGCAGGAGCATTGCTGTATGTGCAAGAGTTGAAACTGTCTCTGATTTCCCAGCAAGAAAAGCAGCCGTACTTAAGGAAGTCACTGACCGTTCGGGCTCTTCAGCATTAATGAACACTGCTGTAGAGGTGTTTTGAATTTCCAGGCTTCAGTGTTTGATTTCTCGGTGCAGTGCTGAATCATTGCAGGTGGTATCCATCTGGTTTTGTGCTGAATCAAAAAAGATCTCATCTGAAGCAGAGGTTGAAGCTCAGAAGGCTGGAGGAGCTTTCATCTGCCCATAGGCTTTCCACAGAAACCAAGCGCAAGAGGTGCCCAGCAGCCCTCGCCCATCTGTACGTTTGTACAGCATCTCCGCAGGGATTAGTTTAACCGGAAATGTGCTGGAGGGTTTTCTTTTGCATCTCTTTGCCTGGGTGACTGACCTCCACGGCACAGTGTTGGCCATGCATGCCTCCTCCTCCTCGCCCAGTGCTGCATGTCCTGTTCTCCGCCTGTGTGCAACTGCAGGGCGGGCGGCTGGATTCCAGCCTCATAAGCTAACCCGTGGACTTCAAAGGTCGTAACGTGCCAAGTTTTCACTGGCAGCAGCATTAGATTTGAGCTGCCAGAACTAGAAATGCTTCTGAAGTCAAAGGGTACCAGAGCTCCTGCTTGCACCCTGAGAGCAGAGTCCTTCCTGTAACTGCCACGCCGATGGGAGAGGGATGATGACCCCTTTACTCATTATCCTTCTGCTTCCTTTAGCATTGAGGGTCGGGATCTTACGTGGGGAGTGGACACTTATCTGTCAAGCACTGCTGCTCTCGTCTTTTCTGCACGTTGTTCTCATCTGGTGACTTGATTTCCTTTTCACCACAGCACTATGCATTATGCGGTGATTCATTATCGTACCCGTGCGGTAGCTTTTAAATTCAGCCAGTGCACGTAGGAAAACAAATCCCCACTGGATTTCCTCTCCCAAGGGACTGGCAAGCTGGATCTTTACAGAAGGTGTGATGGGGGATACCTTACCCCTCCTCAGGACCTGAACGCCTGCCATGCAACTGGTGGGGAGGGTTGTGAACTTTCTGTCCTCTCTGGCGATTTGCCCTGGTTTCATCCCTGGGCTCCTTTTCGTGCCTTATTCTTCTGCTAGAACTTCTATTCAGAAGGGAGTGCCCCAATTTTTTTGCAAAGTGCTGTATCTTGGTGTGTAGTTTCCTTTAGGCTTTAATAAGGAAGGATCGCTTGTGGGAGAAAAGGGGGTTGTGTAGTGCCCTGGCACAGGCTCGGAGGTGGCAGGGTGTTTTCCTGGAATACACAGTGCTGCAAAAAGTGTGTAGCTGGTATTGAACGTGTGTTCACGTGGAGGTGAGCGTCAGGGAGGCCTGTGTGCCCAGCTGTGTGCTGCTGGAATGCCCCGTGATGGCCCTTACACATGTGTAAGGTATAAAAGGCATTTGCCACCTTTCACAGCCTATGTTTGATGTGGGTAGTGTAGTTAATCAAATGTTATGTTTGTGGCGAGGTAAGGCCCGGGAGCTAGCCAGTGTCACGGGGAGTGTTTTGGCAACAGGGTTGTGTTACCTCCCCGGGGAGTCAAAGGAGCAGTGACAAGAGCAGGCTGGGACAGAAGGGTGGTTGCACAGGCGCGAGGTAGCACTGGAGATACTCAGCACATCTCTGAATGACCCAAAGCTATTGCTCTTACTGGGACTTAAAAAAAAAACAAACAAACAAACAAAAAAAAAACCCAAAAAACACACTTGTTTTGGTGGTGTGGTTTGGGTTTTGTTGTGTTTTCTTTAAACAAGAACTTAAGCTTTGCATATGCTGCTCTGAGCATGCTAGAAGAGTGTTCTGCAATGAAGTAGAGAGAGATTTATGAAGGGACTTTCACACTTTCTTTCTGGGAAAGAGCTCATGTCTATAATTGAACTATTTAACAGGATTCCTGATTCTTTGCCCGGTGTCTTTCATCACTCCCCACCGCTCCTTGGCTCTATATCCGGGGGGGTTGCACTGTCAGGTCCTGGCTCCTGTTGTCCATCTGCAGCTACACAATGCTGACCCTACAGAGACAGTCACAGGGCTGCGTCTGCTCTCCAAGCTGCATGGGGAGCAGCCTTTTAACCATTAAGTTCCAACATTCTTTGATGTGTTCTTTAAAATACATTATGGTGATTGAGATAAGGCCAGCAGAGAGGCAGCGGTTCCTTTCAGGGCTGATGCAGATGTAAAGGGGGTTCCTCTCAAAAATCCAGGCTTGCTTCCTGACCAGTCCTGGTTATCCCAAGTAACAGCCAGCCACGGAGCGGGACACAGAAACCCCAGGATGGAAGCAGTCTTCTAGATGACAATTCTGTATAGGTGTGGTTGTGACAAGAGGACATTTGCAAAATGTCTTGTGACAAAGGATAGGGAGACTGTGTCATCCTTTCACAGGACTGCAGTGAACCTTTGATCTTGCAAATATTTCTGCAGACTAAGGGAGGAGATTGGACAAAATGGCTCCAGGCTGAGCTGTACATCCCTTAGACACTGAAACCTGGTGTTATTTTTATCTCTTTATGGGGAAAAAAAAAATTGCATCCAGGATTTAGCATAACTTTGTCATGAAAGTTTTCTTCTTAAACTGCTTTTATTTTTTGAGTGAGGCTTCCAAGAAATGAACCCATTCTGTTTGAAGTCTGTCAGTTGTATACATTTTTACAAAGAGCCCACTGATTTTTTAAGTTATCTTTGTTTTCCAGGACACTCTCACTTGTTGCAATGGAAATGGAACAAAACGCAAGGTTAGGGGAAAACTGGTCAGGTTTTTCCCTAGGGATTGTTAGTAACATTCAACCATCAAGTTCAAATTCCATTGCAGAGCAATTTCACCCCCTTGCTAAAAGTGTACGTTATTGCTGGTGAGAATCTTTCCCTGCCCCTGAGAGCCAGGTAGAGGGAAGACAGCTGAAGCCAGGTGCATGGTGGTGAAATGAGTTATTCCTGGTCCATTGCTCACATCCCAGCCATGCAACACAGAAACTGGAGTCTGTGGTTCAGCCTCTGCTTGCGGCTGGAGGGGCTCTGCTGCTGTCTCTTTGTCACTTTGACTGAAAGCAGCAAAATCACAGAATCACAGAATGTTAGGGATTGGAAGGGAACTCGAAAGATCATCTAGTCCAATCCCCCTGCCAGAGCAGGAACACCTAGATCAGATCACACAGGAACGCATCTAGGCGGGCTTTGAATGTCTCCAGAGAAGGAGACTCCACAACCTCTCTGGGCAGCCTGTTCCAGTGCTCTGTCACCCTCACTGTAAAGAAGTTTTTTCTCATATTCAAATGGAACCTCCTATGTTCCAGCTTGAACCCATTGCCCCTTGTCCTATCACTGGATGTCACAGAGAAGAGCCTGGCTCCATCCTCCTGACACTCACCCTTTACGTATTTATAAACATTGATTAGGTCACCCCTCAGTCTCCTCTTTTCCAGACTAAAGAGACCCAGCTCTCTCAGCCTTTCCTCATAAGGGAGATGCTCCATTCCCTTCATCATCCTCGTGGCTCTGCGCTGG
>WKFP01014798.1:268955-324450 GCA_011057875.1 Pterocles orientalis | reverse complement strand
GGCCTCCTGGCACCCTTCCTTGACTTCCTACCCGTTGGGATGCACCGATCTTGAGCTTGGAAGAAGCGTTCTTTAAATGCTAACCAACTATCTTGGGCCCCTTTACCTTCAAGTACCCTGTCCCATGGGATTTCCCCTAGCAACTGCTTGAAAAGGCTGAAGTTGGCACTACGGAAATGTTGAACGTTGGTAATTTCCAGGGGGCTCTGATCTTAATGCCCTTTAATGTTTTTTTTTTCCTCTTTTTTTTAATACACAGGGGAATGAATGATAGTGACTTATTTCATGTTTGGCAACGAGTTGAGTATATCTATGAATAAACGCCCCCTTTCTATGCAACAAATATGTGACTCTTAGCAAAATCCATTTCCTCTGAGGAAATGAGATGTCTCTTAGTCAGTAGGCTCTGGATAAAATAAGTGGTCTTACAGTAAGTGCACCAGTTTCATTGACCTTTTTTGTAAAAAAAACCCTGAAGGATGCAGGGAAGCCAGTAGCACGATAAACAGGAGACCATGCTGCATGTGTGCATGCTGCTCGCTGCTTTGCTAGGCACCCCACCTTCTGCGTTCTCCACTGGCACTAAAGGCAGGTGCTTTACAAATGGGAAAGAACTTTTTTCAGTGACAAAACTCACAGCAATCTCAAAGGCAACGAGAACCTTTATTTTGATTATTTTCAATGTATTGACATTGGCCTTTTATGCAAACTTAACTGTAAAACACTCTTGAGATACTGCATAGAAAATACACATAGGAAAAAAACATATATACACTTTCATAAAAATAGAATACATCTTGGCAAAATTATTTGTGTACAGTGTATTGACATTATTGAACCAAACTTACATCATCTTTGGAGAAAAATGTTCCATTTGCAAAAAAACCCAAAACATTTTAACTGAGTTGGGAGTACTGAAATGGATATGGTTTTGAGCTAAATAAATGGCTATACCAGAATGTCAGCGTAAAAAAAAAAAATAGTTATAAAATACCTGCTGTATAAAGTAGAAGTAGCCATGTTGGTTTTCCTTCCAAAAAACAGTAACATCTCTCAACTTGCATGGAAATCAAATGTACAAGTTCCAAATTCTAGTGTAGGTTCTTTAGCTGAAAGCAAACTTTCATGTCATTTGTTTCAGCACATGCAACCATTAGGCACAGTGGTATTTGGTTTTTTGAGCACGTGACATAGTATATTACAGCCCTAATTCTATCAGATATTTGATATGGAAAAAAAAAATCTAATAGATAAAAACTTGTAAAACACTTAGCAACCTTTAAAATATGTAGACCACTTGAAGTTCCTTTTTTTTTTTTTTTTTTTTTTTTCTTCTGGTTAGGCTTTTCTTTAGCTGCTTTCAACAGAGGCTGCTCCTTGCTTACTACTTTGACCACATACGTCAGCTCACACTTTGCTTTTTCTATTGATTTTTTTCAGAACAAACTGTGGAAAATGACTGCTCCAGTGTAATAAATAAAGCAAGTGGTAACAGGTCCTCAAAGCCATGGCTTTTCCTCCTGAATTGGAATAATGGGACTGGATAGGCAGCCTCGGGGAAGGAGGGAAAAAGAAAAGAGCATAGCACCACTTTCAAGTGACATGGTTCACAACTGTTGGGCAGGCGATAGGGTCAGTCTGGAAGTGGTAAGACCCACCGGCATTTACAAACGTGGTTAAAATACTGCGCTTACTGTCAATAGTGTGGGTGTTTAATAGGGATAGGCGGACACGGCTATATAAACAATGAAAGTTGTCTGGTACTCAATGTTTCCATCGACGCTGTAGGATAAGGCTCTGACTCCCATGCGGTAAGTCTTTGGCTCTCGTAGTGGTCGGGTGGTGAACACAACTCCTTTCAAATTCTCATCTCTCAGGGCAAATGGGATTGTTGGGTCCTCATCTGCCATTAGGAAGGTTGTCCTTGGGTGCATGACTTGATCATGGGTGTAGGCAACCAGCCGGATTAAATCCTGACCGGCAGCTATGCCGAAGGGCAGGGAAAGGAGTTTGTATTCCAAGGCATAGGTACTCGGATCACACTCCAAGTCGTTGTCCGGGCAGTTTTTGAGACAGAACCTGAGAAAACCCAAGGAGAAGGCACAACATTGTAAGTACTGCAGTAGGTCTGAAAGGAGAGTCTTTCCATTGACCCTGTTGCAGTATGCAGATTAAAAAGTCTCTATACAGGTAATATGCTCATGCACTCTCTATCTATTGTTCCTTTAAAGTTGCCGTCCAGTTTAATGTTCCATTTTTCCTCAACAGGATCATCTCAGAAAGCACCAAGAGGCAGATATCAAGATACCAGATACAATATTTGTCGTTGAAGTCAACGGGGTACGTTTTAGTGACCTTTCTCTTAAACATGCGAGTTGGAAAGGTGGGTTTAAAATGTACCGAGCAGCTCCATTTGAGGTGTCTGTGTGGTAGATCATAAAATAAAGAATTTGGAATGAAGAAGGGCAGAGTAAATTTTACTTCTATTAATCAAAAGTCAAAATAGGAGATCTTTGCTGCTTGTCAGTGCAAGCAGAGGCCAAAAAACGTTACCCATTTCAACTGAAATGTCATTTCAGTTCAGTTTGATCACAAAAGATGGCTTTTGACTAAAACTTTAAAAACTTAAGTTTCTTCTTTAAGAAAGAAGGTTAAGGATCTGAGCTTGGGGCAGGTGAAAAGGGGCTGACAATAAAACATACCCAGAAAGAGGCTCCCGCTGATAGTTTGGCGGACAAGGTGTGTCTATGCACTGGTAGCTTCCTCTCATGTTGAAACACATCTGATTTGATCCACAATTAATGTTCTGTTCGAAGCACTCGTCAATGTCTGAATGTAAAAAAACATGCAAATGATCAATTGCTGGTAGAAGAATTTAAGGGTTAAAAACTAGTGCAATCTTTCAGAACCCAGTGCTGCTGTTTGAGAGCCTGGAGCCACCAGATCCAGTAACGTGCATTTATTAGTGTCGGCATTTTCTTACTGTGCAGGATGGCGTATGTGTGAGAGCTGCCCTAACACCACAATCCAAGACGGACCGTAGCGGTCTTGTCAACGGAGGCTAATTAGGTCAATTTTATTTTATTTTTTGTGGATCAGAAAATCCGACAGTACATTTTTTGACAGAGGTGGGTTAAGGATTTTGTTGGGTTTGACCCTAGAGCTGCTGTCTGCTTGCCTGGAATTAAATGTGTCATGTAAGGTGACATGAGGACACTTCAGAGAATAAGAAGTTGCAATTGTCTGATTTGCTGATGTTTTATGAAACCTTTAAAAAGTAACACATAAAAACTTCTGAAACTTGCATATGCAAAGAGGTGGCTTATACATGTACCGAATATGATTTGTATCTCGTTTATTTACAAGTACATTTCTGACCACTCAAGGGAATCTCCGTACCTTGACAGGTTTTGCCGTTGGGCGTAAGCCGATAACCAGATGGACACGTACACTGGTAACTCCCTGGGGTGTTCCTGCATTCATGCTGGCAGCTATCTCTGGTCTCACATTCATCGATGTCTGTGGAAAGAAACGCGAACATGCACACACCAGAATTATTTGAACCTGGGATTGAACTGAGGTACTTTTTGTCCTATTTATACACAAGGGTATGGACAGAGCTGGTGGGAGTTGTCTGGATGCTGTTTGCTGATGGGGCTGAATGTCTGAGGCTAGCATGCCTTTCACACCTTACCTCGGCCTTTCCTTATTACTTTTGAATCATTAAAGTCAGGTTTGAGTGGATCCTCACCCCTTTTGCTAGCAGCCATACCGTGTATTCTAGCTGGAGAGACCAGGCCTGAGAGAGTTCCGGGAAGAAAGGGGGATGTGTGATCTGCATGTGTCAGCAGGGTTCTACACACACAGTCCTGCCCCAAAAAGCAATCTGAGCTGCCTGGGAATGAGGTTTTAAGCACTATGCTTAGGAAACACACAGATTAGTTATCTCGCCAGAGGAAACCTTGAGAGGGGGAAGTTGCTCTTACAGTTAATCCCCCCTCGGGCAAAGCTGTTTCCATACAAACTGATTTTGCCATGGGGATGGATTAAGCTCAGTGTCTGGGAAGACTGTCAATAAAGGCACTTGTTATTTTTTTTCTTTGTCTCCCTCACAAATACAGAAGTACCAGATCACTTTATGTAAAAATTTCAAAGCAGACTAGTGTGATTTAGACACAGACCATATATAATTAAAATTTCTTTTGAAACATCTGCCTCATTCAGGACAGCAATGGAACCTCTACTCAGGTCAGTTAGTCTCGTGCATGAGTGAAGACTCGAATGATTCAAAGAGTGGAAGGGAAGGTCTTTGCTTCCCTGCTCTTCATGTGATTTACAGGGGTTGTATCAGATAAAAAAAGCAGAGAAGAGAAACAGATGTGACTAGAAATTTATAGTATGTTGTTATCAAATCCTGATGGTTGTCTATTGAAATAACTTCTTTTTTAAAAAGCATAATTTGGGTGTATTTTTTCATATCAAACATAATAATTAATAATACATCCAAAAATTGCTAATTATTTTATTATTAAATTTATTCCAATGAAACAAAAGCACCAATTCAAACTAGAAGCTGGGGTGAAGATCCTAGATTTTAGTTTAACCCTTTCATCAGTGTTGGCTCTGTTCCTAGGTGTCTCCATTAAAGGGCTATACCCATAGCAAACTGCATATACACAGCTACTGAAATGTCTTTAAAATGTAAAATACAGTTTGGTGGCTGCCTGTCTAGAACTTCATATTTTTTAATATCTCTACTTTTTATTAATGAAAGTCTATCTGTATTTTTCAACACTATCTATTTTGTATAGCTATATAATTCTAGCAATCACTCTAGTTGCTAGACTCTAGCTGTAGCTCACTGTATTTATCCTGGAGGTGCCCCCTAGGACGTGGCAGTGGCACACACGCCAGGTGGAGGCGCACAGCTAAAGCACTGCACGCTGCTCTGGTAAATGCACCGAGACAAACTCCACTAAGTCCTACATGGGGTACCCTTACTCCTAGCTCAGCACTATTACCACAAAATAACTGTGTATTTTTTTTTCTTAAGATGCTCAAAGATGTTAAATTGGCAGAATCTGGCTTAAGATTCATCAAAAGATGAACTCATGTTTATGATCCCCATCTGTCCTTTGTGCAGAGCGTCAGGCCTGGCGGTCCCTCCTCCAGCACAAGGCGAGCCCGGGGTCTCTGGGCAGCGCTGGCCCCTCTCCTGCCCAGGTTTGTTCAGGTTTCCAGGGCGGGGGGGTGATGTGCTTGGGGAGGCTGGGCCGGAGCACCCGTTTTCTGGCTCTAGACCAGCAGTTACAGAGGGTCTGGATCCATGGACACTAACTACTGCCGCAGGAGAAAAGCCTGACCTTTCCTGCTTTCGAGCAGTAGTGTGTTGGGTTGGTTTTTTAGCATCTCTGTTGCTTCACATTCAGTACAAGTGGGTCAATGAGCAGTACAGGCTGCCGTTCCTTTTGACAAGGAGCTGCATTAGACTTTCAGTACTTGTGAAAACAGCAGAATTTCACTGAGAAAACCTCAGAAAAGGTCACAGAGTAAAGAGGAAATGAACTAAATGCTTGATAGAGGTGCCAAATATGTTCGGTTTCTGTTGGTCTTACAATGTGCTCTGAGGCTTTGCACCTCTTAAAACAAAAACAAAACAAAAACAACCAACCAAACAAAAAACCCAAGCAACTGGGGCAGAGCTTGCCAGTTACCGTAACTACCTTGCTCTCCTCATCATGCAAGAAGAAAAAAGGGCAGTGCTGTCATTGTCATAACTTATGACAAACTCCCATTTGTTTACATACAATCGGACTCTCCACACTCGGGGAATTACATTGCAAGCCACTATACATCATAACTGCAGGCAATCTAAAAGCTTCTGCTTATATTGCCTATACAGCAGTGCCCAACCGTCCCGTAGCGGTGCTGGCGTTGGCCTTGGTGCGCTCCATTCTGAAATCTTTATTCAAACCCTTTTTGAACCATATTATTACTGCCATCAGTGGGAATCTGCCATAAGCAACATCCCCAGGATGGCCCTCCTGGTTTTTTTTTGAAGTTTGAGAACATTCATAAGGGTGAGCTACCATCATCAGAGGGAAGAGAATAACAGAGGGAAATAATTTGCAAACACACAATAAGCAGCACAATTAAAACAAGACGTTACAAGGAGAAAGCTTGAAAACATTTTTGCTATAAATGTGCTCAGATCAGAACATGCTGAATATTTATCAGGGCAATATGAAAAAAACCCCACAGCACCACAGACCATCAGCCCCTGGGATATATGAAACAGTAACCTACAGATAAGGACCAAAACAAGAGAATTGCATAGATACGACTGACATTTACCTACACATCTGTCATTTCTTGCCTCATAGCCTTCAGGACAAGTTTCTCTAATGTTCCTTCTAGTCCTGGAGAAAGGTATTCTGCTGTTTCTATACTCTGAGAAGGAGCTGTAGAGATTTGAGGAGTGCCTGTAATACTGTTGAGGTTGATGATAGTTGTCTCTCACAGGGGAGAATTGAGCATAGTTATAGCTATTGTAATAGGCGCCGTAATTTGGCAATCGCTCCAATCCAGCGCAAGATTTCCCATCACCTAATAAATGTTGTCCAGGTGGACAGATACACTTGAAGCTGCCGGGGGTGTTGGTGCATTGAAATGCACAGGGCTTAGGCACTTGGTCACATTCATTAATGTCTGCTCATGTGACATGATCCAGAGCAACAAACCATGTGGAAAGGAGAAAAAACAAACAAACAACAACACGTAACTACACGTATATATGTACATATATACTTAGTCTGTGGAACAAACTGAAGACATAAAAGTGAGATCTTGAAGGCAGTAAAATACAGAGAACGCAATGCCAATGGGCAGGTTATTCTACCCTGGACAGTAATGTCCCTTTATTCTTGCTGCAGGGCTGCTTGTGACATAAGACTGTGCTCCCACAGGACAAGAACTCTGCTGGAAGTCTTGCCTTGAGAGTTCCTGCAGGTAAGGTGTGGCTATAAAATGACCTGCAAAAGCAGGGCTGTGCAACAGCCTGAAAGCTGCCAGCTGTGGTTCCTGCCGGTTGCCAGGAAAGATGCGCTCGGAAACAAGCGGCCCCGAGGACCCACGCTGTGCAGTGTTTCAGCCAAAGCTGCTCACTACTACTTCAGCTGATACTTTTTTTTTCTTAAGTGCTCCCCAGATGGGCGGGAGAAGCTGCCAGGCCCTTCTTTAAAGGAGGATGCTAAACAGGGAGCATTCTTGAGAAGTACAGCATTAAAAAATCATTTCATCTGGCACTGAGGGAAGCTCAAAAGCTCCAGTATGGTTATTGTACTCTGTGTCAGAGGAAAAATCAGGTCTTGAGGACATGTCACAGGGCTGGAGGGAAGGAGTTTCATATCGTTATTGGTCATTCCAGCTACAAAAGGTTGGAGACTTTACAGTAAATATTAATTCACTTTTATACAATTAGAAAATTTTTTTTTTTCCTAAGGAATGTGTTTGGGTTTGTTTTTTTTTAAGTTATTTCCCTCTAAATTGTAATCCAAAGTAATCTGACCAACCCTAGCAGTAAATATCCATCCTTAAATCAAAACAGAGTAGTGAGCATCCAGCGTATGGTAAAGAGTTTAAGGATATAACATGATGAGTGTCCTTCACGCAACATAAAGCGAGTGCTCTTGGATAATGTAGGACCAAGCCTTCTTCCACAGTCTCTCTGGCACTACTAGAAAGAAACTTTCTAAATTTTCTTTAAGTTATTTCAGCTGAAAATTTGACACATACAGTATGCCTTTTCAAACTTGAATATGCTCTTTACTATAAAAAGACAAAAATGTGCTAATTCCAAACAGGAAGGTGCAACTCTGCAGTGACGAGAAGTAAATAACCTGCTATTAACATACGTAACAACATACTTACATAATTGACCTATATGATAAACCTTTTTTTACTAGAATTTAAAATTATCTTAATGGTGACTCAATAAGGGTTTCGTTATTTAATATTATTGCATTTTTATTAAGTGTTTAATCCTTTTTATGTTTTAAAGAATGATAAGGGGTATTAATAATTAAATGCTTTGAGACTTGGAAATCCAGGGATAATTACTGCAGCGTATTGCAATATTTTCTAATTGTTACTTCACAAACAGGTAATGGAAACTTTATATATGAGTTGAAATATCATTAGGGTAATACTGTCAGCTGTTATAAATATGAACTTCATTTTTAATATAACAACAAATAACATAAACTTTAAGTTTATACTCCTTCATTGCGTGCTTAAGATGAAAAAACATGTTACTCGTGTACATGTAAAAGAATAGTGAAACTTGTTATTTCATCACCTGTTTTCTAATTGCTGAGTGTAACATTCTTTACCTGCGTAACACAGACAGTGGGCATGTGCACTAACATCTCTACAACAACCAGTATCCTTGGAACAAGTTGTGGGTTAGCAATACAAGACAATCACAGAAATAATGAAAGAAAACAGGTGACAATTCAAGCAATTTCTTTCATAGGAAAGAAGCAAGGGAAACGGAAAGCAGCAAGGCACCTTCATTTCCAGCACAGCCATCCCCGAGAGAAGTGAGCCCTGATGGGCCAGTATCCCTTTGATCACGCACTATGAGTATTAAATATTTACAAGAACACGGTGAAATGACTTTGAAACTAAAATAGCTACATTCTCATGCATTCTTGAATGTGAAGAATAATATTTTAAATTCTAAATAGCCTTGCACCTGTTATATGCAAAAGTGCAATGTAACAGCTTTTGATAATGGCATGTTGAGATCCACCACACTTCACAGAAAGATTGTAATTTAGTTAAACGAGCACGTATATGTCTGGGTGTTGTGATGGCAAGTGAGCATCTTGTCCCCCTCTAACAGACAGGGAATTGTGGCATAAGGGACTTTACACAAAGTAAGGGTGGCAGAGGTAGGAACAAACTTCAATTCTTCTGTTTCAGTCTGGGGCCTTACTTGCTTTTCAACTTTTTCCTGGGCTCACTGGAAACGTTAACAACAAAACCTAAATTTTATTAACACATTTGAACTAATATCTTTGATGTATCTACATTTTAAATATATTTTTAAGCAGATAAAAAATTCCAAGGTGCATAAAGGTCATATTTTAATTTAAGAGGGAGCTTTCAGTGCACCTTGGTCAGAAGACAGCTTTAGGGCAGCTGCTGGTGTTTTGTGAAAATCTGTAGTCCTAGGCTCTATCTAGCTCATTACTGTCAGAAATTTAAATGGTTTTAATATCTGTTAGGGAGTCTGAGATCGATTTTATTTCAGTAGAGAGGTGGCTGGTGGAAGTAATGTCTTGGTCTACAGCCAATTTCCTACTGCAATTTAATCTCTTAAAAAAAAAAAAAAATCCTGGCTTTTGGTAGTCCAAACTCTTAGGTTGTTTAAAAAGAAAAAAGAAAAAAAATATCGTGTTCTCCAAAGCAGCTATTTATCACTTATGAAAGCTAATCTTGAAGGAGTCATCATGAAGGAATTCTTTTCTGATATGATACATGAGAGCAACCGAAACCAAGTTTACTTAATGATTGATTAATTTTGGTAGATGGCACTATTATCAGGGTGGATCAGCTATTATATTTGAGGTACTCTACATAAATACAGAAAGGGTGACTCTAAATGGTCCCAGTGCCATCCCGAGGTCTGTGAAACGCCAGGGAAGGTGTTTTACACACTTGCACTGACACCATCCATTAAACTAGCTATTCACGTTAGAACTATGAGAGCACCCTTCATGTGCACGCGTAGGAGAAAGGTCTGCGCAGTTTAACGCCAAAAGGTTCTGCGGTGATAGCACAGGGGAGTAACTACATGGTCAGCAGTCCTGTGACCCACCCAAACAAGAAAGGGGAGCAGAGCGCTGAGTGATACATGCATATCAGCTTCCTCCGCTCCACCCTTCATAATTCTAGCGGGCTGGTGTGTTTGTGCCGTTTGCTCGCAGAGGTGAGTTCTGGGTATATGGTGCCTCTTGCAACACTCTTCCTTTGGGTGTTCTCCTTTAGGGGAATCCACATCACTCCCTGCTTGACTGCCTTCCAGTGTGATCGATGCATCCAGTGTACAACCAGGCACACGTCTCTCTAATCAACAAACAAAGCTGACCTGATTTTTATAAACAAAGCCTCTTGTGCAGCGCTAGCTTGCCGCATCCATCCCCCAGCACTCCAAGACCCTTCTATGCTCTGTTTTCCAAGTAGAGATCTGTAACAATTTCAATTTGGAATCATTCACGTTTGACTGTTTGTTTTGAATGGGATACTTTTTGATGGGTAATGTGAAACTTCAGAGCAAATGTACCTCTATAGCATAGTCTTCCGATGGGATGGCGTTGTTGGATATGTTACAGCAGAAAGCCCAGCCAAAAGCAGCGGCAGAAAATCTGTGATACCAGCGTGATGAGACAGCTTACCCACACAAGGTCTTCCAACTCCCTGGGACCGATACCCTCTTGGACACATACAACGGTAACTTCCCCGTGTGTTCTCACAAATCTGGTTATAGCGGCACTGGTGGGTTCCATCCTGGCATTCATCAATGTCTGCAAGCAACAAGGCAAGGGCAAGTAGGCAGATTTTTCTTGAAACTTCTTACAGCTTTTAACTTCTTAATGTAGAAGGAATGCACTTAAGCCACAAGAGAATTTGGCCCTCTAGATAGATTTGGCCTCTGAACATATACTTTTCTTACCTGGTGCCATGATTAGGTATTACTCTGTAACAGTTTGTGTTATAAATCACAATCTGAAAGCAGATTTTGAGCGGATACAGATAAAATTTTCAACCATTTACCCATATTTTTTCCATTAATTCTCAAAATTTTTCATTGAGGTTTCCGATTTGAGCAGCTACTATCCAAAGAATCATAACCCATCTGCCTGTCATGTCCCACTAGAAAAAAGATGTGGTAGTATAAAAAACATCCGGTTATGTTTAAAAGCATCCCTGATAAGCAGAAAAGACCTGTGATCGTGATTCAGGGCTCCTGAGACAAACTCTTAAGAAAGCATTCACACCCAGGGCAAGACACTTCAGTCAATGAACAGTTTCTAGAATTCAAGATGACAACGCAGAAAAGATGCTGAGGAAAACCTTACTGTTTTTAAGAGAATGGAAAACTAGAAGTAGCAAGGATACATCTAGTCTTTTAATACCGATTACAAAAAGTTAAATATGTATGTTCCTAGAAGTGAAAAAAAGTTGGTGCCTTAGTATGTGCAAATCTTAATAACAGGAGATGGAGTATCTCAGAGGTTGGTTTGTTTTGTTTTGTTTTAATTCATCATTGTTCCTGTGCTAACCATCATCGTACAGTACATTAACACTTCTACTCACCAATACAAGTTCCATTTTCTGCTTTGGTCATTCCACTGGGACACAGATCAATGCACTTATAACCGCCACGAGTGTTTTTGCAAAGTTGATCAGGCCTGCATACATTCTGTCTGCACTCATTTACATCTTATTAAAAAAAAAAAAAACACACAAAACCAAGAATGGAAATGAACTCTCTTCCTTATGCTCAATTCCTAGAGAGCAGATAACCCAGCTGTAATTATACTGGCGACATGTGTGTGAAGGCATTTCATGCTTGGTTATCTGTCAGCCCAATTCCCACTTCCTCAGGCTTTAGTACTACTTTACAAACAGATTCAGAAATGCCTACTAAGTGTATCATCCATAGCAGGATTTTCATTCATAAAGGCTTCCGATAACAAACATAGGAACAAATAAATATTGAACTGTGTCTTTCAGAAGGAGGGAGGGAACGTTCAAGAATTCATTCATACCCATGCATTTCCTGCCCTTTAGCTGGAATCCCGGATCACAACCACAGTGGAAACTTCCTATAGTATTGAAGCAGCGCTGATGACAGGAGTTGGACTCTTGACACTCATTAACATCTGTTGAGCAACACAAATCCTTGATACCAGAGCTATGAATTGCCTTCTCATCATTTACCTGAACAGTGTTATGGTTGAGTCAACATTCTGGACTCTGCCTTGAGCTCTAGTGATTACATACTATTGAGGTGTGCTCAGAAGCGTTTACTTCTCTCACTTCTTTGTAAAAGAAAGTAAGTGCACATGGGACACAAAAGCAAGAATGTGAGGTTATTCTCTGACAGGACTTCCAATTTATTTCTAAAGATGGGAAAAGCAAAAGGTTTCCTTAAAAAAAAAAACCACGACCCACAAAAAAACAAACCCTCCAAAACCACAACCTTAATAATGAAAGCTAGCACCAAAATCCAAAGACCTCTCCATACCTTGGCAGCTAAATCCATCAGCTGTCCTCCTAAAGCCATTCCCACATCTGACCACGCAGCGGTATGAGCCAATGATGTTCTCGCAGTCTTGGCCAGCATGGCACGTATGGCCACCTAACGCACACTCATCGATATCTAGAATTAAAAACAAGCTGTAAACCTCACTGTGTCCAATAGAAACACAGATTAAGTACTGTGATCAACTGTGAAATATTTCACTGCAATTATACTCTGATATTAACTAACTGGAATTATATAACTAGCTGATAAACTGATAATTTATATTCTTGGAATGAGAAAATGGCTCAGCCCAGCCAGAACACTGCCCTAGTGATTAAGGTGCCATGGGACATTTTGTATCCAACCTGTCCCCAACAATGATTCTCTTACCCTGACACGTTCTACCGTCCGCAGAGATGGTGAGGCCTTTCGGACAGGAGCAGTAGTAAGATCCCACGGCGTTGTGACAGGTATGGGAACAAGGATTTCGCACAGCACACTCATCTTCATCTGGAACAAAGGAATATTTGAAAAACCAGTGAGACTTCACAAGACTTTACTTTACCAAACAAACCCTTCCTAAGAGGTGTATGTCTGGTAGAGCCCACAGGACAAAGCCAGAGCTAGCAATTTCTTCACAGAAACGGTTCAGCAGGGCATTCTCCACTCCTGTTCTTATGGTTACCAAATCCACACTAACACGGCTCCCCGGAGTCTTGCTTGTGTTAGCTCTGCAGGACTGGGTCACTCCTGCAGTAATGAATGTTTGATACAATCTTTTCCAGAGAAATCCCTTTGCAACAGAACAGATGGGGTTCAGGGGTAGGCTTACAACTACCTGGATACACTTGCAGAGTTCAGTACATTTTCCCTACTAAAGCTTTAGAACTCACACTGTTTTACAGACAATACTGCACACGGGAAATTAATGACCTTATTTTCATTTATCCTGGTTTTAAGCTTTTTTGATGATGTAGTGTTTCTTGTTTAGTTTCCTTAATTTATAAACTTTCAAGAAGTAATGAAATAAGTCCACAAAACTATGTAAAATGGCTGTTCTCTAAACTAAAACGTGACTCAGTTGTCTAGAGGAGACAGCTGAAATACTCATGACCTCCTCTTCACCTCCATCCCCCGAGCAGGAACACTGGTTTTTTAGCAGGCTGTTGTCTAGGTTGCCAACACTTGTCCTTCCCTCCACACAGGTCACGTAAGTGCTTCATTGCTTTGCAGGCTCAGCAGATACTGTGGCTCTGTGTCCCCTGATTGTACCCAAGGTACTGATGAAAAGCTGTTATACTCTGGCTGAGTCCAAGAAGTGAAGCTTCACCTGCCGTTGGATCCACACCCTTTTATCAGTAGTACCTTACACCTTTTGAAGTACATAGGCATGCTTTGAAACTCCAGAAAAAGGTGATCCAAATTCTTGTGCCTGAATCCAGGTCTGGGACCCCCAGCACAAGACAGACATGGAGCTCTTAGATCAGGTCCAGAGGAGGGGAACAAAAATGGTCAGAGGGCTGGAGCACCTCCTGTACGAGGACAGGCTGAGAGAGTTGGGGTTGTGCAGCCTGGAGAAGAAAAGGCTCCGGGGAGACCTTAGAGCAGCCTTTCAGTAAGTAAAGGGGACTTATAAGAAAGACAGAGAGACATTTTATGCTTGTCACACTGTTACCTGAACAGTAAGGCCCAGCTGAGTCCAAAGCAAACCCCGCAGGGCACTGATTGCTACGGTCTCCTGTAAGGTAAAGGAAGCACATGTTACTTGCAGATGAAAATATGGCCATTTTATTACTTTTTAAAAAACCTTGAACATTAAGAATTGCAGCCCAGCTATTTCTAAAGCTTTATTACATTTGGTCACTAAAAGAAAAACTTTTAAAATCCAGACTAGGGGGTTTTGGGCACTAAGTCAGGAGTACATGGGTTTTGCTGTTTTGAAAAAAAAAAAACCAAACCAAACCAAAACAGGTTGGGGGTTTCCCTCAGAGTGACTGCAAATTGCATCCCAGCCTAATACATCCTGCAAAGTTCCCCCATAAAGTTTTAATAATTAAAAGAATAAAGACCATTCCATTTCATGTCATGTAAAAGGAGGGAAATAAACCCAAACTAAACAAAGCACCATGTCACAGATTGTGGGAAGTCACTGGAGAACACAAGTGCGTACTATGAACTGTAATGGAAAATGCTGGTAGAGACTGCTCAAAGACCACATGTATTTTGCTGCTTGAAAATTGATTCAATAAATATGAAATCTTAGAAAGAGCAGGACATTAACTGTTGGAGGAAATAAATGCAATTTGGTCAGATTTATGCATAGGCATAACTTGATCTGGAACCCTTCTTTTATCAGATCTCATTTTAAAATGGAAAAAGAAGTCTTATTTGGCTTTCAAATTGCACAATGGTCTAGCAAGTAGGAAAAACCATTATTTTGCTTCATTAGGATGCTGCTACTGAAAAGACAGACTGAGATAGGTGATCCCACTGTTTCATTTACTTTCAAACCCAAGTTATTTCATTTGAAAGATGATGTTAATTTTTCCTATGTAAAAAAAAGCCCAAATAGCATAGAAGAAGCTAACAGAACATTCTGCTAACCAATTATGACTTCTCAAAGGAAGTCCCCATGCCCTGATCCTTAAGATCACTTAGGTAAAAGGTTAACGAAAGCCAGCAGTTAGTAGTGCTCAGACACACTAGCTGATGAAGCTACCAGCTTGCTGCCTCCGAGTTGGGAACTCACCAGATTTACAGATCGTACATAAGCACGTGTCTACACAGCTCTGCATTCATATTTGCCCGCAAGAATATATCCAAAAAGTACCAGTAAAGAATTTAAGCTGCAGCTCAGCATTGTATTTTCTGTATATACCAAACCATTCCAAAGACGTTCAATCTGAGGAATGACTTAGGACATTTCACCCATGTTGGTGCTCAATTTTGCATGTTCTTCCACCCCTGTAGCCTCATTACTACCTTACTGCACAGTTATGGGGTCTTTGCTGTGAGAAGAAAATATACAATCCCTTTTCTTAACAGCTACGCAAAACCAAACCCCAACAAAAACCCCACCAACACTTGACCCCACACAAAAGCAATAGTAATTTCATTTTAGAGAATGAAATGTACATGGAAGGAAATTGAGATATATTTTAGGTTGAGTATCTGAAGCTACTGGTGATGCTCTTAGCAGTGTCAGCAAATGCGGAAGTACATCACCGATGAGACCTACAGGTGAAGAGTAAGTGCAAAGTGCAACAGCTTTTACATATTAGTCTATAGTATATTAACAAGACATGTAGGTCCCAGGATCTATATAAAGTTAGCTAATTTTCACTGCATTTTCCCTTTCAAGGCCATAACCAGCTTTTGAGAATATAGGTAATGAGTGCTGGGAAAATAATGTTTTTCCATTGTTTTATTTTTGTGAAGGATTCAAACAATACCTTTTGCAATGGAAGCATGGATTTTAAAAGCCACAGTTTCTTCCAGTGGGTTGTACTCTGTTGTAACAGAGGAAGCATGGAGTGTTTCCACCAAGAAAGGCATTTTTCCTTTAGTGTAATCATAGGTGATGGTGTGGTTCCACGTGTAGGGAACACTGACTCCATCTACGGCAAAGAGACGAGTAGAATGGGCGTACAGTTGCCCCGGGCCGGTTTGAATATAATCTTCGGTGTAATCCTAAAAGAATAAGATTCAGGCATCAGCCACTGTGGTCTTCATATGTAGTAGGAGGAGATGTATTCTGAGAAAGATTTTTTCCCTAACAGCTGAGCAAACTGTATTTCATACAACAAGTGTCTTTTTTACTCTTATTTCAACTGCTGAATCTTAACAGCACCCAGTATATTCAGGCTGTGGGTACTGAGGAACCTGATGATGAGCATTTCTTAAAAAACTGAAAATGATCTTACTGTCCAGGAACCATCTTTTGAGGTCTAAATATTTTTTTGCTCTCTAAGTCAGATGCTGACAACGTCTTAAGTAATCAGTAGAGAAAAATTCTGCCACTGAAAAAGGTATAAATATTGGACATGCTACATACTGCAGTAGATCAAAATATCAACTTTAGGTGTATTTGTTGTACTGTGGGGTGAATATATTAAAACGAGATTATAACCTTTTGCCATATGAAGCTGCAAACTGCCCTCTCTAATCACTCCTGACACAGTCATAGAGAAAAAAAAATTGATTTGAAAAAGCAAATTCTGTGCAATAATTCAGATGAATTCCATAATAGGAGTGTTTCCCATGATAGGTGTCTCCACAAGACAAAGTTCTGATGCAGTAGCAGAGAAAGGAGCCCATCACTAACAGCATCACAACAGCGCGCATGGTAAGAACATCTGAAATACCCTGTGATGTAATCTGAGCCAGAG
Source organism: Pterocles orientalis (assembly GCA_011057875.1). Classification (NCBI taxonomy): domain Eukaryota; kingdom Metazoa; phylum Chordata; class Aves; order Pterocliformes; family Pteroclidae; genus Pterocles; species Pterocles orientalis. Next base: position 307,746 of record WKFP01014798.1, on the reverse strand, counting down.
TTTGTTAATCCTCTGTCTTTGCAACTTCATCAGCCACAGGAATATTTCTCTGCCAGACTATGTATATATTTGTAGCTGCAAACAAATCATCAGAAATATTCAGACATTTTTGCAGGGTGCCATGGCATAAGAGATGGTGTCATCCTCAGGGAAGCCAAGAACTCAGGCAGGTCTAAGACGCACCTTTATAGCTCTATTAAAAGCAACACCCAACCTGCCTGCCTGGGATAACTACCCCCAGAGACACTTTTCAATATTGCCTTCTAACATCTAAAAACCTCGAGCGACTGATGCTGCATTCCTGACGATCATTTTTAGCTTTCAAAGGCAATGTTAATGTCTGTCAGTTTAACCAGGCACAAAGTGAAACAGTTCTCAGGAGCCAGCGTCTGCTGCTTTAATGGAGATGAGAGAGGAAAAGTACGCATCACCGAGACAAGGGGGTGGTATCTCAACAGCTTTACCTTCACGTTCACATCAGCTATCGACTGGAGCTGCAGCACGTGGCCACTCACAACAACATCCAGCAGCAAGGCTCCATCTGAATCCAAGCCCCGGGCAACATGAGTCATTCGCAGAATCTCGCCTATGAATTTTGAGAGCATGTTGATTTATAAAACATCCTAACCAGAGACTTGCGTTGGCTGCACAGGATCTGAATTGGGACCGCTTGACCAGTTATTTTACACTGATATTTTTATATTTTTTTCTGGGCCTCAGAAAGCCCAAGTCATTCAGAAAACACTGACATAAGCACAGGTCTCAAAATTCAGCATTGAGTACGTGGTATTTTTTAAGGAATGCAGGATCTGTAAAGCTTATTGGGAACAGAAAGAGATGGATTATCACAGGCAACCAACCTGTTGCAAACTCCACTTGAGTTTCCCTCTTGAAGATGGCATCAGTGAGCGTAAACCCATTCATTGCTTCTCCAATTTCTTTTGCAGTTGTCCAATAAACTGGGCTGAGTACAGAAACAAGCTTTCTCATCGCTGGACCTGAAAGAAACACAACACAACATTTGAGAGCTTTCTTCCTGACATCACACGACCCAGATCAGTAGGGGTTAAATATGAAGACCTAATGCTAGTGTAACTCTTAAGATTTAAACCAGAATAAAATATGTATTGGTGTATTCAGAGGAATCATTTTACACATACTAATGTACCAGAAGTAAATACTGAAGATTCCTTTTTTCTCTCTGTCCATTAAAAGCTTAGATCATTTTCTTCAGTGGCACAATAAAATGGAAGTGGTAAAAACTGACATGGCACAGAGCTCAGCCTGGCTCAAAGAAAAAAGTTATAAGTAAAAAAAGCCTACCGAGGCTCCGAGGGACATTTGTGATCTTTGCTTGTATTACTCTGGTTTCAGAGTCGGGGCTGTCTGTCACTGTGGCATTCAGGAATGCAATTCCAAATTCAATATCATTGATGTTCCCAATGATGCTGCCTTTGGCACGGGAAGGCCCACCTGCGCAGGGACGGGAGGAAGGAAAAAAAGCCCCACATGAAAACTGCTGTCTGAGATTTTGGGGGAGAGAAAATTCAGAAATATTGTCCAGCATTTGAAGTAGTAAGAGTATGTCTGCACCTGTTACTGCATTATATGCAAGAGTAAAGCTCAACCTGCAAATACCAGGGGGCTGTGGATATGTGATCTGAGATACATGCACAACAACACAGGAATCAACTTCTGCGCTCCCCTCTGGCTGAAAAGCAGCAGTTGTTGAACAGCACACTCTAGTGCTATGTAACAGGTTAACAATTTATCCAGCTGAAGTTGCAGCAGGACAGATTTAGGCCAAAAAAAATCAAATTACTTGGTCAGCTGGCCAAGACACGGGAGATCACCAGTCAGATTAGGAGTGCTGCATGCTTCTACCACATGGCCATTGCGTGCAGGCTGTAAGTTAACTCACCAGGACACGCTTGGGTGTTACACCTGGATACCTGGGAGGAGTCTCCAGGACAAGGACGTCCACGATTTAACGGCGCTGGATTGCTGCACAGGCGTGTGCGGGTCTGCTCTCCTCCTCCACAAGAAGCAGAGCACTGGCTCCATGGCTGCCACTGCCCCCAGTTTCCATCCACTGAAGAGAGAAAGAACGAAGAAAGCAACTTTTCATTTTAAATGTTCCAGGCTGCAGCAGTGGTGCTTCGGTGTTGTTCTGTCTTGGTGGAACAATGTGAGGGAGAACAGAAATAGCTAAAAGCATGACAAAACCACCGTAGTGGGCAGGCGGGAACGCTTGCCCCTCAGAAACACGCCACCTTTAAAACTGTGTTTGTATGCTGTGCTGGGACAATGAGGCTCCTCCAGGAAATGTTTCCAGGGTGACTGTTGGAGATTCAGCAAGAGCTGGCTCAAATTGTCCCCTCTGTCCTGTTGAAGAGGTACCGCTTCACGGCTGAGCAGGGCAGCTTGGTGCAGTGTGAGCTGCACGTGTTGCTCTGCACAATCCTGCAAGTCCGCCCCAAGGACCAAGAAATTACCTGAGATTGCATGGGTATAAAACTGACGGAAACCAAACAAACCATAAACCTTGCAAATAAAAACAGACATTCTATCTATCCAAACACTCCCAAGAGGTCAGTGAGAGCTGGCTTGAAGTGCACGTGTGCAGGAGTCTGGCACATCCTCCTCTTGGCAGCACAGCCTCAGCAGCCAGCGATGGGACAAGAGGACCGTGACTGCGCACTGTGTGAACACGGTGTCTGGAAATGCCTCATCCGATACATTTGCCCCAAAATGGCAATGGTAAGAGGAAAGGAACAATGAAAAAAGTTTGCTTAAGACAGCCATTAGCCATACTTAGCATCAACGAGGGAACTGAAGAGTACAAAAACCAGCAAGAAAATCTGTGACTGGGGAGGATAAACCCAAGCAAAAGCAGAGTAAACAAGGAACAATCGGACTGGGCTTGACACTGCAACCTCCGTCAAGGCCTGCCGGAGAATTGTCCTCACAGGTCATGAGCTCGTGGGGGCTGACAGTTCCAGGTGCAGCAAGCAGAGGCCCACACCTCAGGGGCACAGATGTGGCCTCCTCAGGGTTTGTCACCAGCGGGTGGGTCAGCAGGTGCTGAACGTGGCACAGGTGTGCATAGAGTTGGAGTTCCTGCATCTCCCGCAGGAGGAGGGTGTGCGATAGGGCGCGCATAGAGGGGGGATTTAATAATTTAAAAAATTATTATATCAGAATTAGTCTAACATAATAATCCCTTTCTGAGATGAGTTATAAAATGGTGGTTAGAAATCTGTAGGTGTTTAGTAGGTCTCTAGCACTGTGGTTTATCTGCTGCATTGCTGATATTGATCCTGAATGTGGAAGCTCACCAAGTGCCTCTTGGTTATGTATTGTCAATAAATCAAGTGCTTTGACTGTCATTTTATTTTGGGCGTTTGATCTGAGCATTCTTCCCTGCTCCTGGAATACATTATGAGAGTTCACTGGGAGTCTCATAAACTGTATGTCCTGTAAAAACTAAGAACTGCTAGGTGTAGGAGAGATTCTCATATGCTATTTCCTGTTTGGAATTATTCCACCTCATTTTGGGGAAATCTAACATGCGAAGGGGGAAATCCTTGTAAGGTGACAGTCTTTTAAAGAAAAAAGGGAGAGTGGGTTACTAGACTGTATTAAATTGTATGCAGTTATAAGGATGTTCTACATTGCTTTCATACTATGAAAATCTCACATAGGTTATGTACCCCCTGAAGTCTCCCAGGGAAAGCTGCATTTAATTTCTCTGCTAGGCGGAGCACTCACCGGGGCACAGCTCAGTGCTGCATCTCTTGATCTGCATGTCAGCCCCTGCACACACCCTTCCACCGCTGGCAGGGTGGGGATTGTCACAGGTCCGGTATCGCCTCATCTGGCCTCCATTGCATGTTCGACTACAAGTTCCCCAACTACTCCATGGGCCCCAGTTGCCGTGAACTGTAAAAAATTCAGATCTTATCTGTCTTCCTCTTAATAACAGATACTTAAAACCAGACAGTCAAGCTAGGAAAATATTCCTATTGAGAGTAACTTTTAAATTTCTTTTCCCAAAATAAAAATCAAAAAACACAGACAAAGATCTAAGATCCTGTTCAGCATCCAGTGATTTCTCAGAGTATATTAACCAACTCCAGAATGTTGCCATTCATACAAAAGTATGGATACTGTTAACCAAGGGAGTCACTACACATTACTGTGAGATAGAGAGATTCCCTTTCAGCCCTTTCTGACGGGACAGCTGTAATTTCAGAGAGGTGTGCGACCTCTGACAGTTGGGCAGGACCTTATGCACCAGCTGCTACTGGCTTGTGCTCCTAATTGTTAATGTTCAGACTGTCCCAGCCATGCTGACTAATGAAGAGATGCTCCCACTCTTGCCAGGCAGCTAGTACCACCTGCCTGTGTTCAGACCCCTAACTTTTGTGGGAGTGGGTGATTTGTGCAGCGCTCTCCTTCCTCTCGTGTACACACAAACCCAGAAGTGGATAAGCAGCCAGACCCAAAGCACTTACTCGGACAAGGATCACTGTTGCAAAAGTCAATTTGTATGTCATTTCCTTCACATTTGTGACCCCCAAACTGTGGGGCTGGGTCTGAGCAGTGGCGCGTCCTCTGCCGGCTGCCTCCTCCACAGGACACGGTGCAGGCGCTCCAGCTGCTCCACGTCGCCCACTTCCCGTCCACTGGTGAGAAAGGCACAGCACGGCACGGTTACAGTCTCCGACATGAGGAACAACACAGCAAATCAGCACTGGATCAGGGAACAACTGACTGTAGGATGTTACTGACTCTCTCTGTAGAACATCTCGGCTACACAGGGATTCCTATAGAGGAGTGAAACTGGAGAAAGGCATGATCTGTCTTTTAAAAAACCCGTAAGCCTGACCAGAATCACCGTCAGGGGTCACTCCATCCTCAGGCTCAGCCCCTCTCACATTTTCAGTATCTGTAAGCAAGTCAAACCATAGTAGTCCCTGAAATTACCACACTGGGCAGATGGCCAGTACAAGTGCCATCACAAAAACCCAGTCTCCAGTTGTGCGTCCTCTGGTTGCAGCTGCACTGCCTGAAGAGGTAACCATCACCACCTCCTCCCCATTCCTTCCTCACCAACCTCTGATTTACTGGCTCAGCAGTTCATAGAGTTGTTTACCAAGTTATCTCATGAGCCAGGTTTAAGCAGGCAAACAGTAGAGCCTTTGATCTCCCATGACGCGGTGGCACAAACTGTTCAAAGTACCTCTGTGTGAGCCCTGGAGCTGGTGGCTGAGAAGAGGCCGATTAGCCCCAAAGCAGTTGTGAGAGGCAGCATCCGCAGCAGCAGCACACGGAGCCCGATAGATGGGCAACATCAAGCCCTCAGGTGCTCAACTGCCACAATGTCTGTTCTCTCTCTACCAGTTGATAGTTACAGTGAGGACTCAGCGTAGGATCTGGCATGTGCAAAATGGAGCATGATGCCAGAAGGATCTCGTTTGAACTGCTGCACATTCCACTTCATTAAATTTCCTTTCGTTACCCCTGCACGCAGCCAAGTACAGAGGTCACATTTCAAAAACATGAGTTTTCCTATCCAGTCATGAAGGACTCATGGAAATGTGAAAGAAAAGGATAAATTAATAACAGAACCTAGGAAAACTTTTAAAAAGAAACATTCAGGAAACCTGTAATTTAACTGCTGCTTTTGCCTAGTGCCAGGGTGAAGGAAGAGGGACAAGGATAGGAGAAGTCTCCTATGTTAGGTCTGTAGAGGGATGCCAAAGATAGTGACAGGGCCAGTGACAATAAATGGCTTGACTGGAATCCTTTCAGGGACTACCCTTTTAGAACTGTAAAGCTTTTGATATAAATTAAGTAGAATGTGGAAAGGAAATGACAAGTCTGTCATTGCTCTCCTCGTGTCCAACGCGTCTTACCTGGGCAGTGCCTCTTGTTGCAAACCTGCATCTGTGCGTCAGTGCCCTCGCAGTGTGACCCGTCGTGTGAGGGAGGGGGGTTATTGCAGAGCCTCAGGCGCGTCTGAGTCCCTTTCCCGCAAGTCTCGCTGCAAGGACCCCACGGCAGCCAAGAACTCCACTCACCATCAACTGCAAAGGCAGCAGAGCTATAAAACTGTTTAAACTCCGCAGCTGCTTTAACTTGAACTTACAGCTCCACAGCCTAAGGCAAAAAAGCTTCGTTGTTTAATGTCAATAAATGAAATATCCTGAATAAGCCCTTGAAAAAAATCTTTGCTTTGGGCAACAGCTGAAACAGATTCCCAGTTTCCAAAAGAGAGATTAATTCTTTCCTTTTTGTTTTTTGAATATTTCACTTCCCCTGACCACAGTTTTGGAATAACAGAACCGAACTCCTGCCCAAAGCGGGTGTTTTCATTAGTGACCTGGCCGTGCCGGTGCTGTGCTGGAGGGCTCAGCAGGGAAGGGGCATGCTAGCTAAGGGCTGGCTCACAGCTTCAGTGGCTACCAGCAAGCAGAAGCCAGAACTGATTTTGTTGCCAAGATCTAGAGAAATTAATCTCTAGATGGTAGATGTACATTTAGTATTTGTGGTGGTAGCAAAGCTGTGGAAAAAGGGAAAAATCGATATAATAAAAATTGTATAGAAGGCAACACGCCAGTGGGGAAGGATTATGAATCAACTACAACCTGTCAAACACGGGAAGTACTACCAAGACAGGAAGGAAACCTGAACATTCAGCTAGTTAGGAGAAAGATGTGGCTGAAAATTAAAAAAACAGGAAAACATACTGATAATATCTGAAATTATTAGCTACTATGTTTTACAGGGCTTTTTAATAGGGTGGGTTTTTTCATTTTAATTGGCTTTACATGATAGATTTAGAGTAGTGAGGTTTACTCTGTGAGCACATGGGTAACCAATACTGAAAAACATCAAAATATATTTTATTGGAGGTGGGAGAATTGCTGAAAATTTTCCTGGCACTTATTTTGTGGCTTCTGTTTTCCAGAACTACTGTCATTCAATACATTACAAGCAATGTTAAAATAAAAAAAACTTCAGAGTTTAATTCTTTTATAATTTAATGATCTGAAACAAGCTGAGAGAATTCGGGTTTAGGAAAAAAAAAAATCTATACAGAAAGCCCCTTATGCAACTCATTCTAAACCAATCTTCTTACCTGGGCAAGGCCTAATATTACACATGACTGAATCCACAGCACTGCCATCACAGGGCTTCCCACCGTGCTGAGCGGGGGGGTTACTGCAGGTTCTGGTTCTGGTCCTGTTACCTTGCCCACAGCTCTTTGAACACTCTTCCCATAGCCCCCACTCTGACCAGTTGCCATCCACTAAGAAAGAGAAAACCCCACAGTTTTAATTAAAAATTATTTTTGCAGTATTTATTGAAATTCCCTCTTCCTTTCCACAGAAGTCAAAATGATTTGCAATTTCTTAGAAAAACTAATCAGTGACAAAGATCCATGGTGATAACGGTTCACTGTTAGGACACTTTACACAAGGCACATTAAAAGCATCAGTTAAAGAAGTACCTGGACATGGCTTGTTGTGGCAGCTGCGTACGTCTGTATCGGGCCCCTCACACCTCCTCCCCCCGTTTGCTGGAAGAGGGTTGTTGCACTGACGGACTCGCTCCTGAACACCTTGACCGCAAGTGACGCTGCAAGGTCGCCATTCGAGCCAATCAGAAAATCCACCGTGCACTGCAACAGGACAAGTGATGCTCTGTGACGTGCCTGTGCTTAGAACTCTCTTAGACTGACACAGCAAAGTGAAAAATGCGCTTCAGAAGACAGACTTGGAAATTCAACTCACTTCATGTCTTCATTACTGCAGGAATACCTGACTACAGCTCAGAGGATACTCCAGCTGCTCTGCAATAGTTATTGCTTCTGCTCCTAAATGTCCCTCCTTAGAGGTACAATTGGGTTCTGATAGGTGTTCTGAGGATGGGATCTAGTTCAAGGCCATTTCATCATTATTTATGTCCCTCGCTCCTTTACACTCATCTGTCTCACACAGCTGGATGAGTAAAATGGAATAAAATTCCAGGAAACAGAAACCCCCTGACATCTCAGACTAGGCTTAACAGGTACCTAGTGCGTATATGGAAGATAAGATAAAATATCCATACTTTATGGATAAGATAAAATCTTCATCATATTTATTCTCAATTAATGCTGTAATCTACCAGTTAGATAGTCGCCGTCCCATCTTCTGTGCACCTACCCTGGACAGTCATAGGGACCCTAACAAGAACAGATCCCATTAGATTCCTCGCTACACACTCGTATTCAGACGTGTCTTCCTTCCGCGCTGCAACAATGCGCAAGGAGCCATTAGACAGGACAGTCACTCTCTCATCGCTCACAATGGGATGACCTTGGCGGGACCATTTGACGGTTGGAGGAGGCTCCCCATGTGCCTGGCAGTTCAGCATTGCTGTGGCACCAGCTTCAATAACTGTCTCTGCAGGTTCAACAGTAATGACTGGAGGACCTGAAGGAGAAAGGTTTCTTTAGGCAGTAGCACATGGTTATGTTTTTTTCCAGCGTATTGAATATTTAAGGTCTGGTCAGAACAAAAAAAATCTTAAGTCAGTTTACTTTGACTATAATTATTATTATTGATCTGTCACTGTCAAAACAGATGCAAGTTAAAATGACAGTGATGGGCTATTTTTAATACGTAGCAACCTGAGGACCAAAGCTGGGGTTAAGGCCTGACTATATGAGCACATGGTCTTCTCTACTGCCAAAATGTTGCTTTTCATTAAACTGCAGGAAGATGCTATTAATCATGTCGAGAGGCAACTGAGGCATAAGTAACAGATCCACACTGCTTGAGGCTATAATAGAAAAGGGATGTTTAGAAATTCTATGACTAGTGAAGAAATAACTCTAAAATATTTCTGGCAAAATAAAATATTGTCAGTGAAAGCTGGGATTCATCTCACATAACTTTCTTAATTTAAATTTAAGAGTCTAGTTTAATGCAGTGGTATAGTCATCCTCTTTAGTCAACTGAGGAAAACAGGCCCTTTCGAAGGGGATTCACCCCACTCTAAGCTGGTTTCAAAGGTGACACTCAATCACCCTCTACATTTTTCTATTCTTTAACCTCAATCACTGGCTTAGACTAGACTCTTAAATATTAGTGATGAGATTAATCTTAACCTACAGTGCCGTGCCCAACCCCTGGAACTTCACTGGGAGCTGCATACACCTATCCACACATAGATTAGTGCTCCAATCTCAGGGCATTAAACTTATCACTTTGAGTCTTACTCTGAAGCGTTAGCGTCAGACTGCGTTCCACCACACCAGCATCGTTGGTTGCCACGCACTTGTAGTCACCAGCATCTTCATTCTAAAGAACAAAAAGCAAATAGTCAACACATATGTACCGAGGGTTTCCATTTACAGTGCACCTCCTGTGAGTGAGTTTTCTGCAACACAACACGGTGTGCCCTGGATCTTAAGAGGCACACTGTTAGATTCTAAAGCACCTCAATATTTTCCCTCTATTAAGCTGATACTGTGAATTATTTTCATTATTCCATTGTTTTATTTCTTTAAACTCCTTAATGCTGAGGATCAAATATATATGTATATATATATATATATTTTAAACCTAAATGAACTCAAGGGACCTACTGTTTTTAATGCCATTTCAAAATGCAGACATGAGGTTATGAAGCAAAAAGGGGGTCTTGCCATTCATATGAGGAATTCAGATGCCAGGAGATTTACACATGGAGAACACAAGTGCTTTTCAGCTGACCTGACTGTAGAACCCGGGCTCTTTTAAGGTCAAAAGCAAAAGTCCCATTTAACTGGGTACAACCAGGATTTCACACAACAACAATTAGTATGCAGATTCAGTTCTTCTGACAATTAAAGAGAACAATAATCCCCTGGGGGGTTTTGTCACAATAATTTGAGTCTAACTGTAGTCTGAATTAAACCAACATTCATTAAAGGTAAAAGCAGAAGTGGATTAAATGTCTAGCTTCACTCTTTCCAAACAATATGATCTGGAACACCTTTGTTAATCAAGTACAATGCAGAAACACATCATAACAGACCAATGACTCACTACAGTCCCGTAGATAGCAAGAGAACCATTGTTAAGCTGTCGGATCCTGTTGCTGATCTGAACACCAACTCCTTTTTTGCTCCACTGGATGGTTGGAGGCGGATCTCCTCTGACTTCACAATTCAACATAGCGTTGCCACCTAAGGGCTCAATTCGGCTTGAGTGGTAATCCCCTTTGAAGACTGGAGGCTCTGAAAAGACAAAGTATCAAGTACTAGGCATAATGGTTTTAAGCTGAAAAAGGGGAGATTTAGATATCAGGAAGAAATGTTTCCCTGTGCGGGTGGTGAGGCAGTGGCCCAGGTTGCCCAGAGAAACTGTGGATGCCCCATCCCTGGAGGGGTTCAAGGCCAGGCTGGATGAGGCTTTGAGCAACCTGGGCTGGTGGGAGGTGTCCCTGCCCATGGCAGGGGGTTGGAACTGGATGAGGTTTAAAGCCCTTTCCAACCCAAACTGTTCTATGATTCTATAATTCTACTCTCAAAACAGATGGCTGTGTGAAACTGTCCAGTAGTGACCACCACCACTGGTATTTTACGTACCTTTGACATACACAAAACCAATAGCTTTGATTGAGCCGACTGTGTTTTCTGCTGTGCATACGTAGGTACCAGAGTCATCTTTAGCTACTCTTTCAATAACAAGCTCGCTGTGTCCATTTACATCATCGTACTGCGCTGAAGGGAGAACACACAGTAAAGGGTTACTGCAGTGATTTTAAACGTATACATCTCAGTGACTAGTGTGTCATAAGACTGTTTGAATTACAGCGCTAGTCAGCAACACAGCTCAGTGGCACCAGGCCACTTCATTTCTGAGACACCTCAGAAACGCACAGAAAGTCACTGCTATGACATTTGCCCACGGCTTGTATTCACTTAAGTTGTCCCTTAATTTCGAGCTTTGTGCATCTGCACTCTATGAACCGCTGAGGTTTTCTTCATATATAAGAGAAAAAGCATTAGTTGTTGGACGCTGAATAAATATCATCATATAGGGAATGTTTTTAATGTGTTACACTGTTGGCTACAGAAGAGGAGCAATTTCTTCATTATCCTCCTTACAGCTTTGTCTCAGAGGCAATTTACCACATGATTGCACAATACTGAAGATATTCCTCACACGATCACTGCCTCACAAGTTTGTTCTCTTTAGATTTTTCTTCTTCTTTTTCCTAAACTAATTGCAATGCTGCATGGGGGAAAACAACTCTGGAGTGGAATGACCACTGCGACCTGGTGTCACCCACCTGGAGTGATGTTATTGTTAAAGGTCCATGTTATTTTGGGCACAGGTATCCCAGTTGCTTTGCAAGTTAACCTGAGCTGTTCTCCTTTAGTCAAAGCTATATCTCCAGGCAGTTCAGTAAAAGCTGGAAGGACGTGAACAATCAGGGTGACAGTGTGGGTGTCTTCTCCAGCAGCATTGTTAGCAATACAGGTGTAACTGCCAGAATCTTCAGGCTGAAAGAAAGCACAGTAGGGAAATTTCAACTGTGATATATCCTACACAACACTACCACTTGTAATGAGAGTATCTCAAAAGGTTTGGAACAGGCATTCAGCAGAAATGCTCATCTGAACTCTCTTCCTCTGCGCTTGAAATATGACCTAACACACCTTTTTGCTCTTCCTAAGAACTTAACACTACAAATTTTTCACAGATATTTTACTCCTCAGTGGAAAATGAAACATTTATAAAGACTTTGGGACTTTAAGAACAAGAAGACAAAATAAAACAAAGACTAATCCAGAAGTGGGTGAAAACGAAGAGAAGTAGGGTCTTATTACTGCCAAACCTCTCAAGTCGTAGCTTAGATTTAGGGAACTTACAACAACATTGTCCAAAATGAGGTCTCCATCTGGCACAGCCCGGTATTTTCCTGCTATCTCCGTTAACAGTGTATTGTCCTTCTTCCAGTGTATTGTTGGTGTTGGAATCCCATCAGCCACACAGGACAGAACAGCCTGGGAGTCCTCTGTGACTGTGTACTGCGCCTCCGTACTGCGAATCTTGGGTGGAACTGTGAGAAGGTTTATTAAAAAGTTTCACCTCTATGTATTAGCCAAGCTGTAACAGCATACAACACTGGGCTGAAGAAACAAGTGCCTGGCTCCCCTGTATTATTTCTTGTCTCCTTCAGTGACCACCATCAAAAGCATGGCAGAGAAATGTGTGAAATACTTGTAACAAAGTATATACCTAAATTCAAGCAACTGGCTGATATTACAACCCAATAACACTCACCCACTAAGTAGCACAATTTTCCTGAGCTCTTCCCTTACATCCCAGCTCCTTCCCCTCCGCGGGTTCATGCTCTGCTAGCGCACATTGTTTCTATACAGCCCCACTTACTGTGCACAGTGAGCTCCGTGCTAGAGCTGCTGGACCCTGCCAGGTTTGCGGCTATGCACGTGTAACGGCCAGTGTCGCCCGGCTGTACAAACACAATCTGCAGCGCACCACTGCTAAGAATTCTTCTTCTGATGGAGTCCGTTATTTGCTGTCCGTCTTTATGCCAGCTGATCTCGGGCCCCGGGTAGCCTTCAGCCTCACACTGCAGCGTGACAGACTGATCAACAGGAACAACATATTCTTTGAGGTGTGACTTGATAACAGGAGGAACTGAAAATAATGAAGAAAATTTTTAAAAGAACTGGAAGTTGTAAGCAGCATGGAATGCTTCAGTTCTTAGTGAAAATACTCCTAAAAGCAGATTTTTGGTCCTAAAGTAGCCAGACAACTAAAGGGAATAAACCTCCTAGGATCTATTCAGTGTTGCATCAAATAGGAAAGCATCAGGTGCGTTCCTCTTGCTCAGAATTGTATTTTGACTAACAGAAAGCATGCACACATTTCTTGTCTGTAAATCACTACAAGAGTTTAAAAAATAATTTACCTTGAACTTTCAGTTTGATCTTCCCCAGAGCAGTGCCAGCTGGATTTTGAGCAACACACATGTAAGTGCCAGCATCTTCAACAGCTGATTTTGCAATCTGTAAACTGCCACTGGGAAGAACCATGTAGTTGTTGCCTAAAACAAAAATAAGCAAAGTATGACAGTTTTGTTTTGCTGTGTGTTCCTTATATGGAGTCCTTCTATCTAAATTTGAATATTCAGAAAAGAGAAAATAAGTTTCTGAGTTACAGCAAGTAGGCTGGAGTTACAGGCTTTAAGGGGATACCCGTTGTGACGATGTTGATGCCCTCCTTCTGCCATGTGATTACGGGTCGAGGTGTACCCGTCGCTTCACACGGCAGCAGAATGGGATTGTTCACAATGACGTCCAGTGTCCCTGGCTGAGTCTGGATAACAGGCGGTTCTGTGGAACAAAATAAAAAGCAAAATGCAATAGGTTTAACCTTCAAAGCTAGAAAATACAGAAGATGTGAAAAATCACATCAGCTGAGAGTGTGAGAAGGCTGAATTAGCAACGGCTGTATTCTGCCGTCCTTACAAAGAGCTCAGTAGAAGTGCTCTTAAATAGAGCAAACGCTTAGCATGAGTATGGGTACAGAATACGGCCGTACTTCACGCAATTTGCCATCACAGATACCTTTAACTTACCAAAAAGCAAAGAAACAAAAATCTTACAAAAATAAAATAGAGCAGCATGGACTGGGGGCTGCGGGGGGCGGGCAGGCCTCTATTTTAGGTACCAGAGTTGTACCATGTGGAGTAGGGACTTGGTGAACAATCAGTGCATCAATTGCAGGGCAGTTCAGCTGAGCAGGACACTGCTTGTGATGGCCCGCTCTGGCCTCACCATTATTCTGCATCACACGTATGCGTTAGATGGGCAACACTTACTGACAGAATGCCCCTTCTCTTCAGCTTCCCATCTTACCCTGAACATGAAGAGTGGCGTGTCTGTGAGCCACACCAGCTGCGTTCCGGGCCACGCAGGTGTAGCGGCCAGCGTGTGCCAGCTGAGCAGCAGGTATTTCAACAGCACCTGCAGCAGAGAGAGCGCATTACAACACACAGCAGTATCCTGTATTCACAGTAAAACTCCTACAGCATCCGTCTTAAGAGGTCTGTATTTTTATTCAAAGAAACTGGAGATCACTTCTAGATGTGCACAGTTGCGCCCTTTCACTGATTTTTCTGCAGCCGAGCTTGTCACACACCGTACCTGAAGAGAGAATTCTGTAGCCATCTCCTCTGGGAAGCAGCTTTATGCCATTTTTGGTCCAATGAATGGAGGGGACAGGAACCCCTGATGCAGTGCAGGAAATGACTACTGAAGACAGCTTTGTTACCAAAAGGTCTGTGGCTTCATCTGCTATGGATGGGGGCACTGAAAATTAAAATCAGTGTAAAGGTTACTTGCCCATTTTCATTTTTATGAATTCTTGTAAATAACATGTTTCTTGGGAATACCAGAGATTTAGGGGTGCAAGTATCGTAAAAGAACACTATACAAAAATCTCATCATTGGAATGTCCCAAAGAGATTCTGGGTGCCATACCCATGTAATAGCAATATCCCCTCTACCTTGAACAGTGAGCTCAACTGCTCTTTGATCTTCTCCTGCATCATTTGACACAGAGCACTCATAGACAGCAGTGTCATCCACCGTGGGAGAAATGATTACTAAGGAACCTGAAGATAGAAGTCTGAAGAAAGAAAAGAGAAGAAAGTAAAAGCCATTTAAATACTTCTTTTCTTCTCATGTAATCAGGCCACTGAATTTGCTGGCTATACAAGATTACATTTAAGCATGGCTAGATTTTTAAAGTGCCAAAATAATCTATGAAAAGTTTAAACCCACAGTGAAAAGAAAACATCTCTCACCTGTATGTATTCTGGTTCTGGTCAACATTGAGTGGATGCCCATCCTTTTTCCAGCTAATTGCTGGCCTGGGAATTCCAGTGGTTTCACAAGGCAAAGTGGTCTGCACATTTACAGTAACTGTAATGTTCGTATGTCCAGGAGCAATAGTTGGAGGAACTAAGGACAAAAAACGCCTAATTATTCAGAATAACTATGGGGGGTATATACGTGCACCACCCCCCCCCCCCATCCATACAGAGCTGAACGGCCTGAACACATACACTTGATTTTTATAAAGAGTAACTTGACAGTAGTACACTTACTAACCATGTAACATGGGATGTGTCAAGTCTTTCTAGTTCCAGTGCACAAGGAATAAGTATTTTCCTTTCATGAACATTTGGGTTGTATGCCTAAGGCTGTAAATTTTGTCCTTTTCGGTTTTTGTAACCAGAACAACTAAAAAGGGGCTAAACTTAAAATTGGATCTGACAGAAGACGAACGATATAACTGGACTTCAGACTTCTATAAACACATATGTTTACTTAAAACCAAAACTTTTACCAAGAACCTGCAGATCAATTCGTTTGCGGTCGGTGCCAGCTGTATTGGTTGCCATACACATATATCTTCCTGTGTCAGTAACATGTGCGGAGTGGATGTGTAGAGATCCATCCTCTAACATGGAATATCTGAAATAAAGCCATATATATTTTTTTCTGCTATCCAGTCAATAGAACCATAGGCTATCCTGGTTGTAGAGAAGGAAGAGATGACTCATGGGACACAACAAACAGCCCAAGGACAGTTTTCTCATTTCTTGCATTTATTCTGACTTCACTCTTTCCCAGCACATCCATTTTCCAGAGATATTATGAAATCTAGCTGACTTAGTGATTCCACATAAATGATGACAGATTTGCAGAAAATATCCAAAAGCCCTTTTTTATGGTTTCTCATTTAACCTTAAAAACCCTTAATGAATGCTTTTGCATTTTCATTTTCCTTGAAATATAACTGAATTCTTTACAATTTGCTCAGTTCTGGAAAATTAGACTATTTCCCCTTAAAACAATCAGAAGATAGAAACCATTCAGTATAATAAAAGTTGATACTAGAACATGTACAGAAAATGTTATATATTAGAAACAACAGAGCACACTCATGTAGCTTTTGATCTGCATGAAATTGCTTGGCTTCAGCCCAAAACTCCACATACATAAAAAAAAATAAAGTTCTTTTATGTTTACCGTTCAAAGTCTTCAATATGAGAAGAAGAATTATTACATTTGGTTGTCAAAGGATTTTTTTTTTTTTGTCCTTCTTAACAATAAGAGGATGAAACCTTGGGTACTGCTACAAAAAATTGTTTGTAGAACAGCTTTACATTACTGCTTCTATCACAGTGTTTTCCACGTTTGGGTCTATTCAAGATGATAGTTCAAATATTTGTTCTGATCTGAGAAAAAAACCCCTCATTTACAAGTCATAGATGTCTAATTAAGCTTTCTGCAATTAATACATTCTCAAAAACCATTGAAGAATATTTATGCTGACTTCTGGAAATACCTTGCATTGCTTCCAGTAAGAACAGCCCCATCCTTCCTCCATGTAATTCTTGGGGTCGGTGCTCCTTCTGCCACACACTCCAGAACAGCAGAAGCGTTTATATGCACAGCAGCGGTCTGAGGACTGCTTTGGATTGTAGGAGGCACTGTAAAGGGAAAATTCATGACAATATAAGGAAAAAAGCTTTACACTGCAATGACTGAATCTAAACACATGAGAACACAGATACAGTAACAGGTACAGGGAGGACTGCAATGACAGAAACACATTTCTTACCATTTTGTGCAGTGCACGATAATAGCCGTGATGCAGTAGGGAATGAAAAAGAAAGTTTGTCTGAAACGCACCGTAACTTTGCAAGTTACTGCAAAGGTTATCATATAGCTAAAACAGTAAAAGAGTTCAGTATATTTAATTCAGCAGAGTAAGGCTATTGTGATATCCTTGCTTCCTAATTATAAATTAAGGAGAAAAATTAATTTTAATTGGACCAGTAAGGACAGCCATTGCGGCAACACAGGGTAATGCAGGTACATACGGCTGGATTGTGAACAGAACAGAAATAGGAAAAAAGTTTCTATCAACACCCAAGTGAGAGAATAGATTATTTTCTCATCAGAGTAGAAGTGAGAAAATAAATAGGTTTAAAATGAAACTCAGGCCTGTGGTAGTACAGGAGAGGTCTCGAGATGCACAGGGACCTTCAAGCCCTACCTTCCTACTATCTCCTGTTTACAGGGGCAGAGAAGAAGCCACAGTTTTCAATTAACTTTCAAAATTGGTGGCCAAGCCAGCTATGAAACCTTGTGCCCCTTGGTGCCAGTCAAATGCTTTTAAGAATTTCTCTAAACTTGTCCAAGAGCATTTCTCAGTCCTGGATCTGGGTGCTCATCCTGGAGGTATCCTGACTCCAGATCAGGATGGTGGCTCGCTGCACAGCACCCTCTGTTAGCAGAAAGCACAGACAGATGGAGAGGGAGCTCTGGTGAGTCCCCAGCTGCTGCTTTAGTGTGGAGGAAACCGAGGACTCAGGTGGTGGCACACATGAGGCAATACACATGGTCCCACAGTTTAGACACAGCCTAAGTGGCCAACGCGTGACTAGAAAGAGACTACTAATGCTTGTGTCTTGCCGTTTGAACTCCAGCAGAAACACCATGCAAAGATCAAAAGGCACAAGACTGGATCCATAATTTTACCATGTACTGTCAGCATGAACTCCCTGGTCATTTCTCCTGCGATATTACTTGCCACGCATGTATAGCTTGCTGTATCGCTGAGGTCAGCGTTATTGATCTGCAGGTATCGCCCATTGGACAGGATTCGAACTCGAGGAGTTCCCTAAGGGGAAAGAGAGAGAGGTTGACAAATTTAACTTTACCATTGTTTCCTTTATGAAGACATAACATTCTTCCGTTGCAGAGTAATAAAAGCCAAGAAAGAAGGCCAAAGATAAACTGGAGATGGAATTTGTTGCTTGCTTTGTTTACATCCGATAATAATCATCGGATAATAGGGTAAACAAAGTTTTAAAAATTTATCATTGCTTAGTGGTTCTCCCTTGAAACCCCTACTTGAACTTGTGCCTGAATAAGACAGCTTTTCTGGGTTACATAGCCAAAGGGGCAGCTAGTAACACGTGATTAATTTATTTCTGTTTCTTTTAATTCATGCACTAGAGGCAGGAGAAATACAAGTTTCTCTACACTGTTCTTCAAACATCATAGTCTTGATCAGGTGGGAGCCAGCACAAACTTAGCTTACTAAGCCGACTAGCCAGCATTTCTGAATACAAGGATACCACTCTGCTCAGCTCTACAGGGACCCTAGAGCACCTGCCAGGATGCCACTGGAGTCAAAGCATTTTTATTACAACCAGTCTGGATCAGATCTGCACAAATGACTGACAGTAATATCGACTACAAGTGCTCAAGAACCTGACTAGCTAAAAAACAGTAGAAAACCAATAGAAACTCAAACCTTTCAAGTATGTCCTACCCACATTTTGGGTGAAATTGAAAGCTGACATTCCCACCTGCTCTTTTGGCTAGAAGATCTGAGAATAGCAACTACAAGAGAGGTGAAACTCCTCTGGTTCTCTACTTCTCTGCACTTGTACCCTAGTGTGCAGGTCTCGTTTGAGGCACCAACTCAGCAAGTGTACCAACGCAGAATAAAGAGCAGTGCTGGAGCCTCACAGGTGAAATGGATTCACCACCGGAGTGGACTACAGATTTTGGGTAATAACTGGTGTTTCCTTTTGAGTACACAGCCTGTGCTGTGGTTTCTAAACACAGAAGCATATAGATGACAAGAGAGAGGCAATGAAGCTATAATTTAAATCCTTATGGTCTACTCAAGGTGTGTCAGAAAGCCCATCTTTGAAAAAAATACAAATTCAGCAATTCTTTTAGTGTTTAAGTAAAGTCACATTAGGTCAAGACACTCCTACCTACTTTTCTTAACACTCGATGTGCATTTCCAAATTAATGAAGAGTGCAAGGACTCCAAGGCTGCTAGAGGCTAGATTGTTCCATAGTTCTGCTACCAAAGTGGTGGTGCTGAACAAGTACGACAGTAAGTGTATCGAGGTCTACAATAGCCCTCAAAATCTGCACAGTGGAAGACAACAAAACCAGGAGGATTGACACACTCCACCACGAGGTTTTTTCACAAATAGCAGTGGTGATTTGAATTGAAGTAACACCGCAACCTGAAAACCTGACTTGGAGGTTGAGAAAGCAACCAGGCATTAAGGAGGGCATGAATGTTTTCCTGATATCTGCACTATATATGTACATAAGCAAAGCTGAAGAATGAAAAGAATCATAGCGAATGGAATAAACCTATGTCTGCTACTTAAAAGGACACGTGACAAAATAAGAGTGCCATGTATGAACTAAATTTGCACTTAACTGAAACAGTTAATGACCTGCTACGCCACCTGGGCACACACAAGTCCATGGGGCCAGATGGGATCCACCCGAGAGTACTGAGGGGCTGGCAGGGGAGCTTGCCAAGCCCCTCTCCATCATTTATCAACAGTCCTGGCTAACAGGGGAGGTCCCAGAAGGCTGGAAACTTGCTGATGTGACACCCATCTACAAGAAGGGCTGTAAGGAGGACCCAGGGAACTACAGGCCTGTCAGCCTGACGTCGGTACCGGGGAAGATTATGGAACAGCTCATCTTGAGTGTGCTCACACAGCATGTACAGAACAACCAGGGGATCAAGCCCAGCCAGCATGGGTTCATGAAAGGAAGGTCGTGCTTGACCAACCTGATCTCCTTCTATGACCAGGTGGCCCCCTAGTGGATGAGGGAAAGGCCGTGGATGTTGTCTGCTTGGACTTTAGCAAGGCCTTCGACACCGTGTCCCACAGCATTCTCCTAGAAAAGCTAGTGGCTCATGGCTTAGACAGGAACACCCTTTGCTGGATAAAAAACTGGCTGGATGGCTGAGCCCAGAGAGTTGCGGTGAACGGAAAGTCCAGGTGGCGGCCGGTCACCAGTGGTGTTCCCCAGGGATGGGTTTTGGGGCCTGTCCTGTTTAACATCTTTATCAATACCTGGATGAGGAGATGGAGTGCTCCCTCAGTCAGTTTGCTGATGACACCAAACTGAGCGGGTGTGTTGATCTCCTTGAGGGCAGGGAGGCTTTGCAGAGGGATCTGGACAGGCTGGACCGATGGGCTGAGGCCAGTTGTATGAGGTTCAATAAAGCCAAGTGCTGGGTCCTGCACTTCGGTCACAACAACCCCCTGCAACGCTACAGGCTCGGGGGACAGTGGGTGGAAAGCTGCCCAGCAGAGAGGGACTTGTGGGTGCTGGGCGACAGCCGGCTGAACATGAGCCAGCAGTGTGCCCAGGTGGCCAAGAAGGCCAACAGCATCCTGGCCTGCACCAGCAATAGTGTGGCCAGCAGGACTAGGGCAGGGATTGTGCCCCTGTACTCGGCACTGGTGAGGCCGCACCGTGAATCCTGGGATCAGTTTTGGGCCCCTCACCACAAGAAGGACATTGAGGGGCTGGAGCAGGTCCAGAGAAGGGCAATGAAGCTGGGGAAGGGTCTGGAGCACAGGGCTGACGAGGAGCGGCTGAGGGAGCTGGGGGTGTTTAGTCTGGAAAAGCGGAGGCTGAGAGGAGACCTCATCACTCTCTACAACTACCTGAAAGGAGGGTGCAGTGAGGTGGATGCTGACCTCTTCTCTAAAGTAACAAGTGATAGGACAAGAGGAAATGGCCTCAAGTTGCATCAGGGGAGGTTTAGGCTGGATATTAGGAAAAATTTCTTCACCGAAATAATGATCAGGCATTGGAACAGGCTGCCCAGGGAAGTGGTGGAGTCACCATCCCTGGAGGGGTTCAAGAAACATGTAGATGTGGTGCTTAGGGACATGGTTTAGTGAGTTAGGTGGTGTGGGTTGACGGTTGGACTTGATGATCCTTAAGGTCTTTTTCCAACCTTGATGATTCTATAATAATGATTCTATAAATTCATAACTTAAATTCAGTGCTGGAGGAGAGCTAACTCTAGGGATTGAAATTCCCTACTCTCTTATAAATTAAAAGGCAGGGAATTGACCAAGATGCCTCAGCCCTCACATACTGACATGAATTTATGGGGCAAGAGGAGACAAAGTTAATTCTCCAGTTATCACCTGAGTAGATACGTCTATCAAAGTGTTCCTCTATTCCTTTGTTTTCTGGTGAATATTTGTAACAGTGGCTTCTTTTCATGGTTTATTTTCGTTAAGTACTGCCTTTAAAACACAAGCTTTCCAAGGGAGACTAAGGCAAAAAAATATTCACATACTTAACTTCCAAGCCCTGTTCAACCTTGCTTTCATAAAAAAAAAACCCACTACCCAATTAAAGAATAAATGATTCGGAAGAAGAGTGATTCTGTTAAACTTGTTTCTAGCTAGTTTTTGTGTTATATTCAACCTAACACTCCCTAGCACCACATAATTGCCCACCTTATTTTCTCCTCTAATATTTCGTTCTTCTAAATTTACAATAAAGAGGGTGAGGAATGGCATGTCAGAAGGAAAGCAAACAAGCAGAACTTCAGGTGAAGACTATTGATGGATTACCATTAAGGGTAATTCATAAGCTGAATTTGTTTCCTCTTTATTAAGGAATAAAGATCAATTGATGGGAAACTATAAATTAATAAAGTTCAATTAATAACTGAACTTAAATAGTTCAGTTGGAAAGCACCCGGTTTCTGAGTGATCCCAAGGAAGAAGATGGGAAGTAAAAAATTCTTTCCATACAAACCACCCTCATCTTGCTAATTGTCTCTCAACCAGCAAAGACTTGATGCCTTAACATGACACTACACGGAATTCCGAGTGAAAAGATGCATTTGATACCAAACTGTGGTGATTAGCAACCCATTTTATTTTCTTTTTTTCCAACATTAAGGATTTTAATTCCTTTCTAAATGCTACTAGAATATGAGGATGCATAATATACCCAAAGGAAACATATAGTGTAGTCTTTTCTCAGCTACCTTTCCTGGGAAGCCATTCAGGAGTATACCGAAGGCTTCTAGCATTGTTCAGAGGATGCAGGAGGAGCAAGGGATCCCCCTAAAGGAAAAAAGAACAAGTAACAGCGGGATGGCCACTTCACATGCTTGCTAGCTTCAGGTACTCATTTAGGACTAACTGCATTTGTACTGGAGCTACTCAGCTTCTCTTGAGTTCAAGGCACCATAACTGGGACTGCACTGAAGGGGCAACTGAGCAGAATAAGAAACCTCAAGCACCCTGTGTAAAAAATAAAGGGAGCAAGAGACTAGTAGAAATAATGTAACCACTATACCTCTAGAAGTTCTCCATTTTTAAGCCATGAGATTGTTGGAGGTGGCACAGCATCTGATTTGCATTCCAGTATAACTTGTCTGTTCTGCAACACGGTGAGGTCCTGTGGACCACTGGTACCAGCAATGTTAGGAGGAACTGTTACAAAAATTAAGAAATAAATAAGCATAATACATATGAGCTACAATTAAAATTATTATTGAAAATTTCCAATTTATGTTTAAAATAAATGTAAAGCTACAGTATCACTAATTAGTTCTACTCTTCAATACCCACGTTTAATATATCACATTTGTACTGGTGAACTTGTTTCTTAAGTCACACACTGGAAACCACTGTGACAGAAATTAGAGTCTATTCTCAGTGACAGTACCAGCATTTAAGCCAGACAGAGCAGAGATCAAAGTTTCATAAATTGTTCATCAATAAACGTGGGTGTTATAATCTTCAAGAAGAAATGCGAGGCATATTGTAGAACTGCAGAAGTCACATCTATACTTCCTTTACTCTCACTGCATTTTATATATTGATTTCTAAATACATTTCTGACCTTTTTCTGCTCAAAAACTAAGATGATCATAGATACCAGTACACTTCACATCCTTTTTCAGCAAGCACAATAAACTCAATCCAACGGAATACTGATATCTGTAACCCTTCTAGATATTCAAAATACAAGACCTGGAATTCCAACAGACACCAGTCGCATCAGGTGGAACTTTCCCTTTTAATTGTGCATCATGTTCAGAATAGTTACCGTTATTCAGAAATGTTAATTATGATCATAGGGTGTAATATCACTTTCACAAAACACATATTTCTTCTTTAGTAATACGTGACTTGTTAAATAAGGTACTGATACATACCTTAGTGGTTTACAGTTTGAAGGAATCTTTTTTTTTCCCCCCCTAAATGAAACTTACCATGCACTCTTACTAAATATTCCTTATCATCATCTCCTGCTGGGCTAGATGCCAAACACGTGTATCTGCCTGTGTCCTCCACCTAGAAACACATGAACAACTTCAGCAGAAACCTCAGAATATGGGAGCAGTTCAGAAAAACTGTAAAATACAAACATTGACAACAACATGTAAAGGCAGCACTGAAAGGTAAACACAATAGATAAGGAATGCTTGTAAATAAATTAATAGAGTTCTTGAAAACTTCTTTATTTTACCATGGTGGGATTGTACAGAGATGGCTTAGGAATTGCAGGACCCCATAAAATCTCTGGGAAACTTATCTCCAGCAAAGACCCTTCTCTTTGTGATGCTTTTTGCAACAGGTAATGAATAAAGATGAACTAGCTATAGGTATCCATCTAAGCAAGGGCGTGCGTACAAAGAAACTCTTTTTCTGCACACATACTCATTAATACCTTTATTCTTTCTCCTTCCTGTAAACTCCTCATTGTAAAGACAAGTAGCATTTGCTTTATAAACAAAACAAGCAGACCCGAGCCCTGTCCCGCTTCAGTCTGACTGTCCATAACTGAACACAGACTTAGTTTATTGGTGCAGGCTTGTGAAAGTTATTTTTCCCTGGACTCTTTTTTTGACTAAATTACCCTGAAAGTCTTTGTATTGTCTTTATTTATTTTTTCTTAACTTATACACGAATGACTGCAGATGCAGCTTTTCTCCGTAATCTATGGCTTATACATGTGAGAAGCAAAAAAGTATTAGGAAAATCTGAGCTCATGGAAAAAGAAGAAAGGCTGAGCAGGAATTATAAAATACAAAAGAAGAAAAGCAAGGGATAGTAAAGAGTCAATTAGGCAGGAAATAAACAAGAACAGATTACAGATGCAGACTAAACCCAGAAATAAATTCAGAAAAAGACAGGAGACCCTAGCATTGGTTGTTCTGCTTTATATCAAGAAGGACCAATAAATAAAGAAATGACAGAACTCTGAAATGAGCTTGAAGTAATAATGCTTGTAAGAGACAGAAATGCTTGGGTACTTTCCACTGCCAATACCAATGCTTGTTCAGTATGGGAAAATACCTTCTCCAACTGCAAACGCAGGTGGATGCTTTTATAGAGGCTTTTTAGGACATCTCTTAGGATGGTTCTAAGAGCAGGCAGTCCTGCACACTCCTCTAGGGTGTGCAAAACTGAGTCTATTTTGAAACAAATACTCTACCTGAGCGCTGGTTATTCGAAGGACATCTCTTAGGACGTGAACATTATTATTCTGCAGAAGCGGGCGGCCATCCTTCATCCATGAGATTTTGGGGACTGGAATGCCAGAAGAGATGCAGAGAAGTTCAAGAGGGTTGTTAACGACGACAGAGAGCTCTTCTGGTTGCTCTGAGCCGTTGATGTGAGGCGGCTCTGTGGAAGGAAAAACATTCAAGTTCTTTACTGACTCAGAAAGTCTATAAAACCTGCTACACAGCCTTGTGGCAGAATTAGTCTAATTAGTTTTATTTCTGACCGTGTAATGAACTCACAGAGTATCTCATGTAATTTCTGTCTGCCTCTATTAATTTGCATATTTTATGAGTTGGAATTATTGGTTAGAAAATGTTTTAATAATCCCAAGTAAAATATATAATATCAGTGAAGATTTTTATTAGCCCTTTAGCTATACATTCAGCTGTGCCGTCAGCTGTGCTATCATCCTGTCAAGCTGAATTTCTACTAACCAATGTTATTTATTTAAACCCAATTATTTTGTAAATTAGTTTACTACTAATTATAGCATATTTCAGGACTCCTGAAAAGTTGGGAAAAAATATATACTATATTATACATTCACACATTTTTAGGTATCTTCCATTTCCTTATTTCTCTTATTTATCAGAGTAAATGTTTATTGAAAATGCTCCTTATCCCTAGAGTTTTTTTTAATTGTTGTCCTGGATACTCATTTACTGCTTGCATTTTGTTCAACTGAAATGTTAACGCTTACCCAGCACTTTTAGGGAAAAGTGCTTGCTGATATCTCCAGCTTCATTGGAGGCTACACAAGTGTATTTGCCTGTGTCACCAATCTCTGCTTTCACCAAGTGAAGGACCATCCCTTGGTTACTTGATGTCAGGTGAGCTCCAAGGTGTAAAGGATGTTCATTCTTAAACCAGGACATCATAGGGGCAGGAGTGCCATCAGTAAGACACTTCATCAAAGCTGAACTGCCTTTTACTACAGTCACATCCTCTGTTCCTCCTGCGTTATCCAAGCTTGGTGGCACTGCCGAGAAACAGAGATCTGATTAATACAGAATACAACCCAGATGTTAATTCTGAATATAAAAAAGTTAGAGTACAGCTACCCTTCTGCATTTTCACACTTACATTCATGTTTAACATGTGTTAAAATTCACTTAGAAATTATATATGATTATTCTTTCTAAAAAAACCTGTGACACATTCTGGGTGCCAATTCAAATAAAGACTCTTCTAAGGTTAAAATACTTTCCACTGAAAAAAAAACCACATTGAAAAGTTAATGTTTCCCTAATGATTAGCTACGTAAGATATACTTGTGGCTGTCTGCAACTTTGTGTCTGTGAGAAAGAAAACTGAATATTAGGTTCAAGAAATTAAGCAATAAGATTCTTTACATAAAGCATTTCAGAAAAACTCACCAAGAACTTGAAGATTGTAATGTTTGTTGTCCACTCCAGCCCTGTTAGATGCTACACAAGTGTACACACCAGTATCAGGTATCTGCACTCGGGCAAGTCTAAAGAGAGAATAGTTTTAAGCAAGCTGTAATAAATTATCTTTATTATGGCATGGTCTGGATCAAATTTTATTCTTCATTCCAAAAATACTAGCAGAATTATGCTGATATAGCAAAAGAGAACAGAAAACTCAGCTAGTTAAAACAGATGAAAACCAACCTGAGAATTTGCCCAGCTGACAGCAACCTGATTTGGGAGGAGACAGACAGAGGAAGGCCATTCTTTAGCCAGTTTATCTGTGGTGGTGGGGTTCCAGTAGCAGTACATTCAATATTTAGGGAGGTGTCCAGAAGGGCAGTGAGGTCCTCTGGTTCATCTTTATTATTGGCTATTGTTGGAGGAACTACATTTTGTAAATGTTGAAAAGGAAGATATTAAAACTGGCTCTTATAATCATTCCACATGTGTTACCTTGCAGGAAACCCTGCACCTACTGCCTCATAGGCAATTTCGTGAGAAGATCCCCATTTTTTCAACCAGTAAATCCTCTAACAATAACACCGAACACTCATAAATATCCATTTACATATTTAAAATCAGATGCACTTTAGAATGTTAGTAGAATTCTCTCTTCGATTTGTCAGGCTGTGGCAAACAAGTGGCGGCTCAGAGCCCAAAGCTCATGGGGAGAGAATGACAAGTGGTCAAGCCTCAGAGGGGATGAGCTGAACCGCTTAAGGGCCGGATGGGACCTGGCAGTTTGGTGCCACTCAAACTTACATACTTAAATAAATTATTAATAAAGTGAAAGCTAGAATCACACAGGGCAATAGATGTATATGATGACTTAATTTTTAAATATAGCAAATTGTAAAATGTCTAGTTAAGTATATTGGCTGATTATTCTAACAGAACTGCTTCTTGTGCTTTTTGGTTTTATGATTGAAAGCCTTGGGGGCACGAGGGGACTCGCTAGATGAAGAAGGCCCAGCCACATGCAGCTCCAAGCTCTGGCTGACTTAAGATCCCATCATGCACCATGACAGTTGCATAGACAAGACCATTTAAGTTGGTTTTTGCTTGAACCTCAACCAATACAAACTGATAAAAAAAAAAATCTCCACTGTTGTGTATTGCCATTCATTCTCTCCCAAAAAGATCTGATGTGCTCATTCAATACTGTTATTTATTATATCAAAGGCCATCTCTTGCTACTCTGCTCATGCTCATATTCCAGTTAATTCTGAGTCTCTGTGTAAGTGGGACAGACACACCACTGTGAAACGCTGCCTATGTAGAACTCTTCATTCCTTCACACTGTACTTCATGAAAACATTTTTCACAAATTAAAATGTTCACTGGCTACACCACTTAAGAAGAGTTATGCTACCTTCTGTATATCGAATTGTGCAAGAGAAGAATTTAATCCAATACTCTTATCATTTTTCTTTTAAAGTCTAGAGACATTTAATTATTAGCTCCCTACTATAGCTCTAATTTTAGATGATGTACTTTGATTGGAATTAGTGAAGACAAACTAATACAACAAAAAAGCCGTATCATAATAAATCGGCCCCAAGTGTATCTTTCTCTACAAGAAAGCAGAATTCCTCTATTATGAAATACACCAAAGGCATTAATTTCTGTTCATCCCAAACCACATTTAACAGTGATTTCAATCATTTTGTCATTGACAGAACATCCTGTGTAATACACTGTGATATCTGCAGTACATGAAATTGGAAACACATGCATGTAGTATTACACTGAAGACAGGCATTCGTTTCTTGGCCCTCTGTTAGGAGTGCTTACAAAGATAGGATTATGGACCAGATTTCAGTTTCACATCTGTGAAAACTCACCATATACATTCAGGTTGAAAATTCGGTCTTCCTCTCCTGCAGGGTTAGTAGCCACACAAGTGTATTTTCCTGTATCAGAACTGAGAGCTCTGAAAATGTTTAATGTGCTGCCATCTGGAGTTACTCTACAAGGAAGGTTATAAAACACAGTGAGTTTGCTTGTGTATTCCTGTGATCTGGCAAATAAGCAGTTGGTTTCGTACATTTAAATCAACTACCTCTATCCTCTTGGGAATTCAGCAAGAGAACCATCAGTTCTTGCAAAATATTATTAATAGAGATAGGCTAGGAAGCTTTTCCTAGAGATGGCCTGTTCAACCTTGTATTAGGATTCAGTTCCAACCAGGCTTTTGAAGACCCGTAATGAAAAGCATCAAAAGTAAAATGTTTCCGTGTCTAAGATCTTTCGCCTCCAAAGGAACTTAATGGAACTTACTGACCTCAACAAACTTTAATGGAATTTATTAACTGAGAAAGAAGAAGATATCACATACTTATCTCTGTACAACAACAACAACAAAAAGAAGAAATAAAAGTAGGAACAAAGTAGACTAGATTTATAGAAGCTAAAGGGGACCTGGCTAAGTCTCAGGATGACTTGACACTCCCTCCTCCTCAGGGGCCTCTTTTATGCTCCCTGTTTAGGGCCCTCTGAGGTTCTGATTTACACATGAATGCAGTGTCTGCTTATTTTTGCTTGCCTTATTCTTTGTAAATTGTCACTGGCAACTGTTTTTCCATCTTTAAGCCACTGCATAGCAGGCGTGGGCACTCCATTGGCATTGCAGACAAGCTGGATGCTTTCTCCCAGGAGGACGCTGACCTCACTAGGCATTTCAGAGCCAACAATATTAGGAGGAACTGGAAATGCATGGTGGAGGGAAGAGAAGATCCATCAGCAAGAAACATAACCTAAATTATAAAAAGTTACACTGCAGTAGCTCCTGAGTACTAGCATTTCTTGCAGTACCTCCATTCAAATCTAGTTTAGAAAGTATATTATATTGTTTCTAGAGGGGGTTCTGCAAAGGTAAATTCAAAGCCACTTTAATCATTCCTTAAAAAACCTAATTTACCAAATTATAAAAAAATGTATCTTTGCCATTATATTCAGTATCTACAGTTATCTGCTCAAACAATGCTAACATGTACAATAATATTATGACAAAATCCCATTTCATTAACCACCACAATGCTCTGTAACAATTAATGCCTGTCTAACTCCTGAGCATGTGCTTAGGGAACAGTCAAATGCTCTACTGCATCGAGACCATCACATTCCTGTTAGCAGACACATACGTACTCCATCCTAACCAGCACCCATTTCTGGCCTGCTCTCCTAAAGAACAAGTATGACTCTCGTGCTATCCATCAAGTCAAGGCTGTCAGTCTCACTAGTAAGTTTGGAGCATTTCAAGCAATTCCAGTCACACTGGATCAAACAAGCAGCTTGGTAACTCAATTCCTAAACTTGGGGGAAATGGGCAAGCAGGCAGGGACGCACACAAAAACCAGCACCCTGAAAGAATGACTGCTATGATGAGCAGTTGCTAGTTCTGTTTGGGCTGCTGGTGGCCAGCTGTCACACAGGGGTGTGCCGGCACAGCTGTGTCACACCTGATGCTGCATCTTTGGCAACAGCAAACGCCAGCACGGGGAGGTGTCACAGCAGAAAGCTGGAGACGCTGCACCATAAGCACCTTATTGGACAATGGGTGAGTCATTAGGAACAGAGGAAAACAAAGATAGCTGCAGCGTACAGGTGATGCAGGGAAGCAGGAGATTATTCCATAAAAATTAGAGTTTCTTTTTTGAGCAGGGGGGCAGAAATTTCATAAGGAAATTGTGCCAGTATTTCTTTGCTCTTTGCAAAGCAAAATTATGAAATTCTATTGCCATGGCAAAAAAGGCAATAGGTACCACTGCTTCTGAAACCATGTATGTGTGATGCCCCACACTCAACCAACCAACGCAGCTCAAGTGTTCAGCAAGAGGAAGGACATGATCAGCAGCAAACCCACACAGCCTTCCCAGTTGCTTTCAAGTTCTCCTATGATCAGAGACTAAGAATATTCTTTTTCATGCAAATTTCTGATTAACAGTATAATCCTCTAAACATTTGTCCCCACTGGTTGCAGATGATGGAAATAACAGTCCAAATTCTCTACTTTTATATAAATTTATGTTATTTCAGTGTCTCTAGCACAGACACAGAGTCTTGCTCAACCAATTATTGACTAGTTCTGTTCATTGCACTCACATGCCTTACCTTGGATAGAGAGCACGTAACTTTTCTGAGCTTTTCCCTCTATATTTGAAGCAACACATGTGTAGGTCCCACTATCTAGAAGCTGAGAGCGAACAATCTGAAGCTTGCTTCCACCAGATAAAATATGAACTTCAAGAGACTCAGAGTTTTCTGAAAATATGTAAACAAGTAGTCATTCCAAACCTGGCCACAGAGAGCAAACACATCTTGAGAAATTTTTTCATCAAAATTTCAAAACAAAACAAAGATTCCAAACAGTTAACATAGGAATCTGTCTAGAGATAGATGAAGAAGAAACAAAAAAGGGAGCAAATAGCACAACAGTGCCCCAAAGCCAGGGGGAAAGAGCAGAAAAGAGCGTAAGAGAACATTACCTATTGGTTTTCCATTCTTAAGCCACACTAATGTTGGCGGAGGAATTCCAGTAGCATCACACACAAAAGTAACAGGATTACTGATAGTTTCATTGATCAACTCTTGTTCAGGGCCTTCTATATTTGGTGGCACTATAAATTGAATGGAAGCAACAAGAATGGTTTGGTACTTCTGTACATTGATTTTGAATTGTCTACTCTACAATGTCACTGGTATTATAATAACCACTGCAGATCATGCAGAGTATGCTCACCGTAAACATTAAGATCGAAATTTTTATCATCTCGCCCTGCAATATTTATGGCTTTGCACACATATTGGCCTGTGTCAGAAACCTAAAATAAAAATAAATTTTAAAAACCTTATTATGGAGTCTTATTTTAATGCTACAGTTCAGAGATATTAACAGCCTTTAACTGCCAACTCAAGGTCCTTTTCACAGCATGAAATGCCTCCAGCAAATATAACTCCTATGTACAGCTAGAGGAGCAAAATAATTGCTTAACAGTAGCAGAGTAGTGGCAGATGCAGCATCCCACAAGCCTAGCCTACCTCTGCACTCTTGATCCGTAACGTTTGCCCCTCTGCTAAGATCTCCACATTTGCAGACTCTGAAATGATGTGCCTGTTCTTGTACCAGGTGATGACTGGCGGTGGAATAGCATTGGATTCACACTCTAACATCACCGGGGTGCCCACTCGCACGTTCAGCACCGTCAGTGAAGTTCCACTATGGTCTTTGATGCTTGGGGGCACTGTAGAAGAAGCTCAAAATTATTTCTGCCTTTGTTTTGTGATAGGGCAGAAAAAAAACCCCAATAAAAGTAAATACAAAATACTACATTTTCAAAGCAATAGGTATTATTTCAGAAAATAGTAAAAAACAAACCAAGGACAGTTAGGAAACTCTTCTTCTGACTTTCCCCAGCTTGGTTTCTGGCAATACAAGTATATTCACCATCGTCTGCTAGTTTGGCTCGGGGAATCTGCAGAGTACGAGCACCTGAAGTAGAGAGAAAAAAAAAATCCAGGCAAGTAGGGTAAATTTCATCAGTGCTGTTAGTTTTAAGTTTGGACCTGTTTCTTTCATAGCTGCTAACTGCTGCCTCGTAACATAACTACACCCTTTCCACTCAATTCAGTCACTATCCCATTCTTTATTCCCCAGTCCATATCTATGCTTTAGTCCACGCTGGAACACCACGCCCAGTCACATAATACCAGCAAGACAGGGCTGAGCTCCACAGCAAGTGATCTGCACTGGATACCCCGGGCTGTAGATAAGCAGCAGGAGCAGAAACGACACTGACACTCAAGGACTTCTATTTAGTAAGGACCTTCAAAAGGTTCAGATGACCTTCAAATACAAGGGTCTCTTCCTAGGAGTTCAGGAGGGTTAATTCAGTTTCCCACTGAAGTCAATGGGAAGTTTTTTACTGTTTGTCATGTCAGCCAGCAAAGTTTATCTTAGCCTCCATCACAATTTCTGATCATTTCTGTGAAATGTGAGTCAAAGTGACTCAATACCTGTATCAGAGCACCCCTGTTATGCGACTCACCCTCTAGTCTTTTCCACAAGTTTATTTCAGTGCTTTCAGTCTGAGCAAGTTTTCTTTAAAAGTGAACCCACTGAACAGCAAATAAATTATTAAACACAGTAGGCCAAGTGTCTTGTCTACTCACTGGAGCAATACCAGCAATATAACGGCTTTGTAAATAGTGGCCATTGCCCTTATGAAGACAAAACATACAAAAGTTAACTCCAAAGGCTGTAGCAATAGCTGAGATTCCTCACCAGGCACAATGAAAGTGTTGGTATTCGAACTGATAGGTTTTCCATTCTTGAGCCAGCTGAGATCAGGAGGTGGAAAGCCAGTGGCCTCACAAGTCAGTGAGATGAAATTATTCACCACAACAGTCAAATTCTCAGGATTAGCACCAACAACATTCGGCGGAACTGTGGAGGGAAATACATTATAGTATTTATCATAGCACCAGCAAACAGTATTCCACAGGATCCTGCTTTACTAAAATAAAGCTGAATTGCTGAGCTTTGCCAAAGGGTCAAGCCGCAAAAATCTTTCACATCCTATGAATGGATCTGCTGCTCTTTGGATGCATCTGGAAATCTGACTGAAGGAAACCTAATAGTCATTCCTGTGCCTATAATTCACAAAAACTTTAAATTATTTCATTTGCAGTCCTCCAGTGTTTGAGATTTGGGAAGGCTAATTAGAATCATGGAATCACAGAATGGTTTGGGTTGGAAAGGAGCTTAGAGATCATCTAGTTCCACCCCCTGCCATGGGCAGGGACACCTCCCACCAGCCCAGGTTGCTCAAAGCCTCATCCAGCCTGGCCTTGAACCCCTCCAGGGATGGGGCATCCACAGCTTCTCTGGGCAACCTGGGCCACTGCCTCACCACACTCGCAGTGAAAAAATTCTTCCTAATATCTCATCTAAATCTCCCCTCTTTTAGCTTATACCCGTTACCCCGTGTTCTCTCACTACACTCCCTGATACAGAGTGCCTCCCCATCTCTCCTGTAGCCCCCTTCAGGTACTGGAAGGCTGCTATTAGGTCCCCCTGGAGCCTTCTTTTCTGTCAGCTGAACAACCCCAAAACTCTCAGCCTGTCCTCATAGGGGAGGTGCTCCAGCCCTCTGATTAATTTTGTGGCTCTCCTCTGGACTCTCTCCAACAGGTCCATGTCTTTTTTTATGTTGGGGGCCCCACATCTGAACACAGTACTCCAGGTGGGGTCTCACAAGAGCAGAGTAGAGGGGGAGAATCACCTCCCTTGACCTGCTGCTAATGCTTCTCTTGATGCAGCCCAGGACATGGTTGGTTTCTGCGCTGCAAGCGCACACTGCCGGCTCATGTTGAGCTTCTCATCCACCAACACCCCCAAGTCCTTCTCCTCAGAGCTGCTCTCTCTCCATTCTCCACCCAACATGTATTTGTGCTTGGGATTGCCTCGACCCACGTGCAGGACCTTGCACTTGGCCTTGTTAAATTTCATGAGGTTTGCATGGGCCCACCTCTCCAGCCTGTCAAGGTCCCTCTGGATGGATCCCTTCCCTCCAGCGTGTCCACCACACCACACAGCTTGGTGTCATCAGCAAACTTGCTGAGGGTGCACTCCATCCCACTGTCCATGTCTCCAACAAAGATGTTAAACAGCACTGGTCCCAGTACTGACCCCTGCGGAACACCGCCTGTCACCGGTCTCCACTTGGTCATTGAGCCATTGACCACCACTCTTTGAGTGCGGCCATGCAGCCAATTCCTTATCCAGCGAGTGGTCCCTCTGTCAAATCCATGTCCCTCCAACTTAGAGACAAGGATGTCATGTGGGCAGTGTCAAAGGCTTTGCACAAGTACAGGTAGATTATGTCAGTTGCCCTTCCTTTATCCACCAGCACTGTGGCCCAGTCGTAGAAGGCCACCAAATTCGTCAGGCACAATTTTCCCTTGGTAAATCAATTTTAAGATGCTGTTCTTATAGGACACTTGCTATGTAAGGCAGGACAGATTAAATTTACCTTGTGAGGATATGCAGGATGACTAAGTACAATTTCTTCCTGATATCTCCTGTTCTTTCTGAAATAGTCCATTTCCTCACTACAGAGAACCACAAAATGATTCCTTCTGATACAATTCAGAGTTCTTTTGTTAACCAGATAAACCTGTTGTTTAATAGTGAGCTAAGCAGTTTAAAATTCTGGCATGCAAGCACTGCTCTAAGGGGTGCTTGCGAGTTCCAATATTTTTAAATATAAGAAGATTTTGACATTTGACCTTCTACAAGAACTATTTTAAATTAAATAACTGTAAATCTCTTCCTTTTAATGAACTTCAAGTTTTAATTTCCATGTTGTTGCGGCGTGGGTATATAAAACACTAAAGAGGAAAGCAAAAGCATGTTCTTGGCTCTATTGGATGGAAAAATCATTCCAAAGAACACATGGAATCGTCTTCTTCAAAGACAGAAATGTTAAAAGTATTTTGGACCATATCCACCAGAAATACTCCAGCTGCTTTCTGTCACTTGAATGACACAAAACAGTCATTAAGCCAAGTTTATTGCTCCTCTGCGGCACTGCAGAAACAAGAGGAGTCAATGTAAATGGGTGAATTCCGTCCACACTTTTCAACTTGGAATAACGGAAGGTTATTTCCCTGATAATGAGTGTATAAAACGGTTCACTAGAATAAATAGAGAATTCTGATCGAATGACATTTTATAGTTACTGATGCTTATTTACTTTTACAGTTACTTTCTCACAGATTTTATTATTGTCAGTGCAAGACAGTGGGCAACTAGATACCCAGGGCCAAAACTGAGCTATCTTTTAATGAATTTTGCTTAAACGATATAAACATTTCAAATTCCGCAGCCTCCACAGCATGTGC
The DNA here is from genome assembly GCA_011057875.1 of Pterocles orientalis. Classification (NCBI taxonomy): domain Eukaryota; kingdom Metazoa; phylum Chordata; class Aves; order Pterocliformes; family Pteroclidae; genus Pterocles; species Pterocles orientalis. Next base: position 272,926 of record WKFP01014798.1, on the reverse strand, counting down.
AAACCACTCACAAATGTACCACAGATAATCAGCATACAGATGCAGGAAGGGGCGCGATTTATCATTCAGTGTGAAAATCATCTATTTATTATACATTAAGGTTAAAGGATGAGATTTTAAAGCTGGATGCTTATTTTCAATGTCTTAGAAAGTTTTGTTTTCGTTTTATTACCTTTCAGACAAGAAGGGAATTTTTTAACTTAAAGAGCATAATCTTTACTATTTTATTTAAATTTATGAAAGCAGCTCCATTAAAAACATAAAAATGCTGGAAAAGAATCTTTTTTTTGACATTGACAAAACAAAGATTGTGCTGCTTAGTGATAATGCATCTTCATCAGTGCTTCACCCTGGGTGGTCCTTTCCTGAACAGCTACAGTCTAATTTTTCAAATTAATCTGCATTCAAAGATTACAAGACCTAAACTGGCAATACTGTTGAGCTACAATTGAAATGCCATGCAAATATTTCTTTTTAAATAACAGTATTAGACTATAGTCATTATAAACAAATATTTTAAAGACAAGAAACTTAAATTTAAACAGAAGTGTCAAGAAAAGCAAAATATTTTTATTTTAAAACAAACTCAAACATCAGGCAATCTGGATAGACTCCACTGAAAGAAAATAACTTCCCAGAGAATGACTCCAGGGCAAATTCTTCCCATGACAACACTGGTTTTGGCTAATTGTATTATTGAGTAGAAAAACACACTATAAATTTATTTCATTTAGTATGTAAATTTGCTGCATGTGTGAATAAGAAAAAAAATTTCTTTTGTATGTAATAACCTGAATCATCAAATTCCTCGGATGCTGGTACTGCATTTAAGCGAGAGAGAGAACACTTGTCTCCTATCTAGTATGTAATACAGAAGATTAGCTAGCTAATGAGGATGTGAAAAAGGATATTGATCATACGTAGAAGACTCTGATAAGAGTCTCCAAATCGTACTGTGAAAGTAGATAAAGATGTAGCTGCCAGTACTCCTTGGTAGGTTTTTACATGTAATTGTGCAGATGATTTTGTGGAAGCAATGCTTATGTGATCTTCAATTCAGAATGGAAGACTGAAAGTGGGGGGAGGAAGAGTGGACAGAAATAAAAGGAGAACTTAAGGTTAACTCTGAAATGTTAATTAGAGGTATCCTGATTTTCTGAAGTTATCAGGAGAGGTAAGGGAAAGTGGTAGAGTGACTGGTTTTTAAAATAATGGAAAATGTCTTAATTTCTTGATTGTATTTGGTTTAGACTTGTGATGTCAAAGGCCCAAATTTATTTTAATCCTGTTCTAACTCAACAACAGCAACAAAACCAGAAAGGAATCTTAAAGGATTAATTTTTTAAAAGTAAGCTTTTACAATGCTGTATCTCTTTGTTAGCAGATGGTAATACATTATTTCAGGGCTTCAAGAACACCACCAGAGTATACATATACAGCAACTACACCAGGCTCCCATAATGATAATTTCCACCTACATGGAATACACACGAAGAGCTGAAACCACGGGGTATGGCAAAGCTATGTTTTGCCACGGTACTTTACTCTTACATTTGATTTCTAGTATGTCAGAATCTCCATTACAACCAGTAAGACATCTTACACGCACAAAGCGAAGCATGTGCCTAAGCACTCTGCTAAAATTAACACATTCGAGCTAAACAGACATATGAAAGAAGACAACCGGAAAATTCTGGATTATTGTACTTACCATGAACATTTAGGTTAAAATACTTTTTGGCACTCCCAGCGACGTTTTCCACAATGCAGACATACCTGCCAGTATCCGTTATCTCAGAATTCAAAATCTAAGAAAAAGAAACAAGATTGTTAAAGCATCAAGTTTTAGTGTCTCCCCAAAGACCCCAAGTCTGCAGGTTATTTTTATCTGATTTGTTTTTTTGCTAATGCCTTTGCAGTGTTATGATGAAGCCAATCTGAGAAACTTCAACTCCTTTCACAATCTGTTATGCAAATGTGCATGCGTCAAACCTCTAGAAAAAGTCAACATAGTATCTTTCGCATTAAATTCATTTAAATTAAATAACAAAACAACTATTCACAAAATATTTGAAATAAAAATCTTAATGTTCTATATGGTTCTTATATTTTATTTTATTCTTAGATCCTGCCATGAAAATGGAGAGAATTAAGCTCAGCTCTAACTGCTTTACCAGTTTCATCCAGTATCATCCATTGATTTGGGATGCATATTCTTCAGGATTCACTCTTTTCTTTAAACAAAAAAAAAAAGTACATTTTGCAATAATTAAACTCTGTTAGTGAAACCTGGACAAAATTGACTACAACAATTTGTTCTCCAGAAAAATCAGCATTTAAATTTTAAATTTTAAAGCAAGTGATTTCACTGATGTGGTTCGCAGCATGACCCCACAAACAGCTGGGTCAGCACAACTGAGAACCACACAGGAGCTGAGAGACAGGGACAAGGGACAAAAACTCCTTACGTTTGGAGCACCTTGTAGGAAAAAAAAAATTCAGAATCCCATACTTGGCAAATCTAAACAGTTTTGTCTTTATGGGCACCTTGTGTTTGCGATGCTAAAAATCAGTTATTCACTAAGAGCTACCTGTAACCTCCTTCCATTGGACAAAAAAGTGCGTTTGTCGTCTTCTGCTAGGAGGTGGCCGTCCCTTTGCCAGGTGATACTTGGAGAAGGGCTGCCGTTTGCCACGCAGTCCAGTACCGCAACCTTGTTAACAAGCACAGTCACTTCTTCAGGCAGATCACCATCTGCTCCACTGATGGATGGTGGTACTACAGAAGAGCAAAACATGATAAGAATACTGTGATTTAGTATCTCCCAGTGGGTTTTGTTGGGTTTTGGTTTTAAGATTGCCCACCAATCTTTGAGACTGGGTTTTTATAGGAAAGTAGTGAAATCTTCAGTGAAAGATAATCCAATCCCAAGAGCAGTTCAGCTGGAACAAATCAGTGTAACTCGAGGGACTGCAGAAGCATGCTCATTCACAGCAGCCATAAAAAAGAAGAGGTGAAACCTCATTTTTCAGCTAGCCTGTCACATTTTTTGCTTCCAGAACAAGAGAGGATTTCCAAGGCAGGCCCTCTTCCTAACAACACATTAGTGTTTCCAGCAGTACATAATACAGAAATAGAAGTAAAGAAATAAGCATTTCCCAAGGTAAAAACCTTGAGCACATCAACAGACAATGCAAGCAGCATACAAAAGCTTTCTGTGCAATGTCTGTAAGCAGATCATACAAGAGGGAATCTGCAGACATTCGATAGCTGACCTATGTCATCAATTCCCTTAAGTCTTTGGGAGTTTTGCAGTTAGAAAATGATGACAAAAATAAGAAGAGAGAAAAGTCTAGTAGGTCAGACAGTTTCCGGTCTAGTTTTGAACCGGAAACTGCATAGGGAACAAGAGATACCAAGATAAAACCTGGATGTCTACATATACTTTTCTTTCTGGTGAAGTGTGATAGTGATAATGCAATTGACTTCCTGTAACAATAACCTCAAACAATACTGAACTAACAACATTAACACTGTTTTCATGCAATTCTGCATACCTCTACAAAACTCTAGCACCTTATATAAACACAATCATTTCATAGTTTACAAATATGCAGAATTTATTAACTTGAAAAAACTTTCAGTACACCTGGACTGCAAAGCGAAACACAAAAGCAATTAAAAGGGACTTCAGGGAACTGGGGCGATTGATTAGAGGATCAGGAGCACAGGTAGTGTTCTCCTCAGTCCCCGCAGTGGCAGGGATGAATGCTGAGAGGATCAGGAGAACACACCTGATCAACACCTGGCTCAGAGGCTGGTGCCAGAGGTGTAATTTTGGTTTTTTTGATCATGGGGAGGCTTATGTGGCACCAGGCCTGCTAGCAAATGATGGAGGTCACCTGTCTTATAGGGGGGTAAGGGTGCTCGCTGGTAAGCTGGCAGGGCTCATTGAGAGGGCTTTAAACTA
>WKFP01014798.1:236713-268935 GCA_011057875.1 Pterocles orientalis | reverse complement strand
GACACTGGAACAGGTTGCCCAGGGAAGTTGTGGATGCCCCATCCCTGGAGGTGTTCAAGGCCAGGCTGGATGAGGCTTTGGGCAAGCTGGTCTAGTTGAGGGTGTCCCTGCCAATGGCAGGGGGGTTGGAACTTGATGATCTTTAAGGTCCCTTCCAACCCTAATCATTCTATGATTCTATGATTCTATGATTCTATAATGCTTCATTGGATTCCACAGAGCTCTCTTTTGTCATTAAAAAAATAAAAAGAAAACCAGGAAAGCTCACAGAGCACGCGGACATCGTAATGAATGGAATCTTCCCCAGCTTCATTTACCGCCACACACATGTATCTCCCGGCATCTTCAGCCTGCGCACGTGGAATCTGCAACACTCGGCCTCCTGCAAGGAAAACGCATTCAAGATTTAAATGCAGCATCAAGCAGTTTCCATCATTTCCACACCACATTTCACTAGAGACCTGAGCAAGCATATTAATGAATGGTCAGCATTTGTTCTGAATTATAAGTTAACTAAAGACTTTTATTTCCCAGCTACTTTTTCTACTGGCACATAGTTGGAATTTAGCAATTATCATACTGAAAAGCTAGAAAAGAGTAATTAATTCCAGAGAAGGGAATAACGTTCTTCAGCAATATGCAGCCAGATGTTATTCTGCAATCAAATACAGAAATATTTATAAGCAAAGTGACAGAGAACTAATAGGTAAAAGGAAATACAGGGACAAAATATTCTGGTAAAGCTGTTCCAAAGTGAAAAAAAGAACAACTTCTGAAGCTTATAGGTACTTTTTACTTTATTCCTCATTTAAAGCATAACCACATAAATAGCTTCAGAAAGAGAGGACATACTAGGAACACATTTTGGGAGTGGTTGTCATTGGTCTCCCAACAGGTAAGCAACAGGCAAGCAACAGGCAGACAAAAAGACATTATCCCACCACTGCCCTTTACACACACCATCCCAAACCAGTCTCTGAACAGAACGGCTCAGCGCTATAAGCACTTCTTTCCCTTTCCCATAAGAGGTTAAGTGGGAGCTCATGGCCATTTTCCTCCTGGAAACAGTATTTGCAGGCTTCACTCCCTGGTTAAGAGGTTTTTCTGCTCCAATTATGTTTTTGCTAAAGCAAAACTTAATAAAAAAAATAAATCAGGAACACATCAGAGAGAAGGTATCATTGTTGTCTTTTGTTTTTCAACACATCACATGAAAGTTAAATAGTCACATTCACACCATTTTAGGGACTACTTTTTAACTGAAAGAAGGAAACACCTGAAGTCCAGAGACTGGAAAAAAACATTTCCAGTCAAGAAAATCTGAAAGGAACATTAATGCAGTGTTTCAAAGGGGAAGAGTTTACTACTACACAAATACTAGCCCTAACGTCATTTCTTAGGGTCAGAGAGTGACATTTTAATACTCACCTGGTAATATTAGTACTTTATCACTAGAGCTCAGAGGATAGCCATCTTTATACCATGTAAGAACTGGAGGAGGAACAGCATTGGTCTCACAGTACAGTGAAAGGGGATTGTTGACAATCACATCTTTAGTTTCTCCACCTCTTCCTGTATCTACCGCGTTACCAGCTTCCCATTCCTTAGAAGGCTTTTGGAAACTAGGAGGGACTACAACAGAGGAGGGGAAAAATGTTAGAATTTTACAGCAGAAACAGCTAGTTTTAAAGTCAATAAATTAAAAGCTACTGTAATTGTTAAATAGCTGCAATAAAAATTAACCCCTCACTCCATTTAAATTAGCCAGGAAAATCCTCATTCTTTTCATCAGAATAAACAATTGAGCAATCTACTGAATATTTTCTGAAGACAAATAACAGTGTAAGAAGACCCAATAACACAACACAGAGGGTACTAATCAACAATAATACTTAAATAGTAAGCTATCTGGTTTTACTCAAGTTCTAATTTTGTCTAAATTTTGAGAAATGACTAGAGATTGTTTTCTTGTATTTACACTGTGTGTAGGCCAACAGGATGCTCATGTCTGGGGTCTCTAAGTATTACTCAATACAGATAAATAAAATACAACATCCTAGTTTAAGCTAAATTTTTTTTCACATAGTTCAGAGGAAGATCACAACTGACTGACCAGTTCTGACTTCAGAAACACTGCACATGTCACAAAATATGAAAGAAAGAATAATCAAATACTGTATTTCTTAAAGATGAGCAAGATATATATGAAATAAAAATCACACAAAACGCAAACACATTGGATTAGACCAAGTAGGTGTAAAGGATACAACATTATAAAGAATTCCAGCATCCCAGATCACTTGAAAAGGAGTCTACCAAAATAATTTTATTATCTGAACTCTGTTTACCTTGTATATTTACATCAAATTCCACTTCATCCTCTCCAGCAATGTTGGATGCCAGACAAGTGTAACGACCAGTGTCCGACACTTGAGCCTCCTTAATCTGCAGAGTACGGCCACTAGCTTGGATAATGACATGATCATCTGGTTTAAGTGGCTGTAACGGAATTTTACATCGAGATTAATACTTGGCAAAACATACAATAGAAATAGCCATAGTTGCGGAAATGACATCGTCTCTCTTTTGGTCAAATTCAGGTTGTTCCAAAATCCTCCCTAAGGCAGTATACTGGGAGTAAGAGCATGTTTTGGTTTTGGTATTTTCTCTGTTTTGACACCACTAACAACAGAACATGCTTCAGGTTTTTTTAATGGTTCCAGCAAGACCCACTTTCAATCTATGCAAAGAAACCAGTTGCTCAGGACACCACATTACTGAGGGTCACTGCTTAGGACACAGTCGGAAGCCAGGTGCTCCTGCGACAGCAGCCTTGGCCACAGGTGGTGCAACCCAGCTCTCCTCCCTTCCCACAGACCAAAAGCTTTTCCTCCCCAAGTAACCTTGATCAAACTCTTGGTTCTTGGACATAAGTTTTCTTTTCATGGTTGTCAGAAACTCTGCATCTTCACCTTTCTGATCTTGGTAGCTGGTCTCCTAAGAGGATGTGGTTTTACATCACTCCTGCCCCAGCCGCAAGTTGCTGCTGAAAGGAGCAGTGCCATCCCCATCAGGCAAGGGCACTTATGACATCGGATTAAATCAGGCTGATTCGATCCCTGAACTCACTGGCCAAGTCGATGAGCTGATGGAAAACCTGCACTGTAAAACTACCAGTTTTATATGAGGTGAACGGCTCAATCTAACTCACCCTACAGCCACGCAACCACTTGGATCTGCTGCCCAGCAAGGACATGGTGTGATCATCAAATGGACGCAGCCGCAATGCAGAGATACACAGGATTAGATGTTACTGTCCCTGTAATTTACACCACACGTGGCAGTAGAGACCACACTAATACAACCTGTATCTCTCAATAATGAAAAATGAACACAGTAGGGAGTCAGCACAGAACTCCTGGACTGCAGGGGACAATTAATTTAGCCCATGAATGTGACTGAAAGCCATTTGCCCAAGGGCAACCTAAGAAAAAGCTGCTGCTCTGACACTGGCAGCAAGCTGCTTACAGCCACCATCTGTCTTTGGGGACATTTCAACCCTCCCCAACATCATTTTTTTATTGGCAGTACAATCAGACACCCAGGAGATCCTTAAATTACCATATATGCTCAAAACAGATGGAGGGTGTACACACAGTTACAGAGCTGTTTCTGCATGCTCTGTAAATCTAGGAAGAGCTGGTCCAGCTGCAGAGGTGCAGCAGTCTGCCACACGGTAAGTGCCCTACCAAGAGCAGCTACAGAAAGAGATTATATTCTCCTTTCCTACAGAAGAGCTGCACCATTTCTTTTGTATTTATAGGCAGCCCTCAGTGGACTAGACAGCAGTACAATTCTATGGCATCGCCCTTCCAAACTGCTGCTCCTCTGGACCGATGTTGTTGCAAAGACTGCGTGTGGCAGGAACCACACCTCATTCCCCCTCGCAGAGGATCCAGATGCTTTTGTGGCTTTGCGAGCTCTGCCAGAACCAAGCGGGAGGCCCTCTGCAACTTCTGCGAGGGCAGCACTGAGAGGAACCAAGCGTGAGGTTGTTCTGAAGCAGAGCCCCTGGGGACCTCACGCAATGGCAAAGCAACATGTGGTCATACCGTGGGACGCTACTGCTCGGCAGGCCCCTCCCAACCCCCAGTTAAAGCACAGGGCAGTGCTGGGCCCTGGAAACTCCAGCACTGATAGCTCCGTGGCACTGTCAAGCACCCACAAAAAAGCAAAAGTGTCCATTTGTGGAGGTCTGGCCAACAGCAAACAGCCTAAGATAGGTGAGGGGTGATCCTGCCAGCAGGACAGTGGGAAGATGACTTCCTGCTGACTTCAGCCGTGCAAGCAGCCTGTTAAGCTGCATGAACGTTCATTAGCAGTGATAGTGAACACGCAGCTGTTTCTGTACAAAATCCCCCCATTAGAAGGAATTAAGCTTGTGACTGGCCTGTCCATCCTTGTACCAGCTGATGGAAGCAGCAGGAATGGCATGAGCTTCACACTCCAGGGTGAGGCTGTGGTTTACTTTGATCTTCACTTCTTTAGGGGAGAGACCCATCGCTGAGACATCCCCTTTGTTAATGGTGGGTGGAACTGCACAAAAACAAAGGGAGCAAGAGGGACTTTCATGACTTACTGTCTTATGCAGCATTCCAAAATTAAGAGGACGAAGGGAAAAACCTGGATGATAACCTCAGGGAAAGCAAGGACATTCCCCTATAATCCCTCCCTATGAACTGCCTCCTCCCCATAGCTGAACTTTTATTTACGCATATATATACATATATGTGTGCATTTTAAACTATTTTTAGTGCATGTATTATATATTAAACTCTGTTTAAGAGTTTTAGACATGCAAACCTGACTACAGCCTTACCTAGCTATAGCACTTTCTTATGTGTTTGGCTTGAACTCTACAAAGTTCAGTGTACTGAAGTCATTAAAAAGTACTTTAATGGAAACTCATATTCTCAGAAACATGCTTGAACCAAAGTCCACACTCAGAGTAGCTGGTCAAAAGTCAACATTTCCATTCTATTGAAACCCTAGTGTTGCAAAATCTTGTTTCCTTCTGAATCAGAATGAAAACAGAGTACTTCAAAATTCTTAAGCTACCCCCCACTCTGGTCTGATAATATCTTTTAAATTATTTTAAATGCTTTTAAAGCATTTTCCATTCTTTTGTCAATGGGAAATTTTAAGTTCTTTCTAATGCTTACAGTACCACAATAACTGACAGTTGCAGTGGTGGGGGCTTTACGTTGCTACACAGCCATACTTCAATAATGAACTCTTTTGTCATCTTCTCATTATTCCAAATCCAATGGGGCCTTATTAGGCACTTAGTGTAATTAAAATAACAGCACAGTTACTGTGAGGGAGCAAACCAAACTTCAATTCAGACTAGGAAATAAATAAAAGAAAAGATGAAAAATCATGCTTGACTGGGCCCATAATGAAAGAGTTTGAGCATTAAAATAGAGTATTAGGCACAGATGCTCAAAGGACAATACGCTGACAGGAAGCCTTGAATGGGAAAGCTTTTGTGCGTATGGTATTTTATGGAAGGATACAAAAATAATATCCTTCTGTTTTACCTTACTCAAGCAAGCTTCCCATTAGATGGTACAGGTCCCCTCCCCTCCTTTTTTTCTGAAATAGTTTCTTTGCTCACGAGATTCTCTGCTTACATCTCCCATTGTGCTGCACTTGTCTGATTTGAAAATCATTACCAAAAAAGCATTTCAGAAGAAAATGGAGTTCAACATTTCTTAAATATCTTCCCCTGGAAGGTACAACAGCAACATTCGTAAAGGATGTAACAGCAAACTTTTCTAGTGTCTTTCCTCAAGCAATGCTACGAGCTAATGCAGATGTTTGCTAAAGAAAACCACTAACACAAATCCTTGTATTAACCAGAATAGGTAACACTGCAAAGGGGAAAAATGGAAGAATGAAAAAAAAACAAAAACAACAAACACCCCACACAAAAACAAAATTTAAAGAAAATCTGGAAGTATTTCCATACTGTAGACTTTCACTTCATAGTGTTTCAGAGTTTCTCCAGCCTCATTTGTGGCTATACAGGTATATCTTCCCGCGTTGTCCTCCTGGGCATTTAGAATCTGCAGGGTTCGACCACCTGCCAAAAGACATCATTCTTTAATAGCATCTACATTATACTCTTGCTTCCCAATTATTTAAATAGTTTCTGCAGCATATTTTCTACCCTTTGGTCCAAATTCTGCCCTTAGCTGAGCACGAAAAGCTGATTGCTTACCACCACGTATACTGCACAATAAGTGAGAGCGTAACTTGCAGGAGTGCCTCAGATTACAACTCCTGTTGCTTACAGATTCTTGGAAAATTTAACATCATTCTGTGCCTAAAATTGCTTGAAGATATTGAGATAGGAAAAAGTGATTTAGGGTTCCACCCGTCATTCACAGAAAAGGGAAAGGAGGCATAATCGCTAAGACCAAGCAAAAAGAGCCTATTCAATGTGCAGGGGTGGGTGTGAGCCTCTGAATTGCCTTTCTGTTTCAGTGCAGTGCTTCAGAGGGAAGAGGCCCTTAACTCCCTCTGGAAAATGGACAGAAGCAACAGCCACAGTGTGAGAAGAGATGTAAACAGGAGTGAATCGGTAGGATTTAAGACTTCAGGTGGCCTCTGCAACTTTGACGTCCATCAATTTCCTTTCCAAAGTATCCTATTTATTTATGATTTATACTGTCTGCATTCTCAGAGACGAGTCACTATTTAATTTGGCTGCAGATCTTTTCAGACTGCATTCCTAGAAATTGTCCCCCCATATAGTAGTCCAATTCCTCACTATCAGTATCAACCCATTCTTCCTCTGAACACTTGCAGTTAACAATGCTGAAGTATCTGTTCATCTACATTACTTCAGTGTTACCAGTGAAGCCTGTTCCCATTTTCCATCTCCATATATGTGCCAGGTAAGAGTGAATCCACAAATTAAAATCAGCAAATTCCTAATGACCTAGAAAAATGCCACCACATTCTTTTTTACTAACATTGTTATTTATATCTCTCTCCATCTAATTTCCACACTTAATTTCAAGATATTTACATTCATTATTAACTCTAATGAACTTGTTTGCTATCACTTAGCTTTATGGAACAAAAGGATAAATACCTGAACACAAACGAAATACAAGTAAATAATCAGTTAATTGTGAAGCACTTAAAAAAATATTGGAATGGGAAATGCTACAAAAGTACAAATATTGCGCTTAACAGAAATACATCCTTTGATTTTTCAAAAAAGTCAGTAACAGGAAACTAAACAATAAAAGAACAAAGTGTTATTTTGTTTCACAATAACAACAAAAAATTTACCTGGCAAAATGCGGATATTTCTGTTTGATTCTACAGGATTACCATCTTTCAGCCAGGTGATTGTAGCTGGAGGATACGAGTAAGCCTCACAAACCAGTGATGTTGGGCTCTTGAGGATAACAGTGACATCTTCTGCATTTCCACGGCTGTCTGCACCCACAATGGTTGGAGACACTAGAAACAACAAAGCCATTAGCCAGAGTCTATGAAAAGCCAATTTTCCCTTCCCTCTTTGGTCTACGAATCTGGATGCAGCCTCAAATAGCCAGGAGGCATTCCTACGAGGCACACTGAAACTCAGAACCAGGCAACACTAGTTTGGTTTTATGTTTTGTCCTGAAGTCAACAGTCAGCCCGTGTTGGTGGAATCCATCACCCTTAGCCTTTGTCAAACACAGGTCACCAGGAAGCCAGCCACTGCTTCTTGCACAGCAGCTGGCAGACCCACTGCTTGACGATTCTGGGAGCAGCAGACTGGGAGGAGGCATAAGCGTAGGAAAGGAGTATGTGGAAAACAAACTTGCCATTGTTTGCATTTGGTTATGCAATAACTGTCACGAAAAAAGCAAACTGCAGATGGTTTCAGCTTTTATGAAGAGATCACAATCTGAAGTGTTGTTCAGATACTCCTTCCTCAAATCACAATAAGCCAATGTACTGTCCTGCTTGTTCCTTACAGACAATGTCCTGTTACAGTTCTGCATTTTCTAGTGCTATACTGTCTACAGCATACAACTGCTGTTTCTATTGAACTACTATTATTTATCAACTACTAAGCTATATAATTTTAATCGTAGACAGGCAACTTACGCATTGCTGTAATTAAAGCACTACAAAATTCCAATGTGATTATCTGTTTTTTCCGGAGATTAATATTTTTCTCTGCAAGAGCCAGCCCAGCTGTCTTACCAAGTACATTAAGACTGTAACTTTTGCTCTTATCTCCAGCTGTATTGGACGCAATACACGTGTATCTCCCTGTGTCAGTGACTTGAGCATTGTTGATTTGCAAGAAACGCCCACTGGACAGAAACTTGTGATCTTCATCCTCAGTTAGAGATTGCCCATCCTTTATCCAGGTGATCTGTGGCACAGGGTTCCCTTAATGAAGTAAAGAAAATTGCAAATATTAGTTGTTGCATAGCCTCTAGGATATGCCAAGATTGCAGAAAAATGGAAAAATACGGTTTCAGATGCCCGTTCAACATGTATCCCTTAGGGAGATGCTTTGGAACACATATTCTAAAGTATTTGAGCCTCCTGAAGTAATATACGCCTCCTCTTAAATTCCACAGACCTTTAAAGAAGAAATATCACAGCAACCCTCCTCTCGGTTACATACAGCCTTTATAAAAAGGAGTGCCCTGAGCACCATGGTTAAAACCAAAATTTAAAAATTCCACTGAACTGAAAATTCCATTGAAAAAGTGCTGTTCAGAACCAATGGTGATCGACACCATGGGTCTGATCAGGAAATGTAAGTGCTATTGTACACTTTTACCTATCACTTCACATGCTAGGGTAACTCTGTGCTTCTCTTTCACTTTCACATCTTCCAATTTATTTTCACCCACGATCCGTGGAGGCACTGCAAACAGACAAGAAAACAACATCACCAAGTATTACTTACAAGCAATTTAAATATAACAAAGACACACTCAGGCTATATCTGAGCATACGCTTCCCTTAATCACACCAACCAATGAACAGCCCAGATCTACCAGAGACAGGGCCAGATGTGAGACAGCGTAGAGCTAACCCACCTGGACAAGACATATACACCCTGTTCTGCATCCCTTCACTGTCCAAGTCCATACAAAAGGCAAGAGAGGACCACAGACCCATAAAGTACTCCTCTCATTTAATCTTCAGAGAGCTACCCAGTGTGCTGCGGAGTGTGGTCTGCAGGGCAATACTTCTGAGTGTGGTCAGTAGGGCAACGCTGATGAGCACTTGTTAGTGGGGCCAAGTTTGATTTTATGCACCAGCAGGTTCTGTAAGTTTGTACACAAGTTCTATCACCCATATTAAGCAGCAAGTAATTTATTTGTTCAAGACCATGTGATTAAGTTTAAGGGTTGCTTGTTTTCCAACAGTAATTGAAAGCATTTATCTAGAACTCTAGGGAAAGAACCAATTCATTAAAAAAAAGTTGGCTTGTCTATTCACATACCATGTGGGGTTTTTTTCCCTTATCAGCATGCTCAAAGCAATACAATAGATTACCAACGAGTGGGTGCTGTGTAAAGCCATACATGTGCTTTATGCAAATACAGCTAATTCCATACAGGCAGATGAACAAACTACGCAGGTCTAAAGGTATCTTGCTGTGGTGCCAACTATGTTTCTCTAGGAAAATAGAAGACAAAACCATACCCTTAAAATACCTATCCACACACCAAATAGCTAACTCAATACAAAGAAACTGATTGTGTGGCTGACCGCTTGATGACATGCTTCCAAATGATCTTGGTCAGAGGGACTACACAGACTACTGGGTATTGGATGAGGGTCGCCAGAGTATGCATGTGCTGGGGAGTAGCTGTGGTGGTGAAGAGCTCCGATCAACTATTTCTTTCAAAGTAGAGGCATTTGTAGATTCAGGCATAAAGAAAATGGCACTACAAATCGAAGTAGGCATGGAGTATAGCAGGCTGAAAAGGAGGCCTACAGTTACAAGAAAGCAAGCCCAAAATCTCCAAGAGATTTTGAAAGTTTTGTAATAAAAATGCCAGACTAGGGAGCCAGATGCTACACTTTAATAATCCTACAAAATGCAAGCTCTCAGCCTAGACAGAAGGCCCAAAGAGAGAAGAAGTAAAATATATTCAGAGGCTTATTTGTGATCTACCGCTAAGTTGGAACCAAAAGTTTTATAAAAATCAGAATCACTGTAATATGTAGAATTCATTGTCAACAGAGAAAAATGTTATACCAGATTTTTGATACTAGTGAAGGGTAGAAACGAGAGTGAAGAACAAAAACAAAAAGTAAAGAGGTTTGCATCTCTCTCAACAGGAATAGCAAAGATGCTACTTCAGCATGGCTAAAAGCTGGTCTCTGAACAGGACACATGGTGAGATGTGGGCTAGTAGAATTCAGCATGCAAGATGATGTGGCCAGTACCGGCGCTCTCACCAACTTGTGATGCAGTTATGATCAAATTCCCTGCTGTGACTGCACAAGCAATGCAAAACAGACTTTTGTATGGGCTTTCATGTCCAAATGTGACGAGACAAAGATGCATCAACCAGCGAAGGAACAGATGGGGGAATATATAACCTAAAATCGTAAAGTTCAGGACTTTTAAGTCAGGCCAAAAGTTACTATTCATAACCAAACAGAGCAACTCATCACTTTGGCCCCAAAATAACACAGGAAGATTTCAACACGTATTAATTTCAGAAATATGACAAAGCCACACCAAACATTTTGCAAATATATAAATATTATGCTCATTACACCAAGCTCTCCATGCAAACTGGCTTGCCTGTTGCGCCTCCTACACCAATTTAGAAAAACACTGGGATGTCTCTGTACAGTGTCTGTGTACAGTGAGGCAGTGAATATTCTGTGTCGCTATCAGGCCACATTCCAGTAACTTTCCTTTAGAAAGACAAAGAAATTACTGGGGGGAGGGTAAAGAAGCCTGAACAATGGAATTTTCCACTTAGCCCACTTGAAATGAGCTTCACTGAGCATTCTTCTTCAAGGCAAACAAAGCCTGTGCAAGAGAGATTTCCAGAACCCTCGTGAACACCCTGCTACTCAAACCCTCCAAAGAAAACAGTAAAACAATGAATGCTTTTCAGTGTTTATCCATCTCTTCCATTCTACCAGACTTACACATCCATGAGCTCATCCAATAAACATGAACTGACATGAATGTGAGTTATCATTTACAGGCTGAATATGCATAAGTCAGCTGAAGGCAAGGGATGCTGATAGCACTCAGCACCTTAGAGAGAAGAAACTTACAGGAAAACTATATACAGTAATGCTGTAAGACAGCCTGCATCAGGCCTAGTAATTATTGATAAAAATAACAAATAGTTATTAAACCAAAAAGCAGTATTTTCTGGGAAAAATACCACATTTTTAAAAATAAGTACTGTGACAAAATTACATATTAAGGGTTCCAGCTAGCCATCTAAAGAGCCTGCTCTACTAGTCCTTGTGTAAGTACTCTAGCAGGATCACCCACTACCACACTTGGTTCATACGCTTTACAATACCAAACACTTTACTGACTAAACGTTTCCACTGAATCAGAGATCTGTATTTTGCAAAAAAACAATTCCAGCTCCAGTGTTTAATTTCCCTGTTGCTCTTGGCTTTGCCTTCACATCTTTGTTGTAATAGATTATTACCATCACGACAGTGAGCTATGCATCTTACACCCACTGCTGCACAATGATGCTGCTTTTAATTCATGAGTATTACCCTATGGGGTTGCACCGTTCTGCAGCTGAGCGTTACATGCAACAGATTCATTCACAGGGATTTCATATGGTTTCCTAGGGCCATAGTTGTCTTTTGACTTAAACCAGCTTAAATTCAGGATGGTACCAAAAGAAATAGCACGGTTCCCCTGACCACTCACTCTTCTCATCCTCCTTTTGCCAATACCAGCATTTATAGGCTGTGTGGTGAACCAGCAGTGAACCAATCTGGCTGAAAACCAACCTGACCAGAAAAACACAAAAAGTCCACCTTTCCAGATCACCTATAAACTGATTCACCTTCTTGGTCACGCCCAAGGGAGAGTGAAGCTATGAACAACAAGAAACTGAAGAGAGGATGGGAGTCATGCTGTCAGCATCCCCCGGACTTCCATCCAACTGAAATAACAACGCAACTGAAGCCAGTCATATTGGCATAGTTCCTTTTAGAACAAAAACCAAACAAACCACACAACAGAAGTAGCTGCCAGTTATCCAAAATCATGTCTGAAGAATCTTAATTTTAAAAACTAAACAAACAGCAAATTCCTATGTAGAAGTAACTTCTCTTTAAAACCTTCTTTTTCCGCCTAAGGAGGTATGTTTTTGCAGAATAACTTTTTAAATACCTAAAAAGTATAAAGTAGACCCCTTTATCTTCTTCTACTGTAACAAAAATTATCACATACTTACCTAGAACAGAAAGGTCAAAATCCTTCCTCACTTCTCCTGCAGCATTGGTCACTACGCAGGTATACCGACCTTCATCTGCTACACTCGTGTGTGTCAAACGCAGCATCCTGCCCCCTGCGGAGAAAGCCAACAAACATACAGTCACTAAGTCCTGCTCCAACCACTATGCTCCCAAATTGTCTGTGCTAACTCTTCATTTCTTAATGTTTTGGTTAAATTTACAGCTGTAACTTCTTTTGATGTGGTCTGGTTTTAAATGTGCTTTGTTTTGTTGAACAAACAGCAAGAGAAAGTGACTGACCTGACTCCTTCTCCCATCATTTCTGTTTGTCTGCTCAGGCCCTCAGCTCGTCTGTGCTTTTAGGAGGACTGATCACACTATTCTTTCTAGTCACTAACTTCCAAACTACCCGACATATCCCCCTTTCTTTTTTTCTTTGAGAAATTACATTGAAGTGAACTTTGAGGCATTCAGATGTTTTCTGAGAATTTCTGAAGGAAGTCAGAAACCACCTAGAACAATCACTGAAAGCTTTGAGACACGTCTGTTGAGTTCAGGCAGAGAAAAATCGAACCCGCTGCACACAGGTCACTCAAACCACGTGCGGGGTACAGTGCACACGGAATCCATTGATCAGTGCAGACCCTTGGGATGTGGCAGGAACACTGCGTTTGCAATATGAAGAATTCGTGTGTGTACCTCTATGTGGGAAATTTTGACAGAATACGGTGTCTCAGACAGCAGGATTTTTGTTCACATAAGTACTTTGCTGTACTGAGAATCTAGATGATTATACAGGAAAAATAAAAAAGCCTCATGGGGGGGGGTGTACACATAAAAATAATCTTATAAACACATACAAACACTCCATAAGGGTATTTTCACATGTACAGATAGGGAATACAGCTCCTCTCCTTCCTTCTAGTATTTGTATTAATTGTGCCATCAATAATAGTAACAGTGACAACAGTACTGGTTTACCTGGAATGTTTTCAAATAACAGATTTCTCTTAACACAACAGCAGAGCAGTTGTCAGAACACATGTGCACAGGCACACTAGTTTAAAAGGAAGAAGATTTGAAAATACGTTTCACCAAAGGACAAAGAATATCCCCGCTTTTCCCTAGCAGAATAATTTCTCTTGCTTCCTTTTTGGCAGAGTAACAGCAAAACAAACATCAGTGAGCATTTAAGTGTGAAAACAAATGTGGTGGCCATCTTTCAGCCTTTTCCAGCTTCTCATTAGCAGCTCTCACATTAGCAGTCGTTACCTCACAGTACATCACATCTCAGCTGTGCATGTCCTGCCTGCAGATAGCCACGGGCTCAGTTCTTGCAGCCTCATGTCACCCTGATTCTTTCTCCCATCCACATCCTGAACCAAGCCATACGAGAAGCCAAATGAAGCAGATATCTGCCTGCAGGAGACTGTAGCTTTCCATGGTATCACATACTCGCACACCCAGGACTCCAGTGCTGAAGCAGGATATGATTTTGTACATTTAGCTAAAACCTAATAAAAGCTTTTCTCCTTCCTAAAGCTAGTATGCAGCTTACTGCATGTCTGCAAGAAAAGCACATGTGGTATGCTGCAGTATTTTTTTTTTCTAGAGGATGTAGGAAGCATCATTAAAAGGAAACATCAGTGAAGGGTCTGAATTAACAGATACGAAGCTGCCAGCAGTGCGTCCACACATTGAAATCGTCTGCAATGCCAAGTATGTTTTCAATCAACAGAACCAAAATCTTGCTTTGGCAAAGTATTTTACCCCTTACATTAGTTGAAGAGGGGGATTTGTTGTTGTTGTTGTTGGTTTTGGTTTTTGTTTGTGCTTGTACAGCTGTAAAAAGTTCCAAATGCCATGTTGGTTACAGTTCACAACCACAACGTGGAGTTTTCTAAAGAACCGCACAAAAGCACAAAGTTTACTGGAAAACAAAGCCCCGACTTCTGGCCTGATTCCCCCCTCCCACTCCCACTGCAGCGAACATTCAGAGACAATAAACATCTTTTTGTCTCTCACCCTCCCCGACTATGCAATCCGGATGGTGATATTAGTGTGGGTGTTGAAATCAACAGACAAAACAGAAACAACCAAGCGAGAAGAAATTATTTTTGTTGATGGCAACTTCACACAAAAAGGAATGCACACCAGCTCAGTCAGATTTATATCGGATAATAATCAGACACCCACTTCTTTTTCCATGCACTATGCATAAAGATGGGAAAATAGGACTACCTGTAACGTTAAAAGCTACAAGAATGAGAGAAATCCTGAAAAATTCCATCTTCAAATTCAGTCTTAGCTGAGCTGCTAAACACCTTCCAGTTTCTTTACCTGTCTGATAGTTTTCTTGTGTTCACACTGTAGGATGGCTGGACTTTGCATGGTGGCTATGTCAGAGCATTAGAAACTTCATCAAAACTTATTTTCATGAGATTTCTAGCTGTGAGTAGCAAGCCCAAGAGCAAAGAAACATCTCAGTTGTCATCTATACATCTCAGTACTAACCAGATACATAATTCTACACTCTCCACAGAGCTGATCCCCAGACACAGGAAGTCAACATAAAACCTACTGCCTGCTTGGTACACCTTTTCCATTTGTAATCTCCAGGGCTGCTAACTCAATTTTCTGTTGTAAACATAACGCTTTAACATCACTGCAGCTGCCAGTCAAGTACTTTCACTTCCCTGTGGTATTGCAGGAAGATGGTTTACAGGAACAGTATCACAGAATCAAAGAATGGTTTGGGTTCAAAAGGACCTTAGAGATCATCGAGTTCCACCCCCTGCCATGGGCAGGGACACCTCCCACCAGCCCAGGTTGCTCAAAGCCTCATCCAGCCTGGCCTTGAACCCCTCCAGGGATGGGGCATCCACAGCTTCTCTGGGCAACCTGGGCCACTGCCTCACCACCCGCACAGGGAAACATTTCTTCCTAATATCTAATCTAAATCTCCCCTCTTTTAGCTTATACCCATTACCCCTTGTCCTGTCTCTACATTCCCTGATACAGAGTGCCTCCCCATCCCTCCTATAGGCCCCCTTCAGGTACTGGACTCAGTACCCAGCCCCTCCTGTTTTGGACACCGCTGTCAATTACTACTGTCACAAAAAGACATCTGACCTAGCTCTTTGCAGGTTATTCCAGCTTGAAAATCAAGGCGCCTTATGAATCAGATC
The DNA here is from genome assembly GCA_011057875.1 of Pterocles orientalis. Taxonomy (NCBI): domain Eukaryota; kingdom Metazoa; phylum Chordata; class Aves; order Pterocliformes; family Pteroclidae; genus Pterocles; species Pterocles orientalis. The sequence continues at coordinate 253,246 of WKFP01014798.1, read as the reverse complement.
TGTTTCTCTGCTTGCCTTTCATAGGTTTCTCCAGATCCCTTGGACTAGTCTTCTCGCTATTGCAGCATTCTGTGTGGTCTTTGACCAATCACCTAATTCCAGCTTTTATTAGATGCCATTCTGAAGATCAGATTCAGCCTGCTCCAAGGCCAGGAAGTATTTACATGCTCTGAGGCTCATGAACAGGTTTCCCTTTGTTTTTATATACAGACCCACAGAAACAAAAGAGGTGTTTCATTCCTTGTCATACATACTGTTTCTCTCAAAGATTTTTCAGTCTTTAAAGGGTAAAATAACTGCCAAGAGGAAGAGGTAGAGAGAACGAATCAAATGAGAGCTAATGGAGTATTCGTATTGGCACTGACAAAGCAAGATGTTACCATCTGACATGGTTCTGGAAATAAGCATTGGACTAACATACACTACAATTATGGCTTACTCCATGTCACAGACCAAATAGTTACCATGCCTTTGGCCCATCCACATAAAGTTTGGTAACAACTTTAAAAGTTTACGTTAGAGAGTCACCAGGCACTCCAGCCAAACTGACCCCATTTACTGAAAAGCTTGGCATCTCTTCTCTCCTTGTCTTTACAGGTTATCACCCAAGCCTTCCTCCACGTGAAATATCTGCACTGTAGACACAGAGTGCCCTTCACCCACTTCCTGGTTTTTGTGGTTTTGGTTTTTTGGGTGTTTTTTTTTTTTTTTAATAACTACAGCTTTTGTACCTGAGAGGATTCTCACGGAGTTGTTCAGAGTGACAGGCCATCCATTCTTGAGCCATGTTATTGATGGCAAGGGAATTCCTGAAGCTTCACAAATCAGAGAGATGGGATTCTTCTCCACAGTGCTGATGTTTTCAGGCATCTGCAGGTCACCAGCAATACTTGGAGGAACTACAGAACAAGAGTAAAGAAAAGCCATACTTCAGAACAAATAAAAATTAAAACAGTCTGTCATCCAAATAATAATTCACTGAAGCTAAGATAAGCTTGGCAAGTGAAGAGTTATAAAACTGAAACATTTAATACTATATATAAATGACAATTTCTTACTGTGTAGGTGCATGGAAATATCAAATTCTATCAGTTCTATTACTTTTATTTTATCGCTTAAGAACCCTAGTGACTAACAGTTTATAGTAGTTCTGTCCATTCTACGTTTATTATAGTTTTCAGTGTCTATGAAACACTAGAGAAAACTGTAACACTGACAGAATTACATGTGCTTTCTATTGGAAAGAACAACCCCCTACTAAAATAACTACTACAAATTTATTTTTACCCTTCTTTGCTAGGAATAAGAATATTTCTATTTCTGCAGTTCTACAGTTCATACTTTAGAACATAAAGCCTGGGGTCAAGAATCAACCAACAACCTCCAGCAGTCTGAGTTTCTTTTTACTACTTAGAAGTTTGATAATACAGTACAGCAAACATTCCAAATAAAAAAAAATACACAAATAAAACTGGTAAAGAATTTTGGCCTCTCGTTTTCAATAATGAGAAATCCTATACTTATTGTCACAGTAAAACATGAATATTCAGTGCTCAATGAAGAGTAAAAAATCACATGCAAAAGAATTACAGTGGCTGTAATATAATGTGATGTTCCCATCAATACCATCAAGTCAAATTATGGAGATGAACTATAGTTGGCGGCACCATCTTTAAATAATCCTGATTGTGCAAAATGAGAGCACCTGATAATTAGATACTTGAGATACTGGCTGTGCTCAGGTAAGTGCCCTCTGGCAGTGACCACCAGCAGGGTGTTCTTGGTTAAACCCTGGTTTCTATCTCACACAATAGAGTATTTCCCAACATGACACTCACCCCAATATCGTATAAAATTATACCATATCTTGTTTTTTTCCTCTCAGGAGATGGAGCAACTAGGGATGGACTGATAATAACATGGACAGAAGTAAGATTTTTAAATATTCAGGAGTTATAAAACTGAATTTGGATTTTTGCAACACTGCAATTGAAACTGCATCACTGATCTGCAACTGAAACTACATCACATGTAAAGCCTGCAACAGATACAGGTGGTGCATTTGGCTTACACAACTATTTCTTGCACGTACTTGGGTGAACATAAGGTCTAATTTTTTTCTGTTACACCTACCCCATTTTGCACATACTCACCATGAACACTTAAATCATATTTTCTGTCAGATAGCCCTGCCACATTGGCAGCAACACAGACATAGCGGCCAGTGTCTGACACCTGGGCATTTTTCAGTTGAAGAAAGTGACCACCACGAAGTATTGCTACATCCTTCCCACTGACTAGTGGACGGCCATCCTTCATCCATGTTATAGCTGGTTCTGGAATTCCCTGTGCCTTGCACTCCAAGGAAATTTCATTTCCTTGGGTGACGACAGCTTCTGATGGGTGGCTACCACTGCTTAATATAGTTGGTCGAACTATGAAAGAAAAAGAAACATAGTTTAGAAGTCAACTGAAAGCTACATTTCAGGATCTTCACCTGTTTCTGAAGGGAAGAACAAGCAAGTTTGGAGATCAGCATTTTCATAAACAGCAGTTGTTGTTGGTTACTGCCAGCAAATCAGTTAGGGGCACTCTGCAATTCATAGCATTTTCCACAGGGCTGAGAAAAGACAAATAACTTCCCATCCCTCCATCCCATAAAGTAAAAATGTTTTTTGAAACGTAACTTACAGGCAATTTAAAAAACGCAAACAGGAACAAAAAAAATTTAAAAAACACTGTACCAAATGCTACCAATCCCTACAGATTTTTGAAGATTTTCTCTTTCATGGGATTGTTTAAAAGCACTTTATTTTATTCCTGACTGAAATACAGAATTTGCAGTAAAAATGGAAAATCTAAGTTCAATTATTTGTCATCGCTACTATGGTCTGGTGGCAAGACACATTACACTAACACCTAAAGGAGTAAAGTCCTCATAATCATCTGTGGTCAAATGCACTTTCAACAGGTATATGCAATGTCCTGGCCAAGCTCTGAGTTCAAAGTGTCAAAATTTTCATTACTTAACATTCTCCTCTGAGTACTCTGAAATTGGCCTACAGCCAGACATGACTCTCTGAAAACCCTGCAGCTTAACATCACTGTCCTGATAACACTTTATAACAGAACACTGTTTCAGAAGTGGTAAACTATGAACAGAATTTTTCACGGTAACTTACTGTATACTTGCAAACTGTATTCTTTCATTGCACTTCCAGCTACATTTGAAGCAATACAAGTGTAAGCTGCAGCATCAGACTTTTCGGCAATTGAAATCTGTAGCTGTCTGCCTCCAGACAATATCCGCACCTTTCCTGAAAGGTCGGCCACCAGTGGAGAGCCTGCAAGAGACATTCTTTCAGATAAAAACACAGAAAGCGGCATTGAGCTTGCTCAAGTGGTGTAAAATCCCCTGGCTCATTTAAAAATTACTGAGCTGCACAATTGTCCATTTTAGAATTGCTCTGTCAAAGTTATCCTGGGCATCAGAAACTTCATGCAAGCAGATTCTGATGACTTTCTATATTAATTGCTGACTTCACAACATCCAGCAGCCTGAGCCAAAGCACAGTAACTCTCACCACATTCACATCCATCCGGAAAGCCTTGGACACTTCCACTGACAAGAAAATTCAACATTTTCAGTAAAATCCAACTCATTAGCCGGTATGTAACTGTCACACCTAGCACTGTAAGTACAGTACATCTTAGAAACATGCGACTGAGTCTGCACAGCTGGACCATCTGTGCACTGTGTGTCACACAGCACATGTGCGTAGACTCCTGCCCAGGAAAGCCTCAGCAAAAATGTGACAGCAAAACAATATTGCATTCTCTGAGCAGAATTTTCAGTCTTGGAGGCTTCAGATAAGGCAGCTATCTTCACCCTCACAAACCACAGGGAGACTTTGTTGCAGAAGGAATACACCTGCCACTGATCATTCTTACAAGCTGAATTTCCATTTCCCATTTGTACATTTAAAATCCTCTCTAGGAACAGGTGCATCAAATGTCAAACGTGATGAAAAATCCGGCTCTTGAATAACATTCAAAACTGTACTACTTTCTAACTGCCTTTCTAGACTTTCCAACAAGCTTAAGTTTCCTCCCTGTCATTGAAGTGTATGCACTTTAGCCTTGCAGTACATTACTAGACCATGACATACAATGCCTTTTTGGCTGCCAAAAGACAGAGTTTAAAAAGAACTTGATAAAATTCATTTTCTCTGAAAATTGTACGCATTAGAAAAAGTGTTTTGTAATTAAAATCTGCTCCTTCACAAGCCAAAATTAATTAAAGTAGGCACATACCACACTGAATTGTGCCATCTAGAAAAACACAGATGAATAGGTAAGACTGATGAATAACACAAGAATTACCACACTGAAAGAATTCAACATCTTATTTTGTCTAATATTCTGTCTCCAACAGTGTCCATGCTTAAAAGAAGGTGCCAAAATAATAGCTGCTTTTGTCTACTGATTCATCAGAAGGTGTTTGTCAGTGTTACTTTAACCCCTAAAGCAAAAAGGTGTGCAGACTACTCTTAAATATTAAGATGGGATGAGAGAAAGGTTCAGTAAATCCCAAAAGCAATTACTACAACTAGATGCATTTTCATCACTTGGCAGCATGCCCTGGCTGTAAATTTAGAGAATATATCTATGTTCTGCAGTGGATCACAGGGCAGAGACCCTCAACTGGACACCACAGGTCTTCCCAGCAACTCAAAGCACTGCCAGCTGGGATCCACGAATAACCCTTCCTGCTGTCTTGCTGCACCACGGTAAATAAACATATTGAGAGGGGTTAAGTGCTTCACAGCCCGTTTTTAAGTCAGCTCAGGAATCTCTGCACTGTGCTTCTCTTGCTCACCTTTAGGAATAACGACACCTAATCTAAGCAGAGGTGAGTTAGAGAGAAGGGAATAATCTACTGCTGTAGTTCATTCTACTCAGTATCTGGGCTGTTTAGGTATCGGCATGCTTCAGCTCCTCAGAACACACCATCTAAAATGTTCACAGGAGAAAAGAAAAACTGGCAGGTCAGGATTATCACCTTTGCTTGATAAAACAGATAATGGACAGTTACTCACCATTCTTTTTCCAGGTAAGACTGGGCGATGGGATGCCACTAGACTCACATATCAGGCTTATCAAGCTCCCTTCAATTACTGTCAGCTGAGACACATCTTCTGAGCCATAAATACTTGGTGACACTGAGAAGAAATGCCAAATAATGGCAGCATTTGAAACAAAATGTTATCAGCCAACAGCAAGACTCAAATAACCATCATACAAATTGGTCCCGTGATGCTCTGTAGCAATTACAAGGACTGTATTCTCTTGCTGACAATGCAAACCAGATCCTGGGCAGGGAATAATAGACTTGCGAACAACTGCATCTATCCTTCCAGCCTCTGAGGTCTGGAGCATGCCTAGGCTCTATATCTGGCTGACTTTTGAATGGACTTCAGAGAACAAAGCCGTTTCTGTGAATTATGTAAACTGACTCCAACTCTAAGAGCCTGCCTCATTCATGGCCCTGGCTCACAAACCTACAGATAACATCATTAGGTTTAAAATTCAGCCTAAGTTTTCCCTTTGAATTTTTCCTGCATCAGCACACTAGCTGCCACATCCAACACTAAGGACCCCACCCCTTCAACCGTCCTGCTGTAGCAGAGTGCCAGCTTTGCTCTACAGCTCTGGGACTGTAACCCACCTGCAGACAAAAGGGACCACTGTTTTCACTCTATTTCTCAAAATCTTAAAGAACTTTAATCACTAGCAAAGGCATAACTGCCTCAAAATGGTGGAAACCATTTTCTTCTGATGAAAACAGTGTAGGTAACACTTGAAAAGAGACCAAAAAAAAGCAGAGGAGAATGTAGGCTGAAACTGGCAAATAAAATCTTACTAGTGAGTAACTTATCAGCGCATTTTTAATGTGTATGACAGCAGACGGCTTCTCATTCTGACAGCTCAAAGTCTTTATTTAGCAGCAAACAGATGTACGGGTTTCAGAACAACCAACTGCAAAGGGCTTTATTGTACTGTACTGTCTTCAACCTTTTATTTGTTCTGCTTCTAGTAAAAAAGCCTGTACCATTCTCTACGGAGGTACATCCCACATTCAACACACTGGCTGGTCCCTGGAGTCAGAGTTAGCTCTCAGGATCTAACCAATCCCCAAACGGATACATTTCCTGGATTAAAACTTTAAAATATGGCAAGCAGGACTTTCGGTCCTTGGGTGTAAACAAAGATTATAATTCTAAACAGTTATCCACAGAGGACTTTCACAGGCAACTTTTGGTTTCTATTAAGCTTATTCCATCAAATCTGTTAACTTGCAAAGAATTATCCCTCCTCTCAAAATCCTTCTGAAATGGTCTCATTGCACAAAAGATCAAAACCATATTCCTCCAGCAGCAAAGGTCCTCTTACAAATCTGGGGAGGGAGAGATGAGAGATGAAGGTGATGTGCACAGGTATATGCTTTAGCATGGGAAAATCGCCTGGTCTTGCATGGTACTACAATATCCACCTCAAATTTAATCACCAGGAATGTTTCTTTTAATAAATAATGACAGAATTCTGTGTTAAAATTGTAGTTTTATCATTACAAACCCTGCTATATAATTCTAGTCTTGTGATTTCAAACCAAAAAATTAATTTGTAATAGTAAAAAAAAAAGTCACATTTTAATTTGCATATGGGGGAAAATGATGGTGCAGAAAAAAACTCAAAATCATTTATTAGAATAAATGTCCTAAGCCACATTCATCATCTAGCCACAGAAAAGTTTTATGAGCTATGTTTATGATTCAGCACTGATAACTCTGCAGAGCAAATGAAGCTAGGTAAACCCACTTCTAATCATGAGAATTTCCACGCTTCAGCATTTCAAGAAGTGGAAAGTTGGCAGGTTCCTTTCAATGGCTTTAGAGTGCACAAATAAGAGCTATGCCTACAAAACCAGCCAGTTACAGTTCTGAACTACTATCGCACAGGCAAACCCAGCCTGACAAAGGCCTATGAAGTAGCTGGTATTAATTTAGAACTAAACCAAAGCAATTTGGAGAATGTGTGCACTTTCTTGGGACTGTTAAACTACAGCAAATATAATTAAAATCACCCTGCATGAACCTCAGCAATTAAGTGCTTGTGAACTACAGAGGACTTTGTCGTCTCAAATCACAATTTCACTCTGAGCTTCATTCCCATTCCTGGAATAAGCTTAGTAAATCTTACCCCAAATATTGACATTATAGTTCTTTTCAGTCTTCCCAGCAACATTTGTCGCTTCACAAGTGTAACGGCCAGTGTCCTGTACTTGAGCTCCTTCAATCTAGGAAGAAAATTAAAACTTGGGATTTCTTCTTCTTACATTGTTATACATGAAACTTGCAGGAAGAGGTTGTTCAGGTTTCAATTTTTTAATTTTACATCTGTCTCTCTAAATATTAATAATACAATATTACTCCTGCAAAATCAGTACCCAAATATCTAGATGTCTGTGACCTCCCTCTCTCTATTGCACCAGAGGGCCTAATGTTATCCAGTCTCTAATGAGTACCTAGTGCCTTCATGGTGGGTATACTCCCCAGAAAGCAATCACCACCAGAGCGTGATCACCCAAGTTTACCTTCACAACACTTCCATCTTCAGAGATGCTAAGACCTGGCTTCTTCAGCAAGGGTCGTCCATCTTTGAGCCACACCAGCACGGGTGGGGGAACAGCATTGCTCTGGCAGAGCAGCTCCACTGTTTGGCTGATGAGCACAGAGACGTTTTGTTCCTCTCCCATGATGTTCGGTGGAACTACAGCAATAAATCAAAACAAAGGACTTTTGGGCATTGCACACTTTCCAGAGTAAACATACTGTGGAATTAACAGTCTCCACTTAACGAAAATGAAATGGCATTTACTACCTTTCTGACACACAACTTCTGTCTCCTTCATATCACAAAAAGCACAGGACTAATTTTTGTTACTTACAGAGTATCCTCTACACAAGACACATGCTAGTGAGATAACAGCTACAGAGAAACCATGTAGATTAGCCAAGACTAGTGAAAAAAATACTTGAAATATAGCTAGAAAGGAAAATCACCAGTACATAAAGAATGGGGAAGCACATCCCTCCTAAAAAGAAGAAGAGCTGATGAGTGAAAAAGCTCACAAGATAATAATCAGACCCAGAGGTTGAAAATGTCTTAAACTTTTCTAGACAATGCCAAGATGGATAATTGGCTTTAAGGACAAGTCTGACTTTAAGTAAAATTTTGTCCAGAGATGGCCAAATACAGAAGACACAATGAGAACTTACAGGGGTCCAGCCAAGGGAACGGGTCAATGACTTAATCATCAAGTCACAACCTACAATTACTTTACTGACTGTTTTGTGTGCTATCAGCTAGCTAATTATCGCAATTGTTGGCACCAAGAACTATATTTAGATTCGTACCACAGTTCCAGCTATAACCTCATTATTAGACTATTATTTACAAATCATAGGGAAGAAGAATCAGCTTTTGGAATGAAAGTTTTCTGTGTGGAACAAAAAAGAAATGCTTCCGGACATTTAAATTGAAACCCATTAGCTGTTCTTGAACAGTATCAAGATTTAAGATAAACATATTTTTTCCCCCCCCTTTTTAAAATTGTGTTTCCACAGTCAAAAAAACAAAGCAACTGAGAAGTCAATTGAAAACTAAACCTTGGACCAGGGCAGGTCTGCAACTTTCCATGGGGAAAATGTTCATGGCTGGGGTCGAGAAAAGAACACAGAGGGAATACTAGGCTGACAAGATGAGCTGAAGTGAAAAGATTAAACACCAAAACCTGTTTGCCATCTATGGCTTTGTATCGATATTCATGGTGGAACTGAATGCCCTTTGGTAACATTGGTCAGAGGAAGCTTTCTGAGACGCCCCAGGCAGCTTTGAGTCCTTGGCAGAATACTGCCACTTTCAGAGTTCATTTCTGTGTCAGACACACACTGACCTGGACACCAGCACGAGTGCACTATCAGCCCCGCACTACTGCTGCTGCTTACCACCAGCTCTCTACCAGAGGGTCCCGTTCCCAGATCAGAACCAGCCACACAGAATTTAGGAGTGTTTGTCTCGCACGCTGCAGCAACTCAGGTGGCTTTGGTTGCAGTACTAACACAGGGAAGGAACGACAGCAAACTGCAAAGAGCACAAGTGTTTTTGCTGGGCTGCTCAAGCACAACCTCAAAGAGCATTCCTGTTTGTGCCCTTAATGGCATTTACATTTTTATAACTCACAGGGATTCCCTTCCCTATCATTTAAAAACATAAAGCGTGTTCACTGTAAATTTTTGACATTAATGTAACATTGGATCTGCAACTAAGGAATTTACAAAAATCAACTCTCCTAGCAAGACCTCCTTTGTCTGGTTACACATACCCAGTGGGATTTTCTGCTTGTTGTGTACTAAAACTGTTCAGTTTGCCCAAAAAAAAGTTGATCAGGGCCAAATATAAGAACCTTTATTGTCGCCTTTCCTTTGCTTTTTAGTTTTGCAATCCATTACTCCAGAAACTGTGTGTTTGATTGCACAAAATATTAGGGTAAGAAGAATGGAAGCAGTGGGACTGTCTGTGAGAACTACTCTGGGCTTCACTGTGAACAAAAAGATACTGAATTAATTAGCACATGTGAGATTATAAAATGTCCCAAAGTGGTACTCAGTAAACCAGCAATACAATTCTCAAGATGTTCTGAAAAATAACATTAACAGTAAAGCTTTGTTTTTCTTGCAGAGGAACTACTAAGCAGAGCAGCTGATTTCACAGTTTGGAAATCATTTAGGGAAAAGTTTGGTCTCTATGGATAAGAAATATAGTAACTGACAAAAAAATCTGTTTATCTTACTTTCTTTGTAGAATTCACAAAGGCCCAGATTCTTTATGAGTGTTGTGAAACTGAAAATTGGAAGCTGATCCATTACTGCAGAAGGCAAATTTATTTCCAAATACTTTTCCACCAATTACTTTTTCTCTCAGCTAAATGAATTGAAATGTGTTCAAAAGGAAACTGAGTTTATGAAATGGAGAGGCAGACACTAAAGCATTTGTTTCTGAAGTAACAGGGTTTAAAATTAATCTAATTAGGCTTATGGTAACTATATGTTACCCAGATTGTTCCAACTCCTAGATTGGCTCAGTGCACCACACATTTCTAACCATCTCAGCTCCAACTGAAATCCAAATTACTTTCCTCCTGTGACTTCTTAATTAGATTACTCCTATGAGGCAAGTCCTAAGAGTAACATTACTTTTTGATGACAGCCTCACCCAAGATGGCCCCACAGCTGAGCTCGACGCTGGCCAGCTTCTAACACAATTGTAATTTTAAACATAAACAGCTTCTAACTATTTTCATTTTATCTAGCTAAAATGGACAGAGGTTCCAGAAACTAAAAGAGAAACAATTAATATATCCATGCTATTTTTGTGGTTACCTATACATACACACCTGTCCTCAAACTCCAGTAGTGACCCTGATATTCCCTGCTCTAGATATAAAACATTCTGGCTTATGTTGAACTTGAGCTTCCTTGCCATGCCAGAGTTCTGACTTTCCGAGCTGCCCCTTACAGATGCAAAAGTAGCCATGAATCAAGTCACGAGTACCCTAACCACAGTGCATGTACAGGGAAGTCAATTCTGAACGCCAAATTCAAAAACAAATAGCCTGGCCAGCTGTCCCTATTCACAGTAGAAAACATCCAAACTTCTAACTTCTCTTGCAAGATTTTCCAGACTTCTGCTGAGGATTGCCATAAAGCTAGAGACTGGCAGAGCCAAAATAATGCTCTCTCCACTGACCTACTGAAAGCAGAACCCAAACCACAAAGGTTCTTCAATTCCAAATCTCTCTCTCCACATCTGGTACCATAACATTTCTAAAACAAACGGCAGATCATTGTTCATCCTGATTTCACTGGTGTACAAAACCACTGAGCTGTCCAAGGAAACTTAAAACTGGCTACAGTCAAACTCCCTGGCACTGCTCCTGGCAGTACCTCATGCTCTTTCGTATCTGCACATCATCAGTGATCTCTAAGAATGCAATATAATCATACAAGTTACAAAAGATCAGGATGAAGCTCATACAGGTTACAAGAAATCAGAAGGAAGGATGAATTTACATGAATTCAGTCAAAAAGATTCCAGGATTAATTTATTGACGTCATTGGAAAACCTGACAATATACAAAAGCGAGAGATTTCCTGCTTCTTGAAAGAGACAAAGTTGACTGGCTGGGCTCAATACAGTGTCACTATTGGCACAAAAAAAATCACCACCACTTGCCCAGGCATAGTATGGCTTGAAAATGGAATGGAAACTGAAGAGCTGTATGGCGAACTCACATTGACTCATTCTAGTTCAATTAAAACAACTGAGCTCTAGCTCCAAGAATATATTTTGCCCATGGGATCTATGTGTTTGGTTGTTGTTGGGTTTTTTTTACACAGAGACAAACACATTTTCTCCTATAACTGAACCTTTACGTATTGAACTTGTAAATTCACTGTTGCAGCTACATTTCTTCAAAAATATACAGAAGAACATACCTACATACTTTAATACATGTGTAAGTATGCACATATATATACTTTTACTTAGATACACACATGTGCACACATTCTCATCACTTTGCCTTCCACTATGGGTTGAAACCACTTTATTCAATGTCGCTGAAAGTCTGGGCCACAGTGTGTTTAATTACAGCTCCACAAACAGTTCTCATGACCAAAAGAAAAAAAAAAAAATCTCACCATAAACTCTGAGATCAGTATCTCTTTGGCTCTCACCCGCAGCATTGACTGCAACACAACTGTATTTTCCTGCGTCACTGATCTGAGCACTAGTCAATGCCAAGACTCGGCCCCCAGACAGAACCTGCAACACAAGCACGGCACATTCAGAATACACGCCTCAATGGCAAACACAAGCAGAGAGAACTTCTAGGTTTTGTTACAAAATGAAACACTCGTTTTGCCACAGCTTCCCACCATCTCTCTGTTCCCTGCACTCTTCCCTGCATTCTGTTCCCTTTTGATCGAGATCTGCAAAAGCAGAAGTCTAACCTCATGCAAGTCTGTAGGGAACTCCCACCATTTGCAAGCCTCTTTGCAGGATCTGGATGTTCTTGCCTCTTCCCAGTTTCAGATATTCTGTCACATCTTTTGTCTGTGCCCTGAGTTGTCCCCATAGTATATAAATTTCCCCCCTTTCCCTTCAGGTCATAAAATTACCTTTCAAAAAGCCCCTTTTAACTGAGAAATATCTTTTTACACCAGGTGTCTTTTTTTTCCTCCTGAATTACTATTTTATGTAATGAGATACTACATGCTCTTGAGCTCTACAGATCTCTTCAGCATAGGAATATGGTCCAATTTCCTTTTCTGACCTGTAAGTGAAAAATTTGCTGATGCAAATTCTTAGTCAGTATGAAATTAGTTGAAAGGACCACCTTATTTCAATGTATCCATATATTCTACTTCACACAGTAATTACTGGAACTAAATTCACACCAATAACCTAGAGCAAAAGGCCTTATACTTCCAAAATCTCCAGTTTATTCTGTTCCATTAAACTGCATTGGTTTAAAAGTCTCCTACCACAACCAGAAGCAGCACAGATAGCAAGATTTGGACCCCGTACCTGGAGCCCATCACTAAAGCTGGAAACAGGGCTACCATCTTTTAGCCAGGTCAGAATAGGCGCAGGGATGCCTCTTGCTTCACACTCCAGTCGCACTAGATTATTAACCACCACTGTCACCGTGTCACTGCTGCCAGAGATTGATGGTGGGACTGAAAAAAAAAACAAAAAGAAAATAAAGCTCAAATAGCTACAAGGAAGTATTAATCACAATGAAATTAGATGGGCCGCTTACTTTTGGACTCTTTCTGCAAGGTATCACATTGTTGGAAAGATTTCTCATGTTACTCCTACTGAACTCTTGTCATTTGTTTGCTCTGTGCCAAATCCCACTCTTTCCTTGCACAAGCAGTCAGAAAACTTCAATGAAACTACTGTGAGCAAGGTAAGCAGGACTGGGCCCGCAGCCCAGAGGACAGCTGCAAAACCTAGGAACTATAACATAAAACCAGAAAATATTCCCTCAAACTTTTGTAATATTCCATTTAGACCTTCTGAAAGGCATTAAATGTGGTGGGGATTAAAGAAAGAAGTTTATATTATAAACTTCATAAAGCAAATGCGCACACAGAATAACAAATTGGCTTTGAAGAGCACATGTGAACATTTGCCAGATTAGACTGTATAACATCTGCCTGTCTGATGATAAAACACATCTTAATGGAACATCTCTAAACACTCACTATAGGTATATGGTCTAGCAAGTTTTGTAGAGCTATGTTAAAAAGGGAGACAAGAAGCATGAAAGAAGGGAAATGTTTCATTTATCAGGAGAATCAAAACAATTTTCTTTACTCCTACCACTAATAACTTAGTAATAAAACTTTACAGTCAGGAGCAGTACAAAACTTCATACTTGAAGTCATTCCTAGAAAGAGATGAGAACGGTGTGACCTACTCATACGTATCCTACATGGGGGGGGAATGTGTAAAATTCTGTACTGAAAATAACAAATTCAGCAACTTCAAACAGTGTGTAACTCAGGCTACCTACTCCTAGATAAATTCCAGTAATAGTAGAAAAGGCAGAAAAAAAGCAAGTGTGATTTTATAATCTTCCCCCCACACACACACAGTTCCTCTGTTTCACTACAATAACATCCATTGTTCTCAAATGCCTGACAAAGTTATAGTGGTAAGAAAGAAGTGGAAAAATCTTAACACAATGAAATCATATGAATATACTGAACTGGAATTCAACCTGCTTCCTTCAGTATGCCTGCCCAGTTTCATTTAATGTTAAGTCAGTACTATCGAGCATTGTTTTTAATGCAAAAATGACCTGATAAGTTCTACCATAGCTACTGCATCCACAACACTACTAACAACAGAAGTTGTTGAATACGATCAGTAATCGACCAACATAGGTCCTCATTCACAATGCCAACTGCCACACAGAAATCTAGAGCAGGCTTTCAGTAAATGCAGCAAAACTTTCTGTACTTGACACTCAGTCTGTTCTCCATGAAATATCATTCTTGCTTTTGCTATCAGGAGGGGAAAAACTCAGGTTTTCTTTTCTCAAACTCATAAACTCTAAGTAAACTGGATGACAAACTTGTTCATGGCAAATTCAAAAAGCACTCCATTGGAAGCCTGGCACGACACAAGACGAATTAATTAGGTTCATAGATAGGTGTTTCAGCTTCCTTTAATGTAATTAGTTCTGGCTGTAATTGCAAGATCTTGTTCTGGAAGGGGTAACCGTTTTAGGTGTTCAAGTTAGAAAGTGTTAGTTCCCTAGAAAACTCCGGACGCATCTGCTGAAATTCTGCCACCCATAAAAAGACACACATATACTTGGGAGTTATTTTTCATTTTAACCAGAATAATGACCTTGGCTCTAAATATTTCCTGGGAATTAATCACTGGGTGGGGTTAATTGCCTTTGACCATGTCTTGAGCCATCAGTTTTTCCCATGATGGTCATTAATCCAATGGAAATATACTGCCCAACTCATTATTTCTTAATTAACCTTAAGAGGAACTACATACTCTACGTGCATCTCAGCTAGAAACACTGTGCCAGATTTGGGCCACAGTTTTGCATGGAAGACTCCCACGGAACACCAGCTACATGCTTATGCATGTATCAAAGATAAGAATTTGGATTACAGCCTCATCCAAAAGCCACTGAAATCAGTGGAAAAGCTCCAATTTGGCTTTTGATCAGGTCTCATGTCTGCAAACACCCACACTTCCACTTCATCTTATTTAGACAGTACATTTTCCTTTAAAACTCTTGGATTATGAAACAGCATTTGATCTGTGTCCTCTCATTATCCACTGTGACCTTTAAAGTCATCTACAGCAAAACCCAGTAATTACAGGGCCTTCCAAATTGCTGAAGCGATAACATATACATCTCTTCCACCAATCTGGTATCTCTGCTCATTCTTCCTAGAACTGACTTCCCTTACCACATTTTCCTTACTCAAAACATGTATTCTAATGTCACTGAAAAACAGAGGAGTGAATTTTCTTCCCTCTGACTCCTGCTGTATCTCTTCCAGTATGATGGTGTGATAAGCGATGGTAAATCTGCTAAGCGGACTTGAAAATTCGAAAGTGCACATAGGTGTTTTCCGTAAGTTTTATAGCACTTACCATGAACCTGAAGACTGTAAAACAACTCAGCTGTGCCCGCTGTGTTAACAGCCACACACTTGTAAATGCCGGTGTCGGAGATCTGAGCACCCTCAATCTGCAGAACCTGCCCTCTGTTCAGAACAGTGGCACTTGCAGCACCGGGAAGCGGACGATTGTCTTTGTACCATGTGATAGCTGCAGAATTAAAGGGAAGATGGAAAAGTTGCCAAAAACATCCCCTTTACAAACAATGGGACCAAACAGTCTTCAAAGTTTTCATCTAAGTTTTCAGATACGTAACAGCAACACTTACAAGCCAATATCAATATTAATCATAGTAACAATAAAAAGTAACTAGAAAAGGAGGAAATCAGTAATATTTGCACAAATACCGACTATGCCTACAGGATTCAATAGAAAACTTGACACTATCATCTACGTACACCATATGTTTATGAAAAAATGTTCCAAAGTTGAAAAATCATCACACAAAGCATACTTCTAGAGGGTTTACTCATACCAACGTCAACAGCAGCTGTTTAAAAATACGCAATAATATGAAATACATAATTTTTTTACCTACATTAAACTTAAACCACCTGAGAAAGTTTACAGAATCTAAATGCGAGCAATCAAATCAAAGTTCAACTGGCAGGCTGAAAAACTGAAAATAAACCCCAGAAAACTGCTATTACTCCAAAAGAAAATTTTATATTGCCAAAATCTGAGGAATTTTTTGCATCCCAGCCAAAAGATGGCACCCTCCATCAGCAGAACATGTAACTAATGCTTTACTGGCATCACTTCGTTATTCAGTTAGCTATTTTCCATAGCACACAAGTTTTCTGTGAAAGACACACATAAAAGAGGCAATCTGGCCTGACTGATGAACAAGATTGCGTGCATTTTTTTTTCCAGTGCGATGATGTTGTGCTATCACTTTCCTTAGCTAATGTCACATCTTGACATTAGTATGTAGCATCACAACACACAAAGGAAAGGTGACCAACCTGGTTTCATTGTATAAATTATATGAACTCCGTCATTCTAATTGTTTGTTTTAAAATAACTGAGAAAAAAGTAGTGCAAAATGGATCTAGAATCATAGAATCATAGAATGATTAGGGTTGGAAGGGACCTTAAAGATCATCAAGTTCCAACCCCCCTGCCATTGGCAGGGACACCCTCAACTAGACCAGCTTGCCCAAAGCCTCATCCAGCCTGGCCTTGAAC
>WKFP01014798.1:195329-233785 GCA_011057875.1 Pterocles orientalis | reverse complement strand
TTGTCCCTTGTCCTATCACTGGATGTCACAGAGAAGAGCCTGGCTCCATCCTCCTGACACTCACCCTTCACATATTTATAAACATTGATTAGGTCACCCCTCAGTCTCCTCTTTTCCAGACTAAAGAGACCCAGCTCTCTCAGCCTTTCCTCATAAGGGAGATGCTCCATTCCCTTAATCATCCTCATGGCTCTGCGCTGGACTCTCTCCAGCAGTTCCCTGTCCTTCCTGAACTGAGGGGCCCAGTACTGGACACAATATTCCAGATGCGGTCTCACCAGGGCAGAGTAGAGGGGGAGGAGAACCTCTCTTGACCTACTGACCACCCCCCTTCTGATACACCCCAGGAAAATCAGCCACGTTTAGCTTCTAACTAGAGGCAGAAACATCATTACCATGCACATGAAGCCGAACGTGCTGTTGGGCTTCTCCTGCAGCATTTGTTGCCACACAAGTGTATCGGCCAGCATCTTCAAGCAGGGCCTTGACAACTTGCAGAATACGGCCTGAAGACTCCAGCTGTACCAAAACAGAGAGCAGGGAACCACTTTACACAACGATCCCGAGCCAGTGAGCATAACGGCATAGCAGACGTTTACGCCGAATACAGCCATTCTCATCCTTCTTCTAACCTGGGTCTACTATTCATGCAAGAGCTGTCTTGGTAGTTCAGAGACTTCAGTGTTCCTGAGACATAAGGATTATTAGCTGTACAGCTGTGAGGAGACCTAGATGGCAGAGGGGTGGGCAAGCAAGGTGAAGAGGAGGCTGCAGGCAGAGAAAGCTGCCACTGGCAAGATGTCAAAAACTGCTCCAGCCTAAAATAAATCAAAGCTATTACAAGCGCTCAACCCACCGGAGCATGCAAGTACTGGGAAGGGCTGTTCATTGAAAGTCAGAATCTCATGATGAGAAGGAACATATAGGTAGGTGCTGCAACTGCAGTGCTAATAGAAAAACTCATCTAAATCCTGCCTCACAGTGACAAGTGGGTAGAGCCACCTCGTAACTGGCAGACAACCATACCTTGAAGGTTAAAGTACAACTGAAAGGAGCTGGATGCTGAATTTACAGTCATGGACTCTTCTGGTATGGAGGTGTCTAATGGAAATCAGTCTACTAAATACCGCTATTCAATCTGAGATACAATCCTAATTCAGGTGAAAAGCCCATCGCTCACCAGGATGGATCTTTAGCATCTTTATATCACAGCATGAGGGAAGCAAAAGAAAGAAATGCACTAACATGTATAACTTGTTTTAACTATTTTTCACGGTTTAGATCCCATAAAAGAGTATAGTGCTTACTCTTATATTTCCTCTGGCTGTGTTTACTGGTTGACCATCTTTTAACCATGTTATGGAAGGGCTGGGAATGCCACTGGCGATGCACTGCAACGTCACAGGCTTGTGTATCACAACAGCTCTCTCAGAAGTCCCAGCTGATTTGATGGATGGAGGAACTGCAAGAAGCACCAGAAACAAAAATGAAATATCATTTGAACATATGCATTCAAATACATAGAAGCAATATCCCACAGGTAAGAGCAGCTCTACTTCCTATTTCACCTACTCTCATCTCCAATTTTTCAACCCACTAACACAAATAAACATTTACAGAAAATTTGAGTGCCTTCTTGCCAGCAATTTCAAATAAAAGCAGTCTGTTGCTTCCCGCTCCCCCTTCCCTTGAGTAACCTACCATGCACAGTGACATCAAAATCCCTTTCATGTTCTCCTGCCTTATTTGCAGCCACACATTTATAGCGGCCAGTGTCAGACACTTGAGCTCGAGAGATGAGAAGTTTTTGTCCATTTAATAAGATCTTATGTCCAGCTGCCTCTTCCACTGGTTGACCATCTTTCAACCACCTACCAAAAAGAAAGTACACTCTCAGATCTCTATGAAAGTAAGATTAACAGCACTCCTACAATATGCACAATTCTACTAAATAGAATGTGTTAGTAACTCTATCTGTGTTTCTAGGGAGGTTTGGAGATGTCAGGTAGTATTCTGCTTTTCTGAGTGCCATGGACAAAAATGGTTTAGCAGGAGGGAGCATAGGGGAACAGGCACTAAAGAAGCCAGAAAGGTGACAGCTGGGAAGCAGTACTGAAAGCAGATGCCAACAACAGAGGCAGACGGAAATTTCCAAAGCAAAAGTAATCATTGGTGGCAGATTGAAAGTGAACAGTTGCATTAGCAAGAGGAGGAGAGTTTTGTCAGCTCCTGTTATCTATCCTAATCTCCAGGACATGAACATTGGCACAACATACCAAACCACTTTAAAAAAAAAAAAAAATCCTGATCCTGCCATGCGTGTGCCTGACACTGTCTTCAGTGGAGCCAATACTTTGTCCTCCACACACTAACCACCACTTTATGAAGATGGGCAGTTCATAAAGGCTACCTCCAAGCTCACCTAATCAACCAGCAGATTTTTTTTTTCCTACTGTCATACCAATCCTCTTACGTGATAGTCGGTGAGGGTGTCCCTGTTGCTGAACAATCCAGCTCCAAAGGGCTATGAAGAATCACAATGTGGTCCAACAGCTCATCCCCACCTTCCACAAATGGTGGGACTGTAAGAGAGAAAAATCCATCAACAGAAACATTTAAGCATCAGAAATGGCATAAAAGTCTATCTCCAACGGTAATGTTTAAAAAAACCCCAAACTTGACATCTATCTCACTTGGGGACATGCACAGATTTGCAGTTCGTTATGAGCTGCTTTTCCTTTTTGAAGAGAAACATCTACCCAATGATACTCCCTGGCTTCAAATCACTCATTCTTTTTTTTATTGTTTCTTGTTTGGCTGTTTTTTTTCCAGATTCTGTACAACCTTGTGAGCAAGGGCATGGAGAGAGGACTTTTAGCACTCTGTCAGCAGAGGGAGAAAACAAAGCTGCAGGGGACCTTCCTCCAGGTCCTCTTTGCCCTGCCTCACTCTCTTAAATGCCCCAGTTGGGCTGGGGAGGAAGCACTGCCATACAGCTCCTCCCAGCTCCGTCACTGACTAGCCAGACCAATGAGATACACCTTGAGCATCAGAAGGGATGCTCTACATCTGCACGCAATAGTATGCAATGTTCTTCAAGAGGGCAGTTTAAAGCCTAAAAGTCAAGCCTCTAAAGTTCAGAAACATGCAGAAGCAACTGCTGAGATGCAGACAGTGGTAAAGGATTCAATGGGAGAAAAAAAGATAAAAATATTTTTCAATAAAAGGTTCAAAATTTGCACAACTCAAACTCAAATAAAGATGTTCTCTCCTCAGAGGCAACTACTCAGTGATATTTTTAATGGATACCTTTCATATTTTCTTCTCTGAAGGCAAGATAGAAGAATTTTAAAGGTTATTGAGAATAATATTTACTTACCCTATGCACAAAAACTCTTCAAGAACTAACCTGAAAGTAAGAGTCTTCAAGCTATCCTGTAAACCTGGACAGAAAAAGTGTGCAGTGCCCAGGTTTAACTAGATATGTAGCTTGACTAACTGATCTTTCATATAATGATATTGCCAAAAGTTAAAACATGCTTTATTAGGTTTGTTGAAATCTGATAAATGAGCAGTTCTGTTCCTCACACACCTAAGATTTCAACTTCATATTTCATTTCTTGTTCTCCAGCTATGCTTGTGGCCACACACAAATACTGGCCCCGGTCAGCCTCAACAGCATTCAGAATCTCCAGCTTCTTCCCACCAGACACAATGCGGAGGCTGTCACTTGCTTTCACGGGCACACCGTCTTTTAACCAGGTAAGGAGAGGCGGAGGGTTGCCAGCAGCTTTACACTCCAACATCAGTGAATTGCCAGCAACCACCTGCCTGCTCTGGGCTGTGTCAGCATCACCCTCAATTACTGGAGGAACTGTAGAAAAGAAAAAATATATTGCAAGCGATTAATTCTGTAGCCAGAAAATGTATTAAGAGCAAATGGGTTAGTTCCTCCCCACCCACTTTGGCTCTCTGTGCCATTATGTCACGCACAATTTCATGTGAGAATTTGCTGCCGGGGCAAGCCAAGACAAAGGAGAAACAGAGAAGTCAAATGATGCTGTTCAATATTGACCAGTTGTATAAAATAGAGGATCTGCAGGGCTTTGAGATAGAAGTTCTAAATACAACAGTCTTACAACAGTACGCTAAAGATCCCACCCAGAGCGGCTATTTCAGGTAGGTGGTGTTCAGCAAGCACATGTGGGAAAGAGAAAGGATTACACAGAGAAGAAATAGTTTTGATACTTCACTAAAGCATGGTATCAAGGCCTGTGAAGTCAAGAGCTTTTTGAGAATTACATAAAGCACAGGGTGTAAAGCTCCCCCTACGCAGCCCTGCCAACACAGGCCAGTGTTTAAAGGCAGCCATTGACTGGTCATTCTTGACGGGTCCGCAAAGGCTGCTGATGCTACACAGGCAGAAAAGCTTTCAAAGGGCACTTCCTGTAACATGGTGAATAACCAAATTTAATAAACTCTCACTTACCGTAGACATCCACAACATACATTTTCTCAGCAGCTCCAGCAGCATTGGTCACGTGGCAAGTGTACTTTGCAGAATCTGATACTTGGGCCCGAGGTATCTGCAGGAACTGCCCTCTGTCCATGTACAGAGCTTGGGGGCTAGAAACAATTGGGCGTCCATCTTTGTGCCATATGATGGTAGGAACAGGGATTCCCTTGGTTTCACATTCCAAATTTATAAGATTGTTAAGAAGTGCCGACACCTCTGTGGTAACATTGCCTCCTTTAATACTAGGAGGGACTATTTCAAAAGACAAAACAACAGTATCAAAGCCTTAGTACACAGGTTCATGTAGATTTAAATACGTTAAACATTAGAATGCTGAAGAAAAGAAGGAAATATTTTAGCTTAATCAGACTTCCAGCACTTCCTGGTGTGTTTTGGTTTTGTTTGTTTGGTTGTTGTTTTTTTTTCCCCAGCAGAGTTCCGCTTTGCCTGTACAATTCTCGGAGGCATACAAAGAGCTCAAAGCACAAAGAGAACACAACATAAAGGGCCACCATATATTTAAGAACTAAGTGTCACAGCAAGGGGCACTGCAAAGCATTGCTACCTCACTAGAGTCACCTGGAAACATTTTCCCTTCCAGGCTCCAACATGTGCCAAGTTAGGACAGCTGGGCCACCACGCATCCTGCAATCCATTTGGGCACGGCTCTGCCTCTTCCCTGCCTCCGAGGGGTAAAGAAAGAGCAATCCCTGTATACCTTGGGAGGTACATCCTCCCAACAAGGAAAGCGACCTGCTATTTGAAACACCAAACGTATCCAAGAGCCTCCAGGACTGGAGTGGGAACTGCTCAGTATTCAAAACTCCTGAAGATGAAGTCACTTAGTTTGAGATTAAATATGAGCTTAACAGTCTAGCTTTATGCTCCTATTTTTGAAACTTTTGGCCCATAGTCATTTCCCTCGCTCGCTAGGCAGCAGTACTCAGGTTTTTCTAGCAAACAAGCTCTCGTGTAAATCAGCCAATATAAAGAGTTCGTAAATCTCTGTAGAAGTAATAAAAACACAGTGCAATTGGCAACAACTAAATTTATGACTGCTGAAAGTACCAGACACATCTGGCAAACACATTAACTCCTCTGCTGCCAAACATGCTCAGTATATCCTGGATTTCCACTGACTTCCATAGTGCTCATTTAAAATGCCACTACAGAAATGCAAAGTGGATCTACACCTAGGAGATGGGTCTTGCAGATTATCAAACCATGACAAAATATTTTTCTAATTAAATAATTTGTGTGAAAAAATACACAAACCTATAAAATATGCTGAAACAAACCCAGCTCAAAGGCAAATGCATTTCTCTATCAGCAAATTCTTTCATCCGCAGAGATGGAGAACGGTTTTAACATGGTGTTTGGGGAAAATATCAAAGCCAAAAGTAGGACTAAGCTAAAAGTAAGAACTAGCAAGAATTAGCATCTAGGTTCGTCACTCACTCGTGGGGTTCCATCTGTCCAGCCAGGATTAATAAGAAATTTAAAAGCAAAGAGACGTTCCTTTCTACTATCACAAATTCACCTCTCTCTTCTGAAAAATCTGAATGTCTACTCAACTGCAAGGATTTTATTTGAGGGGGGTTTCCTCTAATCTAACAGCAGCCACAATAACCTGCATGTCCTCACAACATTTTCTTTGTTCTTAATAGAAAAAAACTTCACTATGATTAGTGTCCAGGTGTATTTCTATGCATGTGATTGCTCCATGCTTCAGAAACATCCCAGATGAGGGAAATAATGTATTACAAGTTTGCAGTTTTCAGTAGACAAGACACAGAGTCTTCAGAAGCAAATCTATCGTGAATGAGGATCTCCAGCTTAAAGGCTCACAGCAGAGTGTTATCTCACCTACAAATTTCTGCACTTGTTTCCCATAATTTGTGCAAACACTGCACTCTCTCAGCTTTCAGGTCTGACTGGGCTTTCACACGTTCTGTTCTTTGTCTTCCAAACTGAAAAACTCTTCCTCTCCTCTCCTTTAAAGTCTTCCTTGAAAAGCTACTTCTTCCTTCTTCCAGGAATCTTTCCCCTCCTTTTCTCCTGACTGATAATCTCCTAATTTACATTAAACTTATCCAGACTAATCACAGGAATTGTCTATTCTCCACGTCTTTGCTAAGATTCCTCTGCTTGTAAAAACACAAAAAGTATACTCAGTGCTACAAACTTCACCAAAAAAAATTATTGTTAACATAGTTATCTCACGTTAGTGTTTCTTCTCTTGCTACAAATGACCTCAGTTTACACCAATTTAAGCAAGATGACATACCACACTACCTGAAGATTATTTGGAACATTCTTTTCCAAAGACTATTTGGGTCTGACTCTTACTGGTTTTGCACTTTACTTACACTTTTCCACTAACCTTTAACTTATTCCTGACTGAATTTACTCCTAGCATTAGGTTAAGGAAAATAAGACCATGAATGTACTAAAATAAAAATCTTCTCACTAATTTTCTCCTCCCCAAGACAGATCAAAATAATGAAGCCAATTTCATAAAATACTGTAATTCAGTTGAAACTAATTAATAGCAAAACTTGAGAAGACCCTTCAAGATTTTTGCTTTTCACCAATTAGAAACTAATAAAAAGCACATAAAAGGCACTTAAAGGTCAAGCTTGCAAAGACTCCATCCATACTTGACACACAGAAATGCTCAAAAAGATGATTTTATCAACAGATGAGTATTAAGTTATGTTTATACACATATTTTGCAAGATCAGAGCCTTAATTTATATTTGTCTGAGCACCTCCATTAAAAAAAAAAATCTTACAAGTAAAATTAAAGGATCTTCTAGAATTAGGCAAACTTACCATGGATGATCAGCTTGACCTCCTTAACTTGTTTGCCAGCAGCGTTGGTGGCGCTGCACTGATAACGACCTTTGTCAATCCTTCGAGCATTCTTTATGTGTAGAACTTGATCTTTGTCCAGAAGCTCAACATTGGGATCACCCAAAAACAAGGGCCTGGAATAGAGATTATTTTGCTTCACAGAACTCTGACCGTACCTTTCAACATTAATTTAAACTGACTGCAGTAAGAAGGGGTCCTTTAATAGCAGTAATTGTCCCATTAAGGAGTACGTACCATTTAGCACTGGAGTAACAGCATTAATCTGAAGAACCAACATAAAGCAGCAAAACATTATAATTAATTTTATCCCTAGTTTTTAGAAGAAACCAAAACACAAAATTACTTTACTCAGGTCATCCAGGATGCCAGCCTCAGAGCCAGAGTCCTACTCCTGATCTCAGTTCCTTTTTCGAATTACTTAGGTCATGGCAGTCCTTTGCTGACAACAAAATGTCAACTACTAGCTGAAAGTGTCAACATATCAATACCAAGGAGTAAGGAATTGTCACATCAGAATATCTGTGAGCACTAGCCAATGTCTATACTGAACTACATTGTTAAACACCAACGCTATTTAAAAACATTTTGGTTTTCAGCTAATATTTAAGCTGCCAAGAATTCTTCTCTTGGTATGCTTTCCTGGAAGACGAGATGAAGGATTGAAACATGCAGGCTACAAATGTTTTAAAACCTTTAATGTATATACGTACAAGGCACTAGCTAGAAAAATGTTTGATGCAGGTACTGTCTACCAATTAAAAAAAATCACATCAGCAAAACAACTGTATTTTAACTTATATGTTTAAAATAATCCAGAGAGAATAAACCCAGAAATGGTTACATTTGCCTTGCTTCAAGCATTGTCTAGCTTCAAGTACTGTAAATCTGTTCTGCAAGCGCCAGCGTCAGTAATAGGACAGTTCACAGAGAAAGGCAGGATGCTAACTTTTGGTTAAAGAACTTACCACCTCACACCACCACAAATTATATCCGATGACAACAACTTAACACTAAGTAGGTAAAAGCAGAGCTTGCTGGTACAGTGCACCTTCTTCCTCTATGTTCTAAGAGAGGAACAACCTAGACACAAACCACAAAAGCTATAATATACTTACTTGCCATCTTTGAACCAGTGAATGTCAGGAAAAGGGAAGCCTTTGGCTCTACATTCCAGACTGACTTCCTGGTTGAGGATGACTGCAATTTCACTGGGGGTATCTGCACCTATTATACTTGGTGGAACTTTAAAAAAAGACAAACATTACAAGAACAACTGATATTTAACCAGGAAACGTATGCTACGAAACTGGAAGAAATGCAGTAGTGGATCATACAATTCCCTCAAAACAACTTTCATTTTCATTGCTAAGTGACTCCTCCTAGATCACAACATCATTTCTACCATGACAAGCACTTGACATTTGTACTGGTGAACTGCTGTACACCCAATACACAAAACTAAGTATCAAAGACCAAAATC
Organism: Pterocles orientalis; assembly: GCA_011057875.1. Classification (NCBI taxonomy): domain Eukaryota; kingdom Metazoa; phylum Chordata; class Aves; order Pterocliformes; family Pteroclidae; genus Pterocles; species Pterocles orientalis. The sequence goes on along the minus strand of WKFP01014798.1, from coordinate 224,912 downwards.
TAGAAATGAAAAGCATCATTTTGCCTGTGTTACTACAAGAATGGCAAATTTTCAGTCTTCAAAAGCCACCATGAAGAGTGCTTCAGCAACCAATATTTAATGGGCAGCGAGAGGAAGATTTCACTTTTAATAAATTCAAATTTAATGGCTTCTTAAATATCAACTGTTTTTCAGATCACCATCTTAAAACAAACAAACAAGACCACCAAAACCACAGAACTAACCTAGTATATCCAGGTTAAACAGCTTCTCAGAACTTCCTGCTACATTTATGGCTTTGCATGAATATTGTCCAGCATCATCAGTAGCAGCTTTAAGGAGCTTCAGTATCTTCCCATTGTGCAAAATCTGGAGATTACTGCTTTCCACAACCTTAAAAGAACCCGAGACATTAGCTTTCTGTGATTCAAGTTATATCAGCCAAATATCACAGCTGGATTCTTAGAAGAAAATGGCAGTTTTACTCTAAGGATAATCTGTTTCCCCTTTCAGTTACAGCACTAAACTCTTCCAATTTCTGCGATCTATTCAATATGACTTGTAACTCAACATACAATAGAAAGTGGGAAAACCAAAGAAATTCTCAGTCCATGAGTAATGGGCAGTCACAAAGGTGCATAATGGGGTCTCTCCTCATCTTAAACTATCACTTATCAGCTACAAGTAGAAGCATGGGACTCAAGGATAATCCTGAGGAATTCGAATTATGTCCAAGACTTCTTATTTCTCCATCTATAGAATGAAGAAAATGCCATTATTGCAGAGTCTCTCTGCAAGGACTCTGGCTAATTCCTAGGGGAATCTTGAAAATAGAGACTTTAGTTTCGACACATTGAACATCGGAATTAATAGATCAGCCATATTTAGCTAGCTTTCTGTGTGGGTGTTCTCAGTGCAGTTTAAGTACACATAAAGGCACATACATGTATTTACTTCAAGTGAGTTTTCAGATCAAGCACTCAAAAGTCAAGACAACCCTGACTGACGATGGTGATGTTACTCCAGTTAGGTTAACCGTACATACCTGGATATCTTCTTTATACCAGGAGATGATTGGGAAGGGGTTACCAGATACTTCACAGAAGAGACTTACAGGGTGATGAACAACTACAGATGTATTTGTCACCTTTTCTTGATCTCTAATTTCAGGAGGAACTACAAGAAAGCTCAAAGTCATGTATTAAGCCTCCTATTCCAGTGATTTCCCCCTTTCTCCTTCCCCCTAGTCAAGGACAACTCTAATCTAAATTTCTCAGACCCTTTTCATTCCCTCCCCAACGTTTCCATTTGCCTTTTGGCCCTGGACATATCTCCCCATATTCTTTCTTCTCTTTCTCAAAGAACAGTCTTCTCTTGTCCAGTAACAGACTCCCAGGGAAATACACTCAAACACAATCACCATCAACATTTTAAGAGAAAAAATTCAAGATTTAATCTTGAATGATGGAATGATGGAATTCCTGCTTTTCTCAGAATAAAGATAAGGATATAACCCTGCTAGGGCATCAGAACCAACTATCACTGGAGGTCAGCAAGGTTAGAATAAAAGTACTCTGTAACAAGCAAAATATCAAAACATATTTTAAGCCCACCTGTAGGTTTTCTGTTTTTCAATTAGGAATCTGGAAGAAAAATACCAGGAGCAAGAATTCTCCTGTTCAATGCTCATTCTGACTAATCACTTTTCTCATATTTATATCTGAAATGCAGATCACCCAATCTTTAATTTCTCGAGTGTAAAAGTCTTCATTTACTATTTGTATTACAGTTATCAATATAACTAGAGTTCTCTACAAATGAGATGCACCTAGATCTTTGAGCAAAACAAAGACGGTTTTTATATAAACTCATGGTGAACAGAAACAATAGAAAAAACATGGGGAGTACCAGAACTGTAGAAATGCAAGTACTCAGATTACTTTTTCTAATTTAACTGCATATGGGCAGATTTGTGGCACGCAAATTTCAACAACAGAAGAGGAGATGTTCTACAAAAACAAAACCCCAATAGTTTACTATTTACCATGAACTTTCAGGTTGTATTTTCTTTCTGTGCTTCCAGCTTCATTGGTTGCCACACAGATATACTCTCCATTATCAGAAGGCATAACAGAAGCTATGATCAGCAGTGTCCCATCCTCCAGAATTGAAATCCCTGGTTCGCTGCCTGTCAGCTCCCTTCCATTACGTAGCCATTTGATGACAGGCTTTGGAACACCTAACAAGAAAAAGATGAACCTTCAAGAAACGGTTTGCTCACATCCCAGTGCTTGCTGGAAGTCTTACTGGCAAGGACAATGCACAGGGAGTCCATAAGCTTTCAAAATCAGTGGAAGCCCCAACTGCTACAGTATGATTTTAACACTAAAAACCTTGGTCCTGAACATTATAATATCCTTGTTGACCAGCAATGACTCTTCACAGAGCTTCCGCACACAATGGTTATTTACATCAGTGTTTGTTTGAATTTTTCCACATAAACTATACATTTTTACCATAACAAGGAGCACACAGAAACTTGGTCATTTTCAATGGTCAACATAAAAATTTACTTTTGTCACTAAAGGTGATAATGATACACACCTTTTGCTGGGCATGGGAATGCAATGCGTTGATTTGCCACTCTTTCTTGAAAGGGACTATTGTATGGAGGGTCCAGATCCTCGATAGTAGGAGACTCTGAAAGAAAAACAGACCCAAAATTCTTGACCTTTGCTCCCAAATGCAAAAACACAGTCTGGCAATACATAACAGACTCCAATAACCCTCTTTACATTGACTGGAATGTGTACTATTCAAGCAGTCTTGAATTCAATAGCAGTATTTAGGAAGTAAACAGTAGAAGAAGGCTTTCAAATTTGACTGAAATTAGTTCTCTTTAAAACCCACTGTATTTGTTTTCAAGGCAAAGACACTGTTACTGGAAAATCTGAGAAGTACTGTTTAAACTGATTTTTGCTTATACCATATGTCAATACTACTTCCATCAGTTGCTCTTACATCTCATTTTAAACTTGTGTGCAGTGAGACACAGAATATTATTTATAACTAAAGTTGCTGGCAGTTAGTTGCTGCTTGTAACAAGTGATTCTCAGCACCCCTAATCCAAAGGGATCAGAATGTTGCCTTTAGACGGTTACAAAGAAGAAATAATTCCTGCTTAAGTCAGTCACGCTACACTGATGTATGTCAGCCCATTAAGTGAGGAGTTATCCTATATATTTAAATTGGCACATTGATCACCGCTGCCCCGTCACCATTTCAACAGCACACTAATTGATTGAGTGAAGAGCTCCATTTCTGCTCATGCAAAATTCCAATTCCACTTAAAGCTGTGACACCAGGCTCTGAGATTCAGAGACAGTCTCTGAAAACGTGAGGTATTTGAACACACGGAGATAATATTTGAAAAAGAGGTTTCCCGTACTGAAATCAACTACCTACTACAAAACCAAATCACAAGTAGCCTGAAATTTTTTTTTATTTAAAAAAATTATTTTTTTTAATTAAAAAAAATACAAGTAATATATTTTGAGTTTCTTTCTCTTATTTCTGCAAACTCTCCAAAGATTATTTGCCTATTTTAATTTTCTTTAATTAACATCAGAACATAACATCTAAAAGAGATTTGGATTTTGCATTATGTAACAGATAACAGGAAAGAGCACTGCCCTCCAAAACATAAACCAGAGAGCACTGGCATGAAATTATACCTAGCTGGCATAAGAGGCAAGACTATGGTCCTAATATAAATACCTTGAACTTGTAGTGTTATCTCTGACGCATCGCTGCCCGCTACATTGCTAGCAACACACGTGTAGATTCCGGCATCAGGAAGCTGGACGTTGCTGATGCTTAGAGCTCCATCCAGGCTGTGGATAAACTGCCCACCATCTATCGGCACAGCGCTTCTGCCTTTGAGCCAAGTGATTGTTGGGGGAGGGATCCCCTGGGCACTGCAGGGTATGTCAACTCTGTGGCCAGCTTGGACTTTCAAAACTTGAGGTCCACGCTGTATCTTTGGAGGAACTAAGAAAGACAAGTTTAGTCCACAGTAACATGAAGAAAATGATGTACAAGATCATTCTTGAAGGAAATCCTTTTCCATTTCTGTCATTTAAAAAAATGTCCTTCCTTATTCACTGAAACCAAATTCCCTCAGGTGACTAAGGAAGCAAACCTGCATGTTCTCCGCATAGGATAGGATATAGGATACCCTTTTGCTTGATGTATTTGAAAAAGCTATATTTCAAATTCTGCTGCATAGCTTCCATCTGAAGAGTGTAATATTATTATACTGAGCACATTTGAAGAGCTACGAGTACCAGTTCTTCATAACATAAAGCAATTCAACAGCTTTTATTATAATAAAGTTCATTACATTTTCCTTTTGACATTTTAATTTCCTTCCCCTAATCCCTGATCATATTATGCTTCCAAACACAAGTTCAGACAAGGAGATAAAATATGACTAGAAGAGATTTTGCTGGTCCCAAAGAACAATATAAATCCAACATAACTCTTTTTCCACAATGTTTTTCTTTCTAAGGATCGTTGACAATAAAAAGACTTTTAAAGAATGTCTGAAACAATAACAAGTGCCATTTTTCCAGACTTTCTGTTAATGTACAATTACAGATAAACAAAGATGTGCATTGATATCAGACTTCTCTATACATAGAACCAGACAGCAGTCCGTTAGAGCCATTGTAATTGAATTAGTGTAGTCTGAAGGTTCCGGAGCTGCTGGGGTCCGGAGTTCCAATTTGATACATTCCTGGTATGTGATCCACTTCAAAGTCACGTGCTGGCAACGGGCACTGGCAGCAACACTTCCAAACTCCACACACAAGAGATCTAAACACCCACAATTACAATTGATCAGCCTCGTCAGGACTGTGCCAGACCATGGCTCCTGCACTCACTCTCCTGTGTGCTTTTGCCCTGGCAGGAGGTACGCGTGGCACAACCCGTTACTGACACAAGCAAGGAGGAATAAACGAGAGAGCACGGAGCTAACAATACAGGACACCGTGTCAGTGGTTAAGAGCCTGTGGCTGGGACCCCAATATGGGGAAGCAGGAAAGAGACAACGGAGTGAGAATGTGATCATCTATGGCATGAAGGAGAGGGAAGGGGACATGTGTCCTAGCTTGAGCAAGAGCAACTAAACACCTCTACTGAGGGGGAGGAAGGTGGGCACAAGCACAGGGTGCTGTTTTGAGTAGAGAAAATACAGTAAGATGTGTTAAAGTATTTGCAAAGGCGGGTACGGCAGGATGTATATGCCTATAGCTGTGCACCAAGACACGATGAGCAGCCACCTATCCACAGGCATCCACCAATTGCACACTGGTTTCACCACCACCTGAGCAGGTGCAGAAACTTTGACATTTGCTACCAAAAAAGTCTGGATATGTAACTCACATCAAGTTGGTGGGAACCCAAAATCTGTAAGCTTCAGTCAACTTTGCTATTCTCAGCCACTTTTCGCAAACTTACTATTTGACTTGCAAACTGTGCAAGAAATCTCTTGCACAGAGAACATCTAAGTCCACCAGAACAAATTTTTTAAGTTCTTAAGACTCCTCTGGCTGACTTAAGAAGAGCCAAACATCATATTGTGCTTTAATTCTTCCATGAGTCTAAGAAACATTAAAGGAAGGTGATTATATGTATATTTTTATATATGTGCGGGAGTATGCAATATTTCCTTTCCATCTAATCAATAACAACAACTTGCATATGAAGATAATATGACCTGAAAGAATATAGATCAATAGCATTTAATGTATATAAGGAAAAAAATGGTTCAACAGCTCTGCAGGATGCTAAATTCCATGGGGAGACTTGCAGATAATTATCCTTTAAGTTAAAACTTACCATGTACGCTAAGCTTCACTGACTGAGTCACATTCCCAGCAATATTTGTGGCTACACAGATATACATTCCACTGTCTGAAACTTGTGTCTCACTGATCTTCATTGACCCTGAGGGTAAGAAAGTGTGTCTGGAAAAATAAGAAGCAGATACACTGTATAAACACGTATTGAAAGGTGAATGACCTCTACTTACACATTGCTAATGATTGCTACAAGCTAAAATAACACCATTCTACAGGGCACACTGAGCCCTGCCATACTGAGACATTACATTCAGAACACGCAGCAAATATCTAAAATATAAGATCCAAATTACAAAATTTGGTTCTAGGTACTTATAGGATATATTCAAATCTGTCTTGTTTCTATAATTGAAGAAAAAAAAAAAAAACAGGTAGAGAAATGGAGCTCTTGAACCTCAGCCCACCTCAGCAGCGTCAGAAAGGTAAACAACTTTTGATACTATTTCATTCTGGCAAAAAAAATGTTGTGATGGTTAAAGGAAGGGGAGTTTCTGAAGAGTTCACCAGTTCTGATGTTTACAGAAGTTGTCACTATTCATCACTAAATAGTTAACTGTGTAGTACTGATCTTTACTACAGCTCTGGTTGCAGGCTTGTAACATTTACAAGATTCATCGGCCAGCTCAGTCAAATTCTTCTTACCTAGAAACCAAAAGCAATGAACATAGGGGGGAAAAAAAAAACAAGGACAGAAGAAAAAATGACAGCTGAGAACTGACAAGAAGACATTCAAGTCTAGCACTTAATGCTACATACCGAATTTAGGCAAAGCTGCTAGGAATTAGTGGTATCATCTGCCCTCCTTTCTCTGGCACAGTCTAATTAGGACAACATTATTACATGGGAATAAACGCTGAATTTTGTGACTGCAATGGCCCAGAGAGATTAATGGAAAGAAAGTGAAGTCTATTTCCTCTGGGCCACCCAAATCTGTCTGATACTATGATTCCTCCTCTGCTGCCCATATCTTTACAAACCTTTTTTCTTTTTTTCTTTTATTTTCTTGATTTTTTTTAATAACCACAAAAGATATGATTGCTGGGGCAACTTATGTCCATTATTTTGTCCACTAATTAGATCTGCTGTCTGGTAGAAATTCCTTCATTTCTGATTCCACTCTTCTTTTGTCTACTGGTCACATTTCTATGATTATCTTTGGGTGGTCTCAAACAATTTTGTTTGGACCAAGTCTTTAATTTTTGATGACATCTGTAAACAATTTTATGAAATGGGCTGAGCTGGACTTCTACTCTGGACAACTTGGATCTCTCCACAACAGCCATGAGCAAGTAGCCTAATTCAACAGTGTCTCCTGAGGTAAAATGAGGACAAGTAAGGGATCGAGAACGCAGATTCATTAGTGCGTGCAACATGCTCACAGGACACAGTAGAAAATTCCACACAGATTACTAACAACAAATCAACTCTCCGTGCCCAAGCCTCCTTCGTCAAATACACCAGCCCAGCAGCTATGAGTTGCTGAGGCTGTGGCAGACTCGCTGGAGTGGGTGGCTCACGGGTATAGATTTGGCCGCAAGGCAAACAAGCTCACCTTCAGTCTGTATGATTCTTTAATACAGCTCAGGCACTGGCTGATTCCTTCCATTTGGATCACTGAGAGATACTAAACAAGAGGCACAAGCAATCGCTACCGTACACATTTGGCCAGCACTATCATTTCCTAGTAGCCTTTACCCTTTCTGAGGTATCTTGAAGACCAGAAAGCTCGAGCTTGCCCTGTGACAGTACCTGGCACTTCAACTGGGAACATACAGAGAATAATCACCTACTCGTTTCCTCTCCTATTTTGAGCCACACTAAAATAATAAGGAAGATCTCCAACATTGTGGCCCATGCTGTATACAAGACAATCCCCAACTCTTCAGCCTCTAAGGGTGTCAACTCAAAATTTTTATGAGCATTTAGCTATGTTTTCCCATGTTCAAGAATATCTGGAGAATTTCTGGATCCAAAACACAACAAGCCACAAGCCCTTGTAAGCACTCCCAAACATTTATCATCATCTGTATTCTATTCTACTGGCAGCCCAGACTTCAAGTGATTAACAAACAATGCTCCCCTGAGCCTAAAGTGTTTAAGAAAAGAAAAACAATTTTCAGACATTTATATCAGGAACAGATTATATGGGTCTCTGGGCACCACCAGAGGACCAATACAACAGGATCTCTTCCATTTTCGCCTCCTGAGATTGAACACACACTGGTAATGGAAGCTGTACAACGATGCATGGTCTTAGTATCCTTCGGAGAGAGACATACGCTGGGTTTGGGAAAGAGGGTTTCAAGAGCTAGTAAAACAGAGCACTTATGAAGGACAACATAATACCTTCTAATTGAACCTGAGGCAAATAGAAATTATATACCCTTCCAAAATCTTGAAAGCTTAGATGCAGTTTCACTTTTCTTTTGTTTTCATCAAACATTGTTACCTTGGAGAGAATGGAGATATGAGCTGCATTTCTTTGGCCCAGGTAATTATGGGGGGTGGTAAGCTCTTTACTTCACATGGAAGTGTGACATCTTCCCCTGCAATTACTGAGATCTCTATGGGTTTATCATACGCATTTCCTTGCTGGTCTCCAGGCCTGGATACTCTAGGTTTCACTATAACATGGAACATGTTAAGAAGCTGCAATGAATATACGTATTTGTACAAATGTAACACCATACAATTTTACTTCAGATTAAACATCTATTTTTTCATCAGGTAGACAACATTACAATCCTAGATTTAATGACATGTCTGCAATAGACATAAATCACTACAATGCTGATGTACAGAACCTGTAGCTCAGACACTGGCTGATGTCTCCATGCAACACTACGAACACCAGCAAGACCACATTACCTACCCAAAAGCTGGATAGCAACAGATATATGTAATTCATGCATATACTGAGCTCTGTATTGCACAGATAGCTCGCACCCAATACCTGAACTATGTCACACTGCAGCACCAATACCTACAAGCCATAAAAGCCTTGCAAAGAAAGCCTACACTAAATCAAATTTTTATAGTACTAGGAGGTGGCAGGAAGTTTTGGGACCAGTAGGGATTAATGGATCTTCATTGTTCTATCAGCAGGGACTTCTATTCCTATACAGATACCTCCTATCCACTTCCATAAAAGATGGAATTATGGCCAGCCCAAGATCCTAGTCCAAGAACTCAAGGTAACAGACATAAGGAAGTTTTACAAGAACCACAAAGGCTGAAGGCTAGGCCTTCCAGTATCAGCCATTTCTAAAATTGCCTAGGATGGGGATCCAGTGAACTAGGACAAAGTCAAAAGTGCTAATTAGAGATCAGTTTAAATCCCCTTTGTACTGTGGGTATCCTAGTTCACAATCCACCTGAGTGGGTTTTACTGCCTAAAGAAGAATGCAACAAGGGGAGAGACACAATGACTCTATACTTGATTTTGGCTCATACATACCATAGACAGTCAGCTGGACTTTCCGTGTAGCATAACCAGCAGCATTTGTTGCAGTGCACACATATTCCCCAGTCTCTTCACCCCCTGGTGAGACTACGTACAGACTTCCATCAGACCCTGAAGAAAATTTCACATTGCTGGAAAGAATTTCTTCTCCTTTCTGCAGAAAGAAAAAGAAAAAGAAAGTCCACAGCATCTGGATTTTCTAAAATAAACCAAACTACAATAATTTAATTCAATAAAAGCTAAAGCTTACAGCAATAAAATGAAATCTAACAACAACATTAAAATTGTTAAAGGAATATGAAAATTGCTAGAGCCTGTAGCATCTCCCCTGTTCAGCCCATTGCTGTGACTGATTCTTCATATGAAGACTACTGTGTTTTTAATATAACACTGGTTCTGGTTTTTTGACCATGCAATATGCTCCATGCTCTTTAATGCAGTTTTGTAGACCAAACAATTTTCAAACAATATGACTAAACTGCGCAATATTTTACTTTACATTCTTCTATTGTTCATGGCTGAGATAGACAAAATATTTTATATTGACTAAGCAGCCTGGTCCCAAAATTCTATTCATGCAAATTAACTTCAACTAACTTTTCACACTCCTTGAGTGTTACTGTCTAAGGAGTAACAAGAGCAGAAGCAAAGAGATTCTTGTGCAGAAAACTTGTTACATTTTGCAGATCCCAATTCTTAGAAGAAAGTTAAAAAAAAAAAAAAAAAATCAAGATTTCAACTGAGTTAATTTTGACATTGATTTCTGATGTCAAAACAGATCTTGTATATAGTATATAAAATATTTATTTGTCAGCAGACTCTTCCCTGTCTGTATTGAACATTATAGATGATTGGTAAGGAAAACACTCCTCACGATTTCCTCCCTACCAGTCTAACACAGTTAGCTGTGTTGTATTCCTTCTTTTAAACAAAGCTGTTCACAAAGTCCCGATCAGTTATATCTGCACAACTTCTGAGGCACAACAGTGCCTTCGCAGCAGTGCCATGTGAGCTATAATGTACCCTGAATAACTGTTACTACCAGAAATTATGCTGTTCAAGTACGGGGGGAGGGGAAAAAAAAAAGCCTGACTTACAGATAAACTCCCCAAAAGGTTGAGGTCCCCCTCAGTGGACATCTTGTCAAGGACGCAATTGAAAAGTGACAGATGGTTAACCTCAGAATGCCACTACTAGACACACTTTCCTCAGAGGAAAAATTCATCTTACAGTAAGGCTCCAAAACAAAAATGAACTATGGCAGGTTGCCTGTTCTCAAATTATCGGCTCACAACAGGAATATGAACAATTTCTAAAGTGCTAAAAATATAGAAAAGCAGTGACAACCAAAGCCCTTCAAAGAACAGAACACTGATCTATGGCTGGACCATGGCCAGAAAGCACTGCTCTAAGAAACAACAGCAGATAGAAACAGAGACAGCCAGGTCCCTCACCACTGAGGCTTTTGGCTGTGTTTTTTGCGTATAACTTCTATGACAACTAAATAATGTGTTTCATTCATCCTTCAACACAAACAGCTCAAAGACGAGAAATTACCTTGGACCAGACAATAGACGGCTTAGGAACTCCACTTGCTTTGCATGGCAATGTTACTGGGATTCCTTCAATGGTGCTGAAGATCTGCTGCCCATGCTGAATAACAGGCAGAACTAAAAATAAATGCAAATGTTAAACACATGCAGAAGACAGATTTTAAACTTTGGCACAGCTCTCACAATAAAATCCTTATATTCAGTTAACACTTCAAAGAGGCAGCAGGGTTTTGGAATTTTCAGCCTCTTCTCTGAACTGTAACACTGACAATGACCAGCCACTTTCCCACTCTCCAGTCTCTCATGACAGAATAAATATTTGTTCATAACAAAGCGTGTCAGCCACAGGTTGATCATTGGATTAGGTACATGTAATTTTAAACTAACTGCAGGTATTTCACAGAGCTGACTGCAATCATTTCAGAAAGTCTTTGCTACAGTATCCTTTGACAACATTTTAGGCCAGGCTTCCCAAAACAATACTGTACATGATTCAACCCATACACCACCTTTCATGAGAATGGGTTCAGCATTTTTGCTGTTCAGTTTCCATCAACGGACATCTTGAACAGAGCAGATATGAGAGTGAAGAACTGATCATGCTCCAAACTTACTTAACCTTTGTTATAAACGCTACAAAGTTGTGCTAACCGCAGTCCTGGTTATACCAGTCACTTCACAAAATCAGTGACAAGTGATAATACAAACCCCAGGTTCCTCTGCTTAGCTGAGCTGGTTTTGAATTAGCAACAGAAAAAGATGATCAGATTTAAGGCTATACTAACAAAAACTAGATCTTTCTAAAAACACACAAATATATTCCTTTCTGTTCTCAAGTTCTGAAATACTCCAAAAACTCGTGTTGACATGCAAGACCTTATCAGACACTGAGTACTCGGCTATATTAAAAAATAATAGCTACTCTTAACATAAAAGGATGTTCCAGCATCTTCAGTGAAGTGTAAAATAAATTTCCCATGATTATTTTAAGACGTGAGAAAATTTCAGGCTGTAAACCATGAAGCGATTGTGACCCCACACAGAGTATCTTCAGCTGAAATACAGATGGGTTACCGCAATGGTAACACTACGTCTTGCTGTCAGTGTAATTTTTGGTAAGTGTTAATTAAAAGAAAAAATAAAGGAAACAAACAAACAAACACCCCCCCCCTCACATTTTGTCACACTCATAACTCATTTCATTCTAATTCTCCCATGAGCTGTGCCTCCTTGTATCTTTTATGAAACCCCCAGACAGCGCTTTTCATGTTTTCCAGTAAACTTCCACTTGCATCTGTTTTGTTAATAAAGCTAGAGATCATGACTGCACAGCCTAACCTTTGTCGATGTTTAAAAAATAGGACCTTTTACAATCACAAAATTGTATTATTTTTGTTTTATTTTAAAAAGTCTCAGTCGCTCAGTTCTTTCCAGTGCAGTGGATCCATTTCCCACATTACTCTACAAAGTAACACCATTACAAAAGACAAAATTGGAGAAAGTAATATAAGAAAAAAGCTCTAGTGAGAGCTCCAGTTAGTAAGAAATGCGCTTTCATCCTGCATTCAGCAAAAAGACAACAGGACAGTGTTCCTTACCATAAACATTAACAGTAGTACTTTTATTGCTTGTCCCAGCAACGTTACTTGCCATGCAGGTATAATCACCTCCATCCTGCAGCCGAACTCTTTCAAGGTGTAGACTTCCATCACTGCGAACATTAATGTAGGGACTGGGAACCAGCTGCCAAAAGAGTGATGTAATGTTTTACTGAAGAAAATACTTGTTGATAATACTTACTTTGGAATGCAGCATGGCTTTACTCGACTATTTCACATTCTTAAAAATTATATGTTCCTGAAGAATTTTACTAGAGCTTTTCCTACCTTCCATCTTTCATAAAAAGCTAAATTTACATAAGTATTTTGGTAGCACTTCGTATTTACTGCTGGAGTGAGATTAAGATCGTAACAGCAACTCTGCTCTTCCACAGTAGTACAGCAACTCTTTCAAGTGAAATAATTCCAATCGTGCACTGAAGCAAAAACAAATTTAGCTGAATTATTTCACTGTACTTTTTATTGGTATTCCTGTAACTCAATTTGAACACACATCAGCTCTTGATAAGTGCAATGACTTGTTCTTCTTCCACAAACAGATCCTTGGGGTTTTTTTTACAGTTATCAAAACCTTCAACTTGCCATATCCATCAAGTAGAAGAGATCAGCTCTGAAGCATACCATTGTGAAAGATAAGGAAAGTTATAACTGTCACAAAATAAGACCGATTTTTTAAAGTTATATACCCTATAGCAACACCAAAAAAATCAATAAGCTCAGCAAAATACACTTGCCTTACAGAAAGGTGGTTAGAATTCAAAATTATTCCAGTCATGCTGTGCTCAGAAAAAGCTGCATTCTTCTCTAAATATATAACTTACTCCAGCACTTTCCTCGGAGTGTAGCATTTGCCACGAGCTTACAATTACAGGAAACTAGCACTACTACACAGAGGAATTAGCAACTCAACAAGGAGGATCGTGCCAATATTTCTCACAGAAGTTACAGGCTGTGCTACTTGCACACACACAGTCTGAAGAAAAGTCCAATGATTCTTAGTGATTAAAAAATTGAGCAGAAAACTCTAGCAAGTAAAGGGACAGGTAGTGCCAGGGCTCTGCTTGGTGACAATAAATAAAAAATTTTGTTATCATTTTTCAATTACAGCTGTGGAGAAAGGGCTTTAGGGAGAAATTAGTAAGCAAGAGAAAAAGCAGAGCTTCGTAAGGATGTTAAAGTCAGTAATTTGGCTACTACTGAAGAAATGAAACTTCAGTCAGACAACTAACCTGGGCACAGTGTCTACACCACCTTTCTGTCTGCAGAAGTTATAAATTGGCAACGGTACGCTCACAGGGCAGAAATAAAACTCACTCCGTCATGCTTGGAGCAGTGCACGACTAGGAAAGGACTATATGGTACAGGGATGCTGACATCTCATCCCATCAGCAACAATAAAAGTCACGTTAAAAAACCTTAAATACATAGAAATTTTCTGGTATCTTTCTTTTTAAAAAACAGGGGGAAAGAAATGCTTTTCAGTTACCCATGTTTAAATTCCAGAAGTTTTTTCATTCTGGTAGGTATATGCCACCAGCATTCCTATATTCAGAGCCCACGGCTGAAATTCAAGGGCCAATAAGAATGCATAAAACTGCTTTGAAAATAAGTAGAAGACAGAAGGACAGTTCACAAATACTTTTGTTCCAAGTTCTTTTCTAGACCTTCACATCTTCCACAACCATTTCATATTCCCTCATCTGTGCTTCAGAGGATAGAAATTTCCTAGCATGGGCAGTGATCAGTAAGGCATAACCATCAGCCTGCCAGAAACCTACTTTCATATTTTGAACAGTAAAAAGCTATCATTTCTGGGGGAATGGTTGCACTCTGAATAGACAACACCTGCAGAAACTCAGAAGCAGCTACTGCCCTACAGATACAGCCAGCTGGCTTCTCCTGAGGAGGCAGCAGCTCCTGTTGAGTGGTGGCTGTCTGCTGTAATCCACTTGGATGAAACTGGATCCTTGTTTCCAGTGAGCCAGTCCAATCTCGTGAAGCATCTTTATTTGTAAGCATAAAATCTATCAGTATATTTGTACATCAACTTTCGTAAATTAAACCAAGTTGTTATTGTGGCTTGAAGTATCAGTTGTAGATTTTCTCTGCCAATAAATCTTGGCTTTACAGGAAACAGAAGAGTCTTACCACCATGCTGTTTTTAATCCACTTCCGGTCTGGAATGGGGTTTCCAGCAAGCAGTACACATGGCAAAGTAAGCTGCTGCCCCTCAATGACATTAGCTGTGGCTGGACTTACTCCAATCAGAGGTGTAACTGGAACAAAAGAAAGAATTAAAATCAAATATTAGGAATGTTTACATATTTATATAAAGTATTAAATCTGAGGTTTTATTATTATTCTTGACTCTAACCTTGTGCAAAGTACTATACAAAGTACAGAGCAAGAAACATTTCCTACAATAAAAACTATATAATCTAAATAGAAAGGAAAAAAAAAAGAGGTAGGAAAAAATGTATCCATCAACAAACAGCATGAGAGTTCCAACAGACTTAATTTTACAACAAAAAATACCCGATAGGGTTCTGGCATCTGAAATGTCAACAATGCAGGCAGGAAAAAACCCAACCAAACAAAAAAAACCCCACAAAACCCAAACAAAACCAGCCAAAGGTGTGGGGTAGCATAGGAGAGAAAAAGGAAGCTGGAGGAATGGCAGCAAATGGAAGACGTTGGATTGGATCCAATCCAGCACTTCCCTAAAAACTCATGTTCCCCTGGATACCAAACTGATAGAACATTTTTCCTTGCTTGTGGAAAAAAAAAAAAAAAAAAACCAAAAAAAACAAAGAACAAAAGCAGCAGGTTTGGTGAAAAAAAATAAGCGGCAATTTCCTTTGGCACAAAGTTTTAAGGGACTAGAAATAGAGGTCAACAGCCCAGCCGAAAACTCTGCATGCTCTGTAAAGAGCCAGCAGAAAGCACTCCGGGGCACACGCTTTGTAAATCAATTTTAAGTAATGGGGATTAAATAACGCTTTTAAATAGGTAAAAACATATTGTCTCTCAATTTACTAGCATTACAGATTCCCACATGTTTAAAGTTAAAAAATGGCTTCTCTGATGGCAAATGAACTCCACTCTTATCCTCCTGCAAATGTATACATTCCACCGCATTATTCTTCCTTTTGTTGCCAGTTGTCCTACCAAGATAATAAACAACTCCTTAATAGCACAGCTATTGTCAAAGCTAGACATTTACTGCCTTCTTGGATCCCTAAAATTCCTTTGCAGTTATATCAACACACTGACCTAAGCAAGTTCATTGCTCCTGCTTTTTTTTTTTAAATTAAATGAATTTTTAATTACATGGCAGAAACTCCATTATTAGCATTCATCATTATGGTGATTTTCCATTCTTTAATAAATTTACTTAGGAATAAGAAACAGAAGACAGGATAAATCCCTTTTTAAGGTCCGTGTTATAAACTGCAGATGGAAGTAATTCATATTATTGTAGTCTGTTAAAGACAATGTTCTATCCAGCAGAATTCACTGAAATCAATAAGAATATTATATGCAAATGTCTTCTGATTCAGTTTTTGTGGATGACTACATATGTGTAAATACAGCTATAGACAAAAACATAGATATGTCATCGTGTGTGTACATAACCCACAGACATCCTATTTGTTGCACAAACACCACCAACTATTGCCTCCTCCCGTGTATTCCAGGGACTGAACTGCTGCTAGTCTTCCCTTTCCCTGTCACCACTGACATTAACCAGTCCTACCCAGTCCAGTTACTGTGATCGTAGCTGGCCGCGACTGAATCCTTCCAAACTGGTTCTCAGCTTCACAGATATAAGTTCCTTCATCACTGACCCACAAACCTAGAGCAGGGGGAAAAAGAGATCATACTGCAGCCTCTGAAGTGATACTGAAAAGTTTGCAATACATGGATACCCTAGTCTTATCCTTCAGTTTCAAACAGTCATTTTTGGCCAGATCATTCCTTTCCATCTGTCACCAAATACAGAATCAACGACTGTACGAGCACTTGAGTAAAAAAAAAGCATTATATGCATATATGAAACTTTTCATCACTTTATACATTGCATATACTTTAATACAGTATATACTAACATGCATAAATAACACATGGCAGTACACTATATATCCACACATATATACGCTATCATGTAGTGCATTTACTGTGGAATACTGCTTACTACATACAGCAATTTGTGTCTGTATGTGAACAGGCATCCACACGGTAGTACATAAGACACGAGTTACTGCACTGTACATACAGTAGAGAGGAATTACTTCACGCAACCTGATCATTCTGGAAAGGAATAAAAGAGCTAAGAAAACAGAATAACACCACTTAGTGTATGAGTGACTGAACTGCTGCAAGTAACTGCTGCAAAGCCACTTGCAGAATTTCTAGTTATTACCCAAGTTACGACTTGCCTAAAACACTTCCCTGAAAAAAAAAAAAAGGCAAACAAACAAAAAACCTAACCCAAAACCACAAAAAAAAAATCTATGGCTCCTCAGTATCAACAGAGAACATAACCTGCATTTATTTAAACAAAGGTATAATAATTTCTACGAAGACTGAAGCCAATGACCAAACATAACTGAATTCACAAACTCGTGAGAAAATGAACTGCGTGTCAAAATCAATGAAGTCAGTACCAGAAATAAAATCTCTGATAAAAATCCAGTCTTTATACAAACTTAACAGTTTTATAAAGCAGTTTAGTAACTTAAAGCCATTGCATATGTCATATTGCCTTCTGTAATATTTTTTTTAAAGTTCAGACTACCTACTATTAATAGACAGAGCTCCTGTTCTGAGTTGACTGATGGAACTAACTGCGAATGGTCTTGAGAAAAGGGAAGCACCATTTAGTCGCCTCCACTTAACCTTTGGCTCTGGGTAACCCTGAGCATAGCATGGCAGCGTGATGTTTGAGCCAATATCTGCAGATTCATCATTGGGTTCCTGCGTGAAAACTGGGGGAGCTGGAAAAAAACCAAAAGAGCACACAAAGTGAATTGAGATTGCAACATGACATTAGCATCCTGCTTACACTATTGATGACCTGAATTTATGTCCCATTATGCACAATTATTCTTCTAACAACAGATTTCCAACTCTAGCAGTACCTTAAAAAAGCAGCCTTGCATGCTCTCTACTTACAATAGGGAGCCCAGAAACAGGCTAAACACCTCAAGAAAATGAAGACACAGCTACTCGCATCAGATGAAAGCGCATACTCAAGTGCTAGCATTGTTAAGTTTCTTGTCTTCTTCAAACAGCGTTGCTCATTGCTTCAGAAAGTGTACATTTGTCTCGCCCCACTCCAGTGGACAGTTGAGAGCGGTTTTTTGTGATTCCCCGAAAAGGAGCACCGGCTAGGTGGAGTCAGACAGTGACTCGAGGAACAATACAGCACAGTTTTATTCACCTCAGCAACTGCATAAACATCAGGAATCAACTTCTCAGAGTCAAGTACCAAATCACACTGATCAATTATCACCAAACATCACTTATCCACTAAGCAAGCACCAAATCACGCTCAATCATTATTTGAGGCTAAAATCAGAGAGAAGATAGTACAAAGGAGTTGAAAAGTAAGAAAGGGGGACAGAAAGACAGAGATAGAGAGACAGAGACACACAAACACAGAGACACAGAACATCACCAATCCCTCGTTCCAGCACGTGTCTTCTCTTCAGGCAGAAGTCTTTGTTTCAGGCAGAAACTCTGTGCATGGGGTGGTGATGGGATGACCGGGTGGTGATGGGTCGGTGGGGAGTACAGTTCAGGCTCACCTTTTATACAGTTCAGTCCAGCTCAGTCCTGGACCAACTCTCGGGGGGGACCCAGCATCCAGGTCACCTTCAGGGTTGACCTTTGGGGGGCACAACAACCCTGCATCCAGGTTAGCTTGGGGGGGAGAGGGGGTGGCAGCCGGTTTTACATTGAGGACTCCAGCCCTCAGCACCCATGCCCCACCTGACAGATGTGCCCATCACTCAAGACATTAACAACTTGCTAATGTCCTAGACATGATGGCATCTCTTCTTCAAAAATGTTCTGTCTGAGTGCTCTGCCCAAGCACTCCTGGTGGAGCCTCTTCCTTAGAAAATGTTCTGCCCATTGTTTGAGACATAAACATGGATCATCCCGGAGGGGATGGGTAGGGGTCCAGTCCCTGACAACGTGCCTGACAGGAACTGACACTTAACAAGATGTGATGTGTCAGAAAGCGGTCAGAAAGAATTAGGAAAAGAGGAGAGGAAGGGCTAAGTTACAATAACCTTACATAGTAATTTCGGTTAGTATAACTTATTTTCTACTTGAGAACTACGTTAGGCTGAGGTTTCAGCAGTTTCCCCCTCCTCCTCTGCCTCTCTCTTCCTCCTTATAACTTTTATGCTGTGCAAAAGACGTAAGAGTGAAGGAAAGCTGGAGTCCAAACAGGACAAGGAAACAGCTTAGCGAACACCACCAAAAAGCTGTTCCCATCACACACACAGACTTGCACATGTTTCTGAGAAAGGTTCAGAAAACCAAGGCACCACTGACCAGACACACTCAAATGAGAGTATTTACTATCTAGATTGCAAGCTACTTACAGCCAACATCTAGAGTGATCTTTCCAGAAGCTTTCCCTGCATCATTGGTAGCCACACAGGTATAGTCACCAGCATCCAGATCTTGTGTTTCCTGGATCTTCAAAAGACCCCGATGAGTATCAATAATGAGAAATGCTGATGCCCTCAACTCTAAGTCACCTAAGTCCAAACAGAAAAATGTAACTGAAATATAACAGGGTATTTACCAAAATTATTCCAACAAAATAGTGTCCAAGTTTGAGATCAGTTCACAGCGTGCCTGCATTCATTTAGTAGATGAGCACTCCGACTTCCACTCAACTGAGTGGAAAAATTCATTACTACATTAGACACAATCCCTTTTTATCTATCTGTTTCACAAGGAGAACACACAAATCCAAGTAGCTTTGGACAGATATCAGCGTTAGGACAGTGTGCCAGACTTTATTTTTCCTTCAAGAGTTGGAGTCCACATGTAGTAGCCAGCTCTGTACCAAGCTGGGAACTCTGCAAAACCTAAAAAACAGCTCTACTACCTCCCAGGCTCAGTAGGAGGCACAATACTGATGCTCAACATTTAGAATTAGGGATGAGTAACAAAGCCTGCTTTAAAATACAAGCCAACAATCAACTGCAGCGAGTTCAGAAGTAGCTTCCTTTGAGGGAAGGTTACTTGCAAACAGACCAGAATGGAGTTTGTGCCAGCCATTGTCAGGGATGAAAGATTGGACCGGAGAAGCTATCTGTTGGCAATATCTACTGAATGAGACTACTGGTTTTCCAGAAAATCAGCAGGCAGGTGGCTTATACAGCCACACACAGGGGCCAACTACTTTCTTTCTCTGAGAAGAAAAGTTCAGTCTTGAGACATGGAATTCTCTGATTCACACTTTACGAAAACTTCTGCAGTTGTGATATGCAACATCCGGCCTCCTACCTAAAAAACTTTAAGCAGGTATCTCTGAGATTCAGAAGAATCAAATAAAATTCCCCAGGTGCTGCAAAGGAATTTGAGCAAACATCCAGTAGGAAAAATATAAAAATGTTTTGTAACTCCTGTAGCATATAGCTAAACACTTTCTGACCAAAAAAAAATAAAGTTATTTAAGTAGGCAAGAGGTTCTGCTTTTTTCATGTTAATTGTGTTACAGTATGTTCGTTTACTGTATTTAAACAAGAGCAAGAATTTATGCCTTAAAGGTTAACTGTAGTATTTTCTAGATTTAGCCAATCTCACAGGTCAGTCACTGGTTGAATGCAACATAAAGCTTCTGAGAAAATGAAGTCACTTCAGAATCATTGTTCTAAATATTACTGCAAAGTAAATAAATCGAACACAAAGTAATAAGTGCACCTTTAAACCATTTAACTTGGGGATGTGGGATTCCAGTTGTTTTACATTCCATAATAGTTGTGTCTCCAAGAGCAACCAGAATTTCACTTTCAACTATGGTCAATGTTGGGCCCTCTAAAAAGAAACAATACAGAAAAAATGAGTTCCTCACCCAAAGCATATACCATTTTTAAGATACAAACCATGAAATACTCTAATTTTCTCTTGTTATAAGTATGAATTTTTGCATTAGAAGTTGGAAAGCCTTAAAAATAATGTAAGGTGACAGACAAACACTGGGAAATGAAAAACGTAGAGAGTCTGGAACGTCCAGAGCACCCGGACCATATGTAGAACATACAGGAATTTAAGGAAAGAATTTGAAGAGTATAGGAAGTAAAAATATTCAGAGCCTCTCTCCTGCTCCAACCAGATGTTAGTCATCAAGAATTTTAATACTCGGCTATTAATACAATAATGTAATGTTTAGAGCACACAATTAGGACTAGGCCTCCAGAGTGCTGAGCATGCTACAGAATTTACAGAAACATGATTCCTACTCTAAAGACTTACTCTGGTTTGCAAGCCTACCCCACTTGAATACTCAATTTTATGTTTTGTTTTATTTTTCTTAAAAACAGCCTAAGAAGAAACATTAAGCCCCAAATATCACCTAGCAATGCTATTCAGATTTGAACAGAAAACAAAAGGGATATTTGTGAGCTGTTCAACATATCTTCCGAGGTTTTTTTA
This sequence comes from Pterocles orientalis, assembly GCA_011057875.1. Lineage (NCBI taxonomy): Eukaryota > Metazoa > Chordata > Aves > Pterocliformes > Pteroclidae > Pterocles > Pterocles orientalis. The sequence goes on along the minus strand of WKFP01014798.1, from coordinate 203,689 downwards.
GTTTCTACCAGTATGTTCTGTATTTAACTAATATTGTACTATTTTTAACAGTTCCTCCCTGATCATGCATTTGTTCGCTTTTTTAATTTCAACTACACTGTTTCTTTTACCTACCGATGTACATAAGCGTGGATGTCTGTTTCTCTGTCCCAGCTGAGTTACTTGCCAAGCAACCATAAATTCCTGCATCTTTTGGAACTGCCTTTCTTATAATTAAGGTGCCTTCTGGGGTCAGTCTGTACCTGGGAACACACAGGAGAACAACCTAAATGATCATTTAAATTAAAGATAATAACTGTTACATCCACACTCCAAGCACCAACAGCAGCAGCATGAACAGATGGTTTATAAACCGGTAGTACTGTTTTTTTCTCATTATAAACAACGATATGAGTATTATTACATCTATCAGAGAATATCAATGCATTTTGTGAAAAGCAGTTAGATTAACCTTGTAAAAAACCTTCTGAAGAAGAGTACTAAAGTATTTCTGGTTTAGAGACGAGGAAACTGAAATTAAAGAGTTGTAAAGGCAAAGGTTGAGGTACTATTCCCAAAATGCACAGGCTCCTGTGGAAGAAACAGTCAGAATATTTTGGCATTCTTCACAACTTCTTTCTCACATAGAAAAAAAAATAAAATAAATAGAGAAAGCTATAACCCCTACCTGCTCGAACCAATAATAAACATATCGTTGTGTGTCCATACTACCGTCGGCTTTGGATAACCTGTTGCAGAACACCTGATAGACACTTCAGAGCCTTCTGTAAAAGTCTGATTCTTAGGTGAAATTACAATTCTAGGTGGTTCTAGTAAAAGAAATTAAAACCAGCAATTAAAAAGATTCATTCTGAAAACACAGATTATTATAATAATGACTTTATTCCCTTTTTCAAACAGCTTTGCAGCAAGTCCTAATAACGGTCACATTAATGCTTCCCTGCAGCTGCCTTCATTTAACACAGCTAGCAACCATCAGACACACATGAATTGCATCATAAGATCAGCAACTGCACTAAAATATAGCCAGTCTGGTGATAACACATTCTTTTAAGTCTCTTTTACTTACAACATATCCAAAGAGTTTCTATTTCTTGAATTAGCTATCCTTTCTCAGAGCCCAGTCATTTCAAGCACAGCAGGAGACCTCGTCCCCTTCACACAGAAGGGTTTATCAGGAGTAGCGTAGCTCTGAGAAATACAGGCTGGCAAGTCTGTAGGTACTATCAATGGAGTCACACTCTGCTCACTGAAACAAGGTGTCTGTGGCTCTGCAGATCTAACATCACTTGGTGATATGGACTAATTACACCCCCTTACAGGGCAGGGGAGTACATAACAGTTCATAACTGTCCCACAGATATGACATTGTATTGTCTGTCACCATCCCAGTTACTACAGAACAACCTGCCCTGTTACACATTATGGAATAGGAGAGCAAGGTTCCCAAGGAACTACAAGCAGTTTTGAAATATAATTAATCAGTATACATATCCTGGACATAATGCTTATTTAACCTTTTTAGTATACTTCTACTAAAAATATTTGCATTATTTTCTGTGTTTTAGTTTAATGAATAATTCAAATCTGTTAGTGTTTCATGCAAACGTCTGCATGCCCCTATTAAGCCCAAGAGAAATATAATTGCTCTTTTGAGGAAGGCTCTTTGATGCAGGATGGCACCTGGTGCTCTGGGGAGCAGAAGGATTACTGCGAGGACTCAGTGACTCTGTTTCCAGTTACTAACTGGACATATGAGCTTGTAAAGGATCCTGAGATCTGTAAGCAAAAGTGTATGCAAAACCACACAGTTATACTGCACTGCCAGACAAGGAACATACTAAATAATAAACAACAACTAATTTACACGCAGTTGCAAATTGTAAACACAGGTGCATATAATGCCTCATCATTTCCTTCCTCAAATTTACATCTATCAACCTTCCCCAAGTTCATTAATTGTTCACTTATAGAGCAGATTTAATAAAAACTTCTAGGGCCCTGAAAAGCCCCTCCCGTATTTCCCAACAGGTCCAAAATCTCTGAGCTCCCCGAGGAAGACAGAGTTCCAGAATTACTAGGATTAAATCCAGATACAAGGGGACGGGGAGAGGCAGAACTGTCCTCAAGTGATTCAGGATGTGTACAGCTTTCTCAGTTATTTTTATTTTGTTTTAAATCCTGCCAGGAGCCACTGGGAGACATTCTGCATGCTCGGGTCTTGGGGAAGATCTCCTCTCATGCCAATATTAGGAAACTGTCTCCGATGGCAATTACACATTATACTTGGGCAACACACCACTGCTCATGCAGTTATTTTTACACAGTGATATTACCAGGTGAGCAGAAGAAGGTGGCAGAAGTATTTGTACTTACCATACAAGCAATTAAATTTATTTTTAAAAATCAATATACAGAGCTGTAATACTCAAGCTACCAGCTAGACTCAGTGAGGCCACATTTGCCACTGATTAACCATCTTGTTTTCTTGCTCAAAGGGCAGCAAGCAGGCAGGCGTGCAGAACAGGCTTTCTTGTATGACACGTCAGTCTGATTTCTTTTGTTTTGTTCTTTGTGTCACAGAGGAGAAAATTTGTACATGGGCAGAAGAAGCACAAGCTCTTTATAGTGCCCATCCCATTCAAGGCCATAGGAAAAAAATCTTTCAAACAACATAGATCATGTGTAAAGCATCAGAAAGGTTAGTGTGGAGCATTCTCTGATTGGTCAGAAGCATTCACGCTTGTCACCATCCTTGGCCCTAATATTCATTTAAACCATTCAAAGCAGTTAAACTTAGCATGAAAAAGCGACAGCAAAGACCCTATTTTTTATTTTATACAAAATAAAAAACCCCTCTATCAACCTTTATTAGCAAAACGCAGAATTATTGCCAATATTTTTCACTACTTTCTGCATGTTTTTTTTTAAACAGACACTCTTCCCAAAAAGCCACCCTGCAGATGGTATCTGACTGAATCACTACTGGTAAAGTATCAATATGTTTGTGCAGCACCCTCAGTATTCTTTCTTGCCTTTTACACTAAGAGCATTTTTGGAAAACTGAATGATGCAAACTATTCACCTGACAAATAATGCATTAACAAGGCTAAATAAGAACAACTATTTAAATGTATGTAGATCAAAAAAACCCACAAAGTAAGAATGTAACCAGTGCAGCAGTTGGCACAGGTTATTTTTGCAACATTTCACTTCACTATTGTAAGACCTTACAGTAAACAAACAGCCCCTCCTACATACACGCAGGTACTGGCAGAGAAGTGCTGGAGCCCCATCTGTGTCCAGACTGGTCGTGAGCAGGTCTCTGTAGTTACAACCCATTCTTGTTAGCAGCAACTAAAAGGGTCTGAACTGACCTCCCTGGGCTTCTAACTACCAAGATGCTATAAGAGCAGATTGCTTATCACAAAGCCCTGCTATTAGCAATACAGGAACTGTAGTGTGAATGTGAAAAACTCTCTTCAGACTCAAGTCCTACATGACCACAGTGATATCTACAAATTATTTTGCTATTGTGAGTTCTAAGGCTATGCTGTCTCGCCCCACTCCAGTGGATGGTCAAGAGAGGTTTTTTTGTGATTCCCCGAAAAGGAGCACCAGCTAGGTGGAGTCAGACAGTGACTCGAGGAACAAAACAGCACAGTTTTATTCACCTCAGCAACTGCATAAACATCAGGAATCAACTTCTCTGAGGCAAGCACCAATTCACACTTCTCAATTATCACCAAACATTGGAAAGTAGGAAAGAGGGGCAGAAAGAGTCAAAGAAGCAGAGACACACAAACACAGAGACACAGAGAACATCACCAATCCCTTGCTCCAGCACTTGTCTTCTCTTCAGGCAGAAACTCTGTGCATGGGGTGGTGATGGGATGACCGAGTGGTGATGGGTCGGTGGGGAGCACAGTTCGGACTCACCTTTTATACAGTTCAGTCGGGTCCAGCCCTGGACCACCCCTCGGGGCAGCCCAGCATCCAGGTCACCTTTGGGGTTGACCTTTAGGGGGCACAACAACCCTACATCCAGGTTGCCTTCACAGGAGCAGCTGGTTCTCAACCAGGGAGACGACTCCAGCCCTCAGCACCCATGCCCCACCTGACAGATGTGCCCATCACTCAAGATATTAACAACTTGCTAATGTTCCTAGACATGGTGGCGTCTCTTCTTCAGAAATGATCTGTCTGAGTGCTCTGCCCAAGCACTCCTGGTGGAGTCTCCTTCAGAAAATGTTCTGCCCACTGTTTGAGACACAAACATGGATCATCCTCGAGGGGATGGGTAGGGGTCCGGTCCCTGACATATGCCTTACTTTTTCCACATGGGAACAGATAAGTAGAAGTGAACAGCTTTGATCTCAAACTGTCTAAAAACCTACACCATGCTAGAGTCAAGAGTGCACACTGGGAAGGTGCAGGGGGGGAAGAAATATCCAACTCCACTATTATGATGGCTATTAACATACGTCAGTGTCACAGAAGACTGGGGTTATGTAGATACTGAAGAATTCCTCCCAGAGCATAGATTTCCACTTTGATGTCAGATCAGGCACAGACTTCACATTATATATTCTACAGGTACATAGGCAGGAGGAGACAGGCCAAGGAAAGTGTTCCCCCTCTGATAAATGAGAGAGGAGAACTGGCATCCTCAGACATGGAAAAAGCTGAGGTACTCAAATAAGTGCTTTGCCTCAGTCTGCACCGGTGGTCAGGCTTCCCCTGTCAGTCAGGACCCTGAACCTCTAGGGGAGGGTGAGAGGAGCGGAATGCCTCCCACTGGAACAGCAGAACAAGTCTGATACTGCCTCATGTCACTGAATGTATACAAGTCTACGGGCCAGACGATATGCATCCCAGGGTTCTGAAAGAGCTGGCTGGTGTGGTTGCCGAGCCACTCTCCATCGTATTTGAAAAATCATGGCCATCGGGCGAAGTCCCCAGTGACTGGAAAAAGGGAAGCATTACTCCCATTTTTAAGAAAGGGAGAAAAGAAGACCTTGGGAACTACAGGCCAGTGAGCCTCACCTCTGTGCCTGGGAAGATCATGGAGCAGACCCTCCTCAAAGCCATGTTAAGACCCACACGAGACCAAGAGGTGATCTGAGACAGCCAACATGGCTTCACCAAAGGCAGATCTTGTCTGACCGATCGGGTGGCCTTCTATGATGGAGTGACAGCATTGGTGATCAAAGGAAGGATGATGGATGTAATTTACCTGGACTCGTGCAAAGCCTTTGACATGGTCCCTCACCACATCCTTCTCTCTATATTGGAGAGGTGTGGATTTGAACGATGGACTGTTCAATGGACAAAGAATTGGTTGGCTGGTCACAGCCAAAGGGTTGTGGTCAACAGCTCTATGTCTGGATGGAGGCCAGTCACAAGTGGTGTCCCTCAAGGGTCTGTCTTGGGACTGGTGCTCTTCAACATCTTTATCAACAACACAGATGAGGGAATCGAGTGCACCCTCAGCAAATTTGCAGATGACACCAAGCTGAGTGGTGCAGTCGATACAAGAAAGGGAAGGAATGCCATCCAGAGGGACCTGGACAGGCTGGAGAAGTGGGCCCATGAAAACCTAATGAGGTTCAACAAGGCCAAGTACAAGGTGTTGCACTTGGGTGGGGGCAATCCCAGGTACCTGTATAGACTGGGAGAAGAACTCCTTGAGAGCAGCACTGCGGAGAAGGACTTGGGGGTCCTGGTGGACGAGAAGCTGGACATGAGCCAGCAGTGTGCGCTTGCAGCCCGGAAGTGGTGGCCAGCAGGGAGAGTGAGGGGATTCTCCCCCTCTACTTGGCTCTTGTGAGACCCCTTCTGGAGTACTGTGTCCAGGCCTGGGGCCCCCAGCACAAGAAAGATGTGGAGCTCTTGGAACAGGTCCAGAGGAGGGCCACAAAGATGATCAGAGGGCTGGAGCACCTCTCCTATGAGGAAAGGTTGAGTGAACTGGGCTTGTTTAGCTTGGAGAAGAGAAGGCTCCGGGGAGACCTCATTCCGGCCTTCCAGTACTTGAAGGAGCCTATAAACAGGAGAGGGAATGACTGTTTACAGGGGTTGATGGTGACAGGATGAGGGGGAATGGTTTTAAACTAAGAGAGGGAAGATTTAGGTTGGATATTAGGCAGAATTTTTCATTCAGAGGGTGGTGAGGCATTGGAACAGGTTGCCAAGAAAAGTTGTGGATGACCCATCCCTAAAGGCATTCAAGGCCAGGCTGGATGGGGCCCTGGGCAGCCTGCTTTAGCGGTTGGCAACCCTGCCCACAGCAGGGGGTTGAAACTAGATGATCTTCGAGATCCTTTTCAAGCCAGGCCATTCTATGATTCTATGATTCTGTATCCTATGTTACAAAATAATAACGCAAGTACCATACTCTGTCACTACATTTGCAAAAGGAATCCTCTCCATTCATCTGATTTTTATTAAGTTTAAATCATGTTTTAGCAATTAATATTTAATCCAATTTTATACTTTTGCTCACAAGCCAAATGAAAGAAATGTATTAGAAAAACTGCACATGAACAGAAAAACTGACAAAGGTTCCTGTTTGAACAGCAAGCTGAGAACAGATACATTACAGCATCAATGAAGATCAAAACATTCAACAGGGATAAACAAAAACTAGCCTTCAGCATTAATCAGCCAGTCACATTCATCTGTAAATTTGGCATCAACCAAGTCAACCTAATTGAAAAGGAACTTTGTTTTTGGATGTTATCTTGCTTCATTCACTTGCCAGCCATTTCACTTAGCTGCCAAGTTCCCACTGATCTTCTTCCCAATCCACCCCGGATGATGCAGAAGCACCAAGTGTGCTGTCCTGCACCATCCCTTGCCCCGGCACTCTGCAAAGGTGACACTGCACAACGAACTGCAGAAACATCTGTTTCCATATCTGCTTATGCATTAGCTCAGTTAAACAATAACACAGCAGTAGTATTCATGGTTGCTTCTGTAACTCTCCATGAAGCTTCCAAACACAAATTTAACTTCTGTGGGGTGAGAGGGGGACCATTATCAGGATCTTCTTGTTGTTCAGCCGGGGTGTATACACAAGCTGCAGTCTCACCAACGCCAACAGCACTCTTTGTTACCACAGGATGGAACAGGTTGATCTGCTGTGATATACTATGCAGCATCCACCCCAGCACTAAAAAAGTGTACTGCGAAAGACAACAGGGGAAGGACCACCCATCTTCCCTCTGCAGCCAGAAGAACTACTTTCAAGAGGACATGCAGATATGTGCTACAATCAAAGCATCAAAGTAGAGGTTTTGCATAACCTCCCTGTGCTTCCTTGTAACTTGGCATTCACTGACCTTATGCAGTCTCTATCAGAAAAAAATTATCACGTAAGTGTCAACCAGCTGTACAAGAGACCATGAAGAAAGCGTCTGACACTGTATATACCACACACCTGGCCTTTACAATGGCCTCCTTGCAGGAGAAATGAGTTCCTTCCTCCTCATGTCCCCATCCCAAGCTTGTACTCAGCCCTAGAAGTTGGTAGACTCAGAAAAAAACACTTGGTGAACCTTTATAAATGAAAAAGTCAGGCTTCCTGCTCCAGCAGAGCAGCATTGAGATGCTGCAGATTAAGAAAGATCTTGAAAAAACAGCACTTTACAGAAAGTGAAATAGGGAACGTTGACCTCTGTAACTCAGTGGGTTCTTCTCAAGAGATGTGTCCCCATCTTCACAAGACAGAGAGACAGTTCACTTTACTGAAATGTAAACTGAACTCGTTTATGCTCCTGTATATTACCAAGGAATGCATGCAGCTCTCCTGAAGGGCACCAGTCCAACATCTTTCTTAGAGCTACAATACTTAATAGTTTAATGATTTCCTTATACTTTTTATTAACTGTTGCAGTAAGAGAGATCAAATATCCTGCAAGAAGCTAGTTTCCAAGACACCCACGTGGCATGTTGCCTTGAGGCAGAGGTTTGTGTAAGTCAGAAGACACCCAGAAATAGTGATTTCTAAACATGTTATGGTTGCAGTCCTCCAAAACTCCTCTTGGAAACCCTTCTAGAGGCCTACATTTTCTGTGAGAAAGCAGCAAGAAAATAATGAGCAAAAGCAAGAAATCAAGTGAGGGCTTCTTCAAATACATTGCAGATAAAACTAACACCAGAGGCAATGTAGGCCCATTGATGAATGAGGTGGGTGCTCTGGTGACTGAGGATACAGGGAAGGCAGAGTTACTGAATGCCTTCTTTGTCTCTGTCTATACTGACGGAGGCTGTCCTGAGGAGCCCCGTACCTCTGAAACCCCAGAGGAAGTCAGGACAAGGGAGGAGTTTACTCTGGTAGATGAAGACTGGGTTAAGGA
>WKFP01014798.1:166636-195309 GCA_011057875.1 Pterocles orientalis | reverse complement strand
GAGAAAAAACTTCTTTACAGTGAGGGTGACAGAGCACTGGAACAGGCTGCCCAGAGAGGTTGTGGAGTCTCCTTCTCTGGAGACATTCAAAGCCCGCCTGGATGTGTTCCTGTGCGATCTGATCTAGGTGTTCCTGCTCTGGCAGGGGGATTGGACTAGATGATCTTTCGAGGTCCCTTCCAATCTCTAACATTCTGTGATTCTGTGAAATTAAGATGCATGGCACTAACTTCCTGCTTAATACCCTAATTTGTTATCTTTCACGAAGTTAGGACTTAAATTATTTGGAGTAAGAACTCTTCCTACAATTGCATAATCTGAACACTACAAAAATTACAAAAGCTTAATCGTCACTTATTTAGTTGAATTTGTTACAAATTACCTGAAGGACACAGAAATGTAAAGTATTTCAAGCTGGATGAGAGAGCTTTGTTTGTCCTGCTTTTGTATTGATCTGTAGAGGATCTCACCCAGGGGATATTATCAAAAGAAACCTCCCAAACAATAAATTCAGGCTGACTCATTAAATCAGGCCATAAGAGTAACTGGTCTAACAATGCAAACAGTTTTTTCCCCCAGTAGTTCCTTTTCACCAAATGTAGAAAAGAACTCTTACAAACAGTGGATGAACTGGAAATAAAACAAATGAACTTGGGGATTCCCATTAATTTTCTTGAGTGGCAGAGAACTCCAGAGGCAATTTCTGACCCTTCTGCTAACCTGCATTTCCTGTGCAAGAGGCTAGTTTCTGAAAAAACAGCTTAATGGCTACCATTAAGCCTGCCGTGAATGATAATTAGCACCTAGGATGCTATGGATTCAGCTCTTTCTTTCAAAGAATATTCACTTTTGCATCAAAGAACATTGCTGAGAGTTCAACTGTTTTACTTCCTGCTCTAACAGGGGTGGAAGTATCACAGTGATGACAGATTTGAGGTAGTGACTTTAAAATATGCAGCTTGGGGGGAAAAAAAAAAAATCTTCTCAGACAGTTCCAAATAACAGCCTAGAAAGAAGCACAGAAGGCACTAGACTGTTTTTCATTCTTTAGGACAGACATCTTGCATTTAATTAACTTTCTAAATTTGAACTAGAAAGTAAAGCAGTAATACTTCAAATTCATTCCCTTTCCTGTTTTCTCTGTGTTTGAAGAACTCAGTACAGTATAACAAAATTCTCCTTGCCCATTATTACAGTGTGTACCCATGTATCTCAGTGAATGACATTCACACGACCAGTTATACAGATATCTCAAAGACCAAAATGTTTATTTCTCTATTGTCTCGTTTCAGAGAAAATAACAGAAGAAATTTAGAGAACAGAGCACTGGGCTATGGCAAGGAGGTAATTTACTTTTTGTCCATCTGGGCAGTCTTTTTCCTGAACTTATTCCAGATGTAAGCATATTCATACTGAAAGTCCTATTGTGTTCATCCACTTCTGGTTTCTGCTCCTTGTTTGGGATGTACCCGAACATTGCTTTGGTTAGATCGCTTCGGTTGAGCCAAGTCACATACATTGTCTCCTGGGTAATTTTTTTTCAGCAAGGATTTCAAGCTATTAACTAGCTGGTAAGCAGCCACATCAGTTCCCTGCAGCAGACAGCACACTTGCATCTTGTCAGGCTAATAGGTCCCACTTCCCCCACTGCACATCTAATGCAGTTGACTTCGTTCATACACTAGGGCAGTACTCTCATCGCGTGTTGGCTTGACAAAAGATCACTTGGCAGACTGTTATTACAGCAATGACAATTCCTCAATGCCCAAAGTCAAACACACTATTTCTTACGTGAGCAGGTGGAACACACAACATATATGCTTATGTCTTGCAGGTGTGGCTTCGGTACCTCTAGCACTTAGCTGCTAGCACAGACCGCTTTCAATTATTTAACTTGTAAGCAGGTGCTAAAGATGCCTTTCGGTTGTGATGGTAATAGCAGACTGGCATTTAAACATTTTGAAATGTTCAGCAAATAAGCAGGTAAAAGAAACCCACCACCCTATGGATGGAACAGTAACTACAGGATGTATTATTTTACCTATACATTCAGATAAAGAAATACACCTGAATAGTATGCTGACCTGCCAGCTGTTCATCAATGAGCTCAAAGCACAGCAGCTGGCACACAATTACCTTAGATGGCTTCCTGTAAGACAAATGTTCAATGTTGCATCACTTCTTGTTAATCTACTGCTCGAATTCATCATATACTGAGATTACTAAACTCAAACATCTCTAGAAATCACTAACATAAACACAAGAAAAAGCCATAAAAGCTTCTACATACCATACAGCTGTGTTGTAGAGGCAAAAGACAGTTGCAATCATTAGACATGTTTCATTGTCTACTCTTACTCACACCAGAAAATATGCAAAGCCAAGACTACCATAAAATCACATTTAACATCACTGAATTTCAGGGATCTGAGTTTTAACTGTGTATTTGAAATTCTTGAAAGGGAAAGGGGAAGGAAATAAGAAAACCAACACAAATCGTTCTCTTCAACATGCATTCAATTAAAAAAAAAATCCTCAAAATCCCCACTCCCAAATCAATATCCCTTATGTGTATGAAAACACTGAGAACAAAACATCAAGCTACCAAAACACACCATACTAATTCAATCGGATAAATACATATATAGAGAACTCTGATTTTGCCTACAAGACTGTAACAAACTGGAAAAAAAAAGTTTACACAATCATGGAATTTCCCTTATTGGTGAGAAACATATATCACTGAAAAGTTTGTAGGATCATTAGTGTTTCACACTCCTGGCCAATCTCTAGCCTCACACAGCTGCAATATGCTCCTCCAGACTTCTGGTAAATTACATGAAACATCTGAAAAAGTAGTGAATGCCCTTACAAATTCATTTACATTTCCATATGAGACCAGCTGTTGGGAGGACTTCAGCAATTCACACTCTGTAGCCACCATTTAACAAGGTCCAAAGAGAAGCTTGTATGATTTTATTTTACCCATACATTCAGATGAAGAAATACAACTAAATAGCATGCTGACCTGCCAGCTGTTTGCCTGAGCTCAGTGCACAGCAGCTGGCACTGGGTTACCTTAGATGGCTCCCCATAAAACAAACATTCAGTGTTGCCTCACTTCTTGTTAATCTGCTGCTAAATCCTGTTAATCTAAACACTAAAATTTACTAATCTAAAAATTAGTCATAGCACTCAAGCAGCACCAGCACAATCCTAGAAGGCTCAAGAGTTTATACCACTTGAAATTTACAAAACTGCATTCAGTAACCTTTCGGACTGAGCAGCATACCGCCACTCCACAAACAGGCACAAGTTTTAAGCAGGATCTTCATCTAGCTGTGCTCAGTATTAGTGTGGGACAACTAATGACTTACTAGAGGATGTTCTTCTTAATACAGAGCATGCAGCTAGAGGAAAAAGTCAACTCTCATTCAAGATTTTGGTCTGTATTTGTACAGCTGCTGGCACAAAAAGCTAAGATGAATGTTCTCTTTCAGAAACAGCAGCATCAAACTGAAAGCTTTCAAAACAAGGCTTCACTACAATCCACTTAAGCATGTGAAGCAGATGCTGGGTTATTCTTAGCACTACCAACATTTGTTCACTGCCTTAACTCCCACTCCAGAAAGAAAACGGGGATGAAAGCAGTGTTTATTCTCTCATGATTCAAAATTCAGAGATCTATATGGAACTGTCCCAACAATAATAAAGGGCTCCAATATGAATTTAATTTGACATTCTGAATTACTTGCAACTACACAAAGCATGAACCATCTCCATCTATTAACAAGACTTCAGAACGTTAATAGCAACAACCCTACAAAGCTTTTACTTCTTACATATAGCCACCCTTTTGCTGCCAAATATAAACTGTTCTTGGGAATACTATTCTAGACCCTGTCAAGCACTATGGGCTGTACATGACAATCACACACCAAAGTACCTCCAGGAATTTGACAGAAATAATTTTGTCCAAGCAAACCAAGGTGATCACAAATAACAGAGCATACAACCACCCTGATACCATTCAGCTTCTGCATGCAGCCATTTGAAATGTTGGCAGCGGATCAGTTTTTCCAAAGAAAGAGGCAGACACTACTGCAGAAATACGAATCCAGCTGCAGCTTAGCGTTTCCTACATATTTATTCTGTTCTAAGCATCTTTAATCAGAAATGAAAGAAAACATGACTCAGACTCTCAACTAAGCCCATCTAAACTGTCCAAGAAGGTTATCTCAGACATGTTTTAAAGCTGTTAGCAATACCAGTACCAGCCAAAACGTAATTCCTAACTATTTCATATAATCATTCCACATATATAAATGATTTGAAACTCAATATTCTGCTGTGGCAGCAGTAAACTACTTTAGCTTTACTACAAAAAACTGCCAGAAGTAATTTGGTCATTGTGTTAAAGCTCCCAGCTGGTCTACAGACACTAGGGAGGAAAATCTAAATCCCAGGAAGAGATGAACGAGGGAGGGGACACTTCTCTTGCTGCCTTTGACATGCCTGAATGACTGTCTTGATTGTAAGATCCTGTAGAATTTAAAAGTAAATTATCCAAACATATGAAGTTTGATGATTTTCATGGCTTTTTTTCCTTCAGCCTTGCTAGAAATTTAAACTCTCCTGTAGCCACCAAAGTATTTTCTGAAGTTTTCCATCAGTTAAAGTATCAGAATTACAGCAACAAAGTTAATGAAGCTACCGACTCTTCACAGAGCATGACCAGTACCATCAGCAAGCAGAAATCCTGTCGGAGTCACTGACAAGTAGACAAAATAGGTTTTTTACTAAAACAGTGAATTCTGTCTCTTCTTACCCACAGATGGGCAGCTAGGAACCAAAGGCTCAAACCTCCACATAACCAAAGCAAACAGAGAAACCTGCAGTACTTTCAATTTTTAAAAGGACTCACTCCAAGACAAATTACCGCATCTACACCATTTTTTTTGAACTTTTTTCCTGGTGTGAAGCAATAGCACAGTTCTAGACCTTCTTTGGTCTTACCCATGCCATCTTTTTCAGTTCTGACATATATTGAAGTCTTTGCTTTCATAAAATCTAGCCCTGCATAAAACTCTGATTAATTCTTAGCCTGTATTGATTGGCACCATAAAACAGATGCAATAACATAACACATAGAAAAACTTAGAAGTACTATTCTGTTATAAAGAGATATAAAATAGCCCAAGATATAAAATAGCCCAGATGAACGCAGAAATTTTAACCAAATTAGTTACACATATACAACTGTAGTTATAATTTCATTAAAAAAAAAAATCCATATAGCCAGCCTGTAAATTTTCTCAAAGTAGAGGTTGGCTACAAATATTGGTGTGTGTGCACATGTGTACCTATTTCTGTGCTTTACACAGAGACACTTTAGGAGACACTACCAACGAAACTACCTCAGGCTCTGTTCACTTGTACAGCAGTTAAACTGGCAATGATAGGAGAAGGATCAAACCGTGGCTCCTGGAGACACATAAGGTAGTCTCGCAAAATGAGCACCAGTGCTGTTTGGCGACTCCCACTGCCATGTTAAAACAGAGAAGAACTGTATAATGCTCTGTCAGTCTCCAAGTGGTTTTCTGAACAGGCATAAATAAAATATGAAGTCACTAAGAGACAGCTCACAAGATAAAGAAATTGTAAACCATGACAGAGTAAGTTGAACATGCAGGTCCTTGTTACCTTGCACTGTAAGGAAGACTGATGCTGTGGTAGATCCGCCCTCATTAGAAGCAATGCAGTCGTACTTGCCACCATCCGTGAGCTTTACAGTCTTCACCTCTAAAGACAGGTTGCTCATCATCCTTATTCGCAGGGGCTCCTTCAGCCTCACATCCCTGCCATTTCTCTGCCAGGTCAGATTGTAACGCACTGTGCTTAAAGTTAGGCAGGTTAAGATGGCTCCCTCACCAGGGACAACCGTGACGTTATTAGGAACCTGAATCATAGGTGGAGGCTCTGCAGAGAAAGAACAGAATGAAGAACAAAGCTAAGAGAAAAATTTAGGAACCTCTGCTTCATTTGTGAATTCCTGATAAACATCTTCAAGTAGACTGTATATAAATAAGTAATGTAATATTGGCTTAATACTTAGTTTAATTTCACATTGCTGAAGCCACGAAACAGAACCCAGGGCAGCATCTTCATTTCCTGATGCTAAGCTACCTGACAGGAGCTTACATCGCAAGAACACACCTGATTTAGGTCCAAACTACTGTACTACGTAGGATGAAAGATCACATCACATAAGAGAGGACGTAGCACTGTATTCTTGGATCTCATCTTGCACTGGGGAAGGCCAACAACAGCTCAGAGCACCACAGAAACAGAAGGAAGAGGACAAGGCCACCACCAGATCTGAGTTTGATCTCTGAGGTGTGACCACACATGGTGGAATCTGAGCTACACGCTAGATTTTTACAGGCTTGTATCTGGAAAAAAAGACCCAATATGTTACTAGCAAGCTCTTTCAATAGCAACAATTAAACCAAGTCAACAGCTGCTCTAAGCATCATTATTAAGTTATTTCCTTCATGGTTTCTATAAGGGAATGTGGAAGGAGAGACCACCTGTTTCCTTAAGTTTATCTGATTAAGGATCTTGTCAAACAGGATAAGGACAAGGGGAGGTAATAAACACCACATACAGGGACACAGACTTGACAGACCAACAGCAGAGACAATGATGGGAAACAAACTTTGTCATGCTAACTGATGAGCTATCAGGAGCATCATTTCAAAGAGGAGCCAACCTGGACTTTTGCAACTGATAAGGACACAAACCTGGGAGTCCCAGATCTGGGGGACAAGCTACTGAACTATGCAAAAAACGCAGGGGAAGTAAATCAGAAAGGAACAAATGGGTGAGTGGTCAGAAAGGGGCATAAAAGGGGCCTGTTGTGAGTAAAACACCACCAACATCACCAGTCACGTACTCTTGTCTGACTGAGCCCTGTGCTTGATCACCACAGTCTGTCCTACCTTCTTATTAAACCTTTTTTTGTCACTCTCTCTCTGTGTAATCTCACTCCCTGTCCCTTCTGTGCATGTCCTGCAAGGACTAAGTAAGAACTACTGGGGGGACGAGTGTGAGCAGACTGGGTGACAGCTACTAGAGTCAGACCAGGGGGTGTAGGCACCCCAGGCCTATGGCATCAGCTACTAGAGAGACTGGGGTCTGAGTACCAGCTACGGGAGCAGGCAAGTATCTTGTGCAACTCTGTACCTTCCCCAAACTGGGTGTGAGTAGGGTGTGCATGCGCAGTTTGTTAGCAACTTCAAGCAGGAACAGCTGGCAAGAAGCAGGTGAGAGGACCCAGGATTTGGGCTGGGGTATTGGGGATACAGAGGGGCCACGACAGTAGTCAAGTGACCCGCAAATGTGCATGTGGATCTAGAGCACTCTGTATGTGCTCTCAGTAATGAGCTTCAATCCTTCCCAGCCAGGGAGGAGGGGGTGGGGGGGTGGGGAGCTGGCTGTCCCATGTTTTGCTGTTGAAGACAGCAGCGTTGTCTGTGGCAGCCTGTGGAGCTGGCTGTGTCAGTGTCCTCTCTGTGTCTGTGAAATATGCTCAGCTTCACTACTGACGGAAACAGGAAAGCAGCAGCAGTGTTCCTGGGTCAGGGACAGAGGCTCTCGGGTTGAGCTCCAGCAGCCAGGCAGGGTGAATTCCTAGGCTGGAGATGCTCTGGGCAGCAGCCACTTACATCATCTCTAAACAGTTTCCACTCATCTTAGATAATTTCATTATCTTCTCCTTCCTATCTGTACATATTTTATGTTGTAACTTCCACTCTTTGTTATTACATGCTTTCCACTCTACTCATCCATAGACTTCTATCACACTCCTGGAAGAAAGCAGCTGCAATAATTTTGTACTGAATTAAACTTTGCTCCTATTTTCAGTATCTGTGGTTTCAGCTATCCTGATCCTTCTAGAGACATCCCTGACAAAGGAGGCAAAATTTAAATGTCCGAGAAAGAAAACACACTATGTATCCCTTCATGCACTCCCATTAAACACATATGTACATGTATTGCATTTGTTTTTCCCCAGCCTAATTCTTGAAAAAAAGAGAGATCTGCAATGAATAATATTCTGAGTGGGATGCTTTAGTAGAAATAAGACAGCTGTAAGAGCAAGAGCAAATCTTTCAGTACACACAAAAAACCAATTATCTTAAGAAAACCAAGGATAACAGGGAATAAAAAAGTCAATATTTATTAAGGGTGAAAGTTACTCTTAAGCTCAGAGACAGCCATAACTCCTCCTCTTGTAAGTCTCAAGTGGGGTCTCAGATGAGGTTCACAAGCTTTATGTTAGATCTCTGCATAGAAATGAATTGCTCATTCACTCCGTGTGCTGGACACGCAGCTCTGCTTCCCTGCAAACACAGTCCCTAACTGCAACCACCCTTCTTACCAAAGCTGTGTATTTTAACACTTGCAGAGCAGAATGAAGAAAAGCTGGACTAGCTCACCGAGAATGGAGTTTCTCCCCTGCACTTTAGGTTTTGGATTGTTTGGGAGACAAATCTAACACTTTCCACGGGTGTATCACCCAGTGTGTCACCTAAAGAAACTTCTGATTGAGATGAAAGCCAGTACAGGACTAAAATCCCCATCTTTGGAATGTTAGTCCAGTGGGGCATGACATCTTTTGGACTTTTACCACAATAATGCACACACACAGCAATCCCCATCCAAACTCTAAGCTGAATCCCTCGTATTCAGAGCACTTCAGTTCAGGTGCCCGCAAAAGCTAGCAAGCCATTTGACATTTTAAAGATTTAATACTAGTAAGACAAAGTCAAACTCAAGTGTTTGCTCTTTCTGAAACCAGAAAATGTTGACACAGTTCCAATACCTTTCACACAGCAGTTGACAAAATGGATTATCTGCGATATACTGTCTGTCAGCTGGGCAAACTAAGAATACTTGAAAAGATTGTTTAGTTTGCTTAAAGAAGAAATCTCATGTAATTTTCTTCCAAATATTTGTACACAAGGATTTCAAAGCATCTCCCTCACATTAATCCTCCGCATGGCTCAAAACAGAACTAATTGCTCCTGTTTACATAGTGAGTCAGCCTCAGTCAATCTCTCAGTGCTTTGTAAACCAGAGAGACAGGAATTTTTCCCCTTGGCACTCTTTACTTTCAAGGGTTACCAATATCACAACAAAAAAAGTTAGGACCCTCTGTCAGTTTTCTCTGTGAGGAGGAGGATGGTTGCAACTTTCAGACCACAAATCTTTATGCCCCCAGTTTCTGAGGCAGAATGTAACAGCTTCTTGTCCTCCAAAACATGGTTTGAAACAAGACTACGGGAATACTTTAACCGCTTGAAGGATTTTTGTAGCCAAAATATAAAATAGTGCTCTAGAGCTGGGGAAGTATTGATGTCACTGTTCTACTCGAGTACTTCGTGAGACTAAAAGGATTTTCCTCTCCTCAAATGTACCACTTGGTCTAAGAGGGCTGTTTCTCTACAAACTTTGTCTTACACAGAATCAGTGAGATCACACTGGTTTCTTTGGATTTGCTCAGTGAGAGGAAGATCTTTGCCTGAAAAGAGAAGGTGAAGGGATATATTGTATCGTCACCCTCTTCAACTACTGAGTGGGTTGTTTTGGAGAATACAGAGTTAGAGTCTTCTCAGGGCACAAAGGAAAAGGATGAGTATCTGCGGTCATAACATGCAGCAGGGGAAATTCCAACTAGACATGTAAAATATTTTCCTAGAGGGCGTAGTTAAGCACTAAAGGCTAACAGTGGAACTTGTGAAATCTCTGTCCTTAGGGACGTCCAAAGTTTGATTGGACAAGTTCCTGAGAAATGCAATCAAGCTTGGGAGTTTGCTTGCTTCGAGCTGTGAGTTGGACTGTGTAACTTCCAAAGGTCCCTCCAGCCTAAATTGTTCTGTGATTCCATAATTCATAATCCAGGTTAACTAACCTAAATGAGCTACCACAGGAGATAAAAGACAACTTTGACTTCAAGCAGTTGTATGAAACCCTAAGGCTGAATTCAAACTGCTGTTCTGAGCTCTACTATCCTCACTGCCACTGTAAATTAACCGACAGCTCCAGTGTTTTCCCTACTAACGAGCAATAGCTTACACTTCTGCATGACAGATGTCTGATCAACATCAACAGAAGGCTATATAGAATGGATTTCTGTTTCAAAATAGAAATTATTTTTCCCTTTCCCTCAGGCTGCATTCCAACTGTGAAAAATTAAGTGACAAAATATGCTGTAGTATGGATGGGGTTTTCATCCACCCACACACATAAATAAGCTTTTCTTAATTTTTCCTGCAGAAGACCTTTACTGTCTGCTGAAGCCGTTCAAGACCATGCCTGTTTTTTATGTTTTCTCCATCTGTGTTTGGAGTTGATCTTGGTTTACAGTTACTTAAACTAAAACCCTCTGAGAGAGTAAAAGGATTAACCTTGTGAAGTAAAGCCTGCAGTTTCACTTACATTTCTAGCTGATCTGCAATTGAAACTCTCAGCGTCATCATCTGCAGTCCATAACCAACATCCACGTGCCCCAGCAGTCAGGCTGACAGGTACGCACACAGCATAGCTTTATGTTTGCCTTCACAGAAGACCAACTTTACTCTCTCCCTTTCTCCCACTCCAAATTTTCGTTTTCAAACTTGACCAGGATGACACTAGTTACTTTTCAGGAAGGATTCTCTCTTATCACAACTAACTTCTAGTAACAATTAATGGGGCATAATCATTTAGTGCCCCAAGTCTGAACAGGTCATTAACTTACATAAGGAAAATTCCCTCTCCCTCAGCAAGAGGAATATCAGTGCGCTAAGCTTTGAAACTGCTTTAACACACAAGGCACACCAACTCACACTAAATAGATGGCCAGGTTTATAACTAGCTGTTCTTTAAATTGAAATTTTCATGAAGTTAGGAATATTTTAAATTAAATGTAAGAAAAGAGTGACTAAAATTATCTGTTGGATAGATAATGATTGCTAGCCATTTTTGGGCCAGCGAACAAATACTACTGTTATTCAAAATAATCTTTGTGATTAGCCCAATTTATTCCTCACTTAATTTTACTTCGTCCAGCCTAGTTATTAACTTTTTATAAATTCTAGGTAACAGATGAGAAAATATTGGAAATCTACTGAACCTTGTTTAAAAAAAAAACAACGAACATTTTGAATGCAACTTTTGTAATTCCTTGCCTCTCAAGTAATATATACACACAATCAAACACATAACTGCTACAGCTTGAAATAAAAATGAATACAATTGAAATCTGATATTTCAATTTCTGCTTCTACTGGCCATGTTTATTCTGCAAGCCCAACTGACAGTGGGAACTAATTAAAACAAATCCAATGTTAATATTTAAAACAGGTGCACTGAATAAACATCAGCACACTTGTGTACATGGGTGAGAAAAAACACATTAATTAAAAATACACTTAGAAGCAGAAATGTATTTTATCGGCCCCAAGTGCCATTGCTCTCTGACAAATGTTGCAGCACCTGTATTACCATGCTTGAGCGCAGAAGGATTGAACTCCTACCCACCTGATACATCCAGAAATGTCTGTGCACGTCCAGTTCCTGCACTGCTAGTTGCCATACATTCGTAAAAGCCTTCATCAGACAAGGAGACCGTGGCAATTTCCCAGCTCATACTAGATGATTCTCTGGAGGAAGAAAAGGGCATACTCACTAAATTCCTGAAGGAACGGAGAGGTACAAGAACTTTGTTTCCCAACTGCAGACATTGGAGATTTTCACAATAATTAAGAGGAAAAACAGACCCTCTGATTGATCAAATTGGATCTATCTTTACAGATTTTAAGAAATTATATGTACATTGACAGGCTTTTAATAAGTATTAAGAAATTTAATTTTTTGCACATCTACAAATATGACTTTAACATGTGTCAACAGTTGTCACATAACTCAAAGCACTGTATTTGCAGTAATTTATTTGCAGCTGCTTATACTCTATTGTTGTATTTACTACTTGAGAAGATGCCTTTCCTTAATACCAACAAGTTTCTAAGTAGAGCCAGTATGTAGTACCAAACCTGTAGGTCTTACTAGAATGGGAATTTGGAAACTCATGGTGGGAGGATAAACCCTTGTTACCCAGGTACAGAGAGGGGCTACACATGAAGCAGACCCTGTCTTTCACCAGATATAATCTACTTTCCCCCCTCTACATTCAAATCCAGTAATAAAGTTCACACAGTGGAGAGGGCAGCATCCACCCTACTACAAGATGACTCCATCCAGGCAGATCTCTTTCTACTTTTTAAATGGCAGGGACTATCTCCATCCCAGACACTTACAATCCAGCAAAATGGGAAGTATCTGTGTGAAGATGACTGATTTCTGCTCTGCCAGCTGCACCTCTGAACTTACTGACCTTCAATAACTACAATAATACAATATTCTGCACATGGATTGCCTAGCCAAACAGAAATAACCAGCCTAACACACACAGAGCCAGAATTGAGGGACTCAAGACTGAAAATAGAAGGCGTGGTACAGAAGGGATGCAAGAAAGACAACATAACAAGAATCCAGAGAACACCTGGAGTTTTCCTATAAATCAAGCCAGGGCAAAGCTGATAGGCAACAATACCATGTATCTATCATATGTAATGTTCAAGTCAAGGAGAGAATAAAAGTATAAACACACTGACTGGTGTTTACATGTGCTTAAAAACAAACACTCTCACTGTTTCTCAAGATTCAAAACCCTATTTTATACAAATAATGGTGCAACAGACACAGATGATGACATAAATGAGCAAAACAGTGGTTCTTCCACAGTGTCCCAGTGCACCCTGTGGCCTGTTGCTATGGCATATAAACAAAGCTGAGGAGCGCTAAAATATCCATGATAGCTTTGGCAAGTAACTGCCACATTATGGGAAAACACTGAACTAGTGAACCCTTTGTCTCTCTCCTGTTTGCCTGAATAGATTGATTTATCAACCCCTGAAGGATATAGAAAGAACAAGAGACTTGAAATACGCATGAAAGTTCAATGCTGTAGCACGATGAGACAATCAAACTACATCACAAATGAAAACAGTATGTAGTGACCTTAAATGGCTTCCTACTTATTCTCTCTTACCTCATACTTATTCCAGATAACCTAATTTATCATACATAAAATCTATGACATTTTACAGTGCAATGCTGGCAAATGGAAATGGCACTGGCTGCCAATACTGGAGAATAAGGTAGTGTTTCTTCCAAGTAAAAAGTGAGAAAATTCTCTTTTCTTTTTTCTCTTCATGGAAAGTATGTTACAAGTCAAGTTATGCAATCCTATTCTTCTTCATCCCTGCCTTGTGCTATACACCAGATGTTGAACATGGAAGCCTTGAGAACGGAAGCATAAAAGGAAACGTGTCCAGAGTGGAAAGGCTTGGCAAACAGTGACCCACGGTGGTCTAGTAAAAAAAAATATATACAACAATGGCAGCAATGAATAATACACACCTCAAGGCATCTGCTGCACAGTTTGCTGTGACACTAAAAAGCAGTAACTGCACACAATTCTTTGCAACATGTGTTATTGCGATAACTCAGCACCTTTCAGAATCAAGTCATTTATCCAAATCGTTTTACAATGCATGCCATTTGCTGATCAAGCTGCTTATCTAGTCAGTTTGGAAAATACAAGCACACTCCCTTAGCCACGGTGCAAAATCAGAAGACTAAAACACATCCTGGTAATTAGTTACTGTAGAAACACTGGCAGAGAGCACAGTGGCAGTCACACTGTACCTAACCTAATCGGTCCCCACAACCACCACACTTCACGTCACTTTTTCACTTGGGAAGTTACCAGCAGAAGGCTGTGGCACACATAAAAAACCCAAGATTCACTCGTACCACACTAGTTAACACTGTTTGGAGGGATATATTCTGCATGGATCAGCAAATCAGATACTAGACTTAACTAACAGCCACAAATATCAGTTGATTCAGAGTGAGTTTAATTATTATGATTATTATTTTGATTAACTAAGTGTCCTTTCCTGCCAGAATTTCCATGTTATTTTTGCTGATTCTGCCCTTTGCAGGGTTGGTGGGATGTGCCATTTATAATACAGAATAGCATTTAAAGACACATCAGTGCTCAGTGCCCACTGGAATGAGGTCCTTAACCACTGTTCCTGGTCTCCTAAATCAGACTTGTGAGAAATGCACTAGGATATTAATCAAAATCCAAATTTTCTTACTAGACCCACACAGGATGTAGAAATCTAGAAAAACAAGGCTGTTGCAATTTTAGAGAAATTTCTTTTTCCTACATGTTACTCATTTAAAATTAGGAATTATTATCATGGTTGATGGTACCTCTGGAATCAAAGTAAAAAAAACCACCAATTTTTGTAGTATGTTCACTTCAAGAATACTTCCCCTATATTGATTCTAACAATAACTTCACACAGACAACTGTCATGCTAGAACTACAATATTCAACTTAGAAACCATTTACTTTTGAAATAAGTATTAAAAAAAATTGAGTAAAGATGACATCTTGTCACAAAAACAAAACTCAAACTCATTTAATGCAGAGCAATAATACAGCTCAAATCTGCTTTAAACTAGTAAACTGGACAAATCCTGTATGGAAGTTCACTACTAATAAAATGCAGACAAGCGAAGACTAATTACACCCTATTTAACTGCAATCAACAATATTTGGTTTGAGGTATCTTTTGTTAGATTAACTTAGATGACCTGTTCATTCATCTAGTCTGTAATACAAAAAAGAAAAATGAAGACCAATCATAAAGGTGCTGGATATGTGAAAAGGAAGGAGTAGAAGTGTGTGGTTTGTTAACTAAAGAACAGAAAAAATTACACAGCTGCTAAAATATGTGACAGCGCTGACTAAATGTAAATGGCACCTCATAAATGAAAAAAAAAAAAAAAAAAGAGCTGCAGCATTTCACACTGCCAACAGTGTACAAAGGAGCTTCAGAATGTATTTATTTTGGTAGTCATGTACATTCCATTTAAACTGGAAGGGGGCTGATTTAGACTAGATATTAGGAAGAAATGTTTTCTTGTGCAGGTGGTGAGGCAGTGGCCCAGGTTGCCCAGAGAAGCTGTGGATGCCCCATCCCTGGAGGGGTTCAAGGCCAGGCTGGATGAGGCTTTGGGCAACCTGGGCTAGTGGGAGGTGTCCTGCCCATGGCAGGGGGTTGGAACAAGATGATCTCTAAGGTCCTTTCCAGCCCAAACCATTCTATGATTCTATGCTATTGAATATTAACGTAGCCTTTCATCTACTCCTGAGGTGCTTCAGGCTTTACAAGAGGCTAACTCTGTTTTCTAGTACATACTTCCCTTTGGTTTTCAACTACCAGAATTACAAGATAGACTTTATGAGTATTTTAATTCATTTATAATTTATATATATTCATATTAATTTATATTCTTATCTCACTCTACAGAGAAAGAATACGCAATCCATTTGCTATAAAGAAATCTGAAGAGCCTTCTGGTATATTCAGTATAAGTTTTCCTATTTGAGAGATTTTCTGAAGAGGAAAATTTTCTAGGCTAAGTCATAGGACATACTTCTAGGGCATCCACAAAAGGCCATTAAAAATAAAGAAATTAATATACGTTCCATAATAATTTGTGTATCATGGGGGGTAGGGGGGTGTCCAGAAAAAAACTAGTTACCGATCTACTTTACATAACTTTTAAAATACAAATTAAAAGCATTTGCCTTCTAGAATTTCAGACCTAGTTTATCATTATTTCAGAGCACACATTTTTGGGGGATTTTGGCCACAACCTTAGATTCTCATCATCTATCCAGAGCGTACACCCCCCTGAAACATGCATATAAAAAATAAATCTCTCCATAGAATACAGGCTACCTAATGTATATTCTCAAAATCACAGAATGGAAGTAACAGGATATAAGTGCTGTATCATAACAAATAATAAATGGAAAGCATAGGATATAAATAGGAAATAAAACAGTACGGGGGAAAAAAAAAGGTCACTACTTACTTGAAGAACTGATCCACTCCTAGTTTTACTCCATTTTTAGTAAAACGCTGAGTAAAAGGTATAAGACTTTCTACGTGGCAAGGAACAGACCCTGGCTGTAAGTAATATCCTGGAGTCTTGGTGGGCATTGTAACTTTTGGAGCATCTGAAGAAAGCAAATATTCCCCATAAGATATGTTAGGAGCTGTTAACAATATCTTATCTTTTTTCTTTTAATAAAAGGAATCTCAATTTCTGACAAAATCATACTTAGTAGATAATAACATTAAGTTGTCCATCGGTATCTAGAGATAGAACTTTGGAAGGAAACAGCACAGAAACTACTTGTGTAAGTTAAAAAAAAAATTAGATACCAGTTTTAACTGATTCAGTTATGACAAATACACATTCAATTCAAGTTAAAATCTCTTACCAGGAGTAATACTAGAAAATGAAACGCTTGAAACTCTCTGAAAAAGATAATCGTCCTTGTCATAGCCCATTATTTTAACAAAAAAAGCTTCATCTGGTGGAATGAAATCAGAAATATTCCATAGTCCATAGGGCTTTCTGTCAGGATAGTATTTCACAGGCAAGGTCTTAAGAAGTTCCCCTGTAATACTCAGAAGTTCCAGTCGGTCTACTCTAGCTGGAAGAAAGATCCCTGTGGTATTCAGCAGCACAAAGGTAGGAATCCCTAGAAAAACAGAAAAGTGCTATTTTAAGTGGAAAAAACAATTTTAAAGGGAAAGGTTAAATTCCACATGTATGGCCCACTACCCCATCAATGCACCATTCCATTTCACCCCTTGCTTACTAAGTAGCAAAAAAACAAGCTATGCTAGCTGTGCTCTGCTTATTAGCTGCCAGGAGACACAGCACTGATTAGGGTTTAAATTCCTGATTTCCAACAGGTGTTTCTGAAATAGCAGCCTCTTTATTAACTCCTCACCATGCCCCAGAGACAAAGGCTTTTTCTGAAGCTCCAAAAGTACCAGAAAGAGTGCAATTTTGAGATATTTTATAGCTAAATATATCTGGATTTATGTGATGTAAAAAAAAAAGCTAATATGAAAAAATGCCACGGTATGATAAACAGGAACACTGGCTGCTCTCACACATTCAAGGCCCAAGAACTGACCAACAGCAGCCCCAAACTTATTACTAAATTCAGCAGAGAGACCACCGTAGAGCTCTACACGATTCTGGGGGCCCAAGAAGGGTTATTGATTAGCATGGAATAAAATGGAAACGAACCTTGCACTGGCCTGCTGGATGTTTTTTTGAAGTCTAATGTTGGCTTCCTAGAAAACCCAGCTCGAAAGTCAATAGTGCTGAGACCTGTGATCCGAACAGAGTGCCTTCCACTGCTCGAGGTCTGAAAAAGCAACAGGGTGAAAGAGCATGTACATAACTAGCATTTCAGGAATTGCAGAGTTTCTGATACATCCACTGAGTTAAGCAGAAAGACTTCAGCTTTCATTAAAAACAAGACAGAAAGGAGGCTTATGCCAAAAAATTCTAAGTAAAAATGCCTTTAATAAAGCTTTACTTTTAGATACTGGACTCTACAACTGTAGTGTCAGCAAAGAAGAGCCAATTTGTCTCAGACGTAAATCACAATAAACACAGAGGATCAACAGTTACTTGTCACTGTAATGCAAGACTGGAAGCTCAAATTTTGACCATTGTAAAGTAAAAAATAGTACACGACACACAAGTCAACAGAAAATCCAGTACTATGATAATTTATCTTACCTTATTTATTAGTAAGCTCCCTTTTTAAATATACACAAAACCAATTTGACCCATGAAGCATACGCAAAAGACATAGGCACCGCGTATCCCGAGACAAGTAGCAAGTACAGACCAACCTCCATCAATACTGCATATTAAACATTCTTCTCTTTCCCAGCCACGGCCTCAGTGGGAAAACCGAGGATGCAGAAGTACTTCTCACCTCTACTCTCCACCCCCATATTGTCATTCTGGTCAAATCAGCAAAACCAAATCACAAACCACCCCCACCTATTCACCCACTCCTGAAAAGCCTTAGCTTTATGTTGTTTGAGGGTACAGTTGCTTCTATACAAGTCTTCAACCTTACAACTATTTTGATTTCTCTCAAGTTACTTTCTATCATTCTATGCTGAGAAAGAAAAGGACAACTGCTGCTTGTCAAGACTCCACAGGAACTCAAGGCTTTTTGTCCTCACCTACATCCACACCCTTCAGGTGTTAGAAAGAAGAAAAAAAACCAAACACCACACCCAAAAAACCCACTGCTGCACTGCACTGAGCATGGAGTTAGATTTTTGACAGACTTAACAATGACAAACCCATGGACAATTTCAACCAGAACAGCAGGAAGAAATAAAGATTCAAAAGGCTGTGAAGAGCGATATCTAAACTATGTTATGCCAAGATAAAATCCACAGTCAGTAGAACCTGCTCCAAGTTTTTGTTCGATACAGCACACAAGACTTGCAATGTGAAAGAAAACCAGTATTAAAATTAAATAATTCCACTGAGCTTTATCTATCTAGAGAGTATTATCTGATCCATTCTCAAATACATAATTCCTTCTGGTTAGTAACCACCTCTGATACAGCTGCATGTGAATATTGAATTAAACAGTTGCTTCTTATAACCAGCTGCCTAGGGACAGCCATTTAGACACTATGACAAATTGATGTCTATCTGATTAAAACAGCCTCTACTTGCTTCTATTTGCTTAGCCTTTCACCTCAGAAAAATCACTACTAAAGTCTTTTTTATAGAAACCAGCTGTTAACGATACAAAGAAATATTTAAGTGTGCCAAACAACTCATGTTATCAAGCGCTAATTGGCAGTTAAAATTTCATTAGACAAACTCAGTGACAAAGTTTTCTTCTTCTAGCTTTATGCATCTGCATAAGGAATTTATGGTGCGAATAAACTTTTCACAAAGTTTAAGTCTTCAGTCCCAGTCTTAAAGTCTTGCTGCAAACAAAACAAGCCACTGACTAAAGCTGAGTACACAAGCCACAGAAAAATGCACTGGGAAATTATTTCTCTTTATGAACTGTTCAAACCTTCGGACAATTCTGAACTTTTAAGGCTAGAACAACCTTATAAAATTTTACCATTTACTAGTAGCAACAAATGCAACTACCATTGTCACGCCTAGGCGCTGGCGGTCTTAGGCAAACCTAAGAATACGTTTTATGCCAAAGGATTGCTTTCCAATCAGTATCTTTGTGAAGTTCCTTTTAATTATTTGCAGTTTAACATGTATCACTGGTATTGCATATTAGTGTTTCTCCTCCCAGACTGGATGAGTACAATAAAAAGAGCAAACACATATTTGTCACAGATGTGAGGAAAAAACGCTTTTCTGTCTTGCAAACAACACAAAACAGAATTGCTCAAAATGCAAGTATCTACAAACAAATGTATGAAAAACACAGGGGGTTTTGTAAAACAGACTCTTCATTTTAACACAACAGAAACACCAAGCTACAATGGCTAAATAAATTTTAATTGCACAGTTATGTTTATGTATGGATATTCACAGTGATGGATATATGCAGCTGAACTAGGCTTTAAGGAATGTGCCTATTCAGTAGAAATTACTCTGGACTAGTTTCTCATTACACTCCATTGAACCAGCTGCATTTGGCTATAAGGGTGCAAGCAAATAACAACCACCGAGTCACTAAAAATCTGTCCTGATCACAAGAACAGCCAAGTTTTTCTGCTATTTCTCATTGCTTTTCCTTTCCTTTTCTCAGTCACACAGATGATCATTTAAGTCTAAGCAGCAGGGAAGGTTTTTGTGCCATTTGCTCAGCTGAAAAATGTTTGGCCTAATGATTAACAACAGAACAAAACAGCAGCTGATGGCCTCTCCTCCACTGACTCACCTCCATCACTCATCAGCCTTTGCAGCTGAAAACACAGGACAGGCAGGGCCTTTACGGAGTAATTGGATACAACTGCCTTCCAGTGCTGCTGTCCTGGAGCTTGCAGGTAACTGCTATTTGCAAGATGTTGGATGCCTCCCAAACTGCTCCAAAGAGGAGTCCATGGGACATGTCTTTGTGGGAGGGATTCAGAAAACCAAACTGATGCTCCTTCATCTACTAAACAAGTTAGGCTCTTCCTGTTGAGGCCCATCTCTTGGTAGGTATCTCAGCAGTAGGGCCAGCAGAACAATTTAGTCTCACAGCTAGCTCTGAGGTGCAGAGAACACATGCAAAAGCAGGACCAGCTTTCTGAAGAAGCATGCATCCTTCTGCACAAAAACTGTACTGTTTGCTGATATGCTATGGAGAGAGGAGCCATGTGCTCATGTCATTGCTCTTTGACAAGACTCCAGTCACCTCACAAACCAAGGGTACTGTAGCAGACCTGGAAGGAAAACCATTTTATAAAATACACATATATGCACAGATTTGATGTCCTCATAACTGAAGTAGCTGAAGGCAACCAGGGATGTCCTGCAGCACAGGAGGCAACTGCATTGCTTACTGCATTTTATATTACTCAAACCTGTGATTTAAAGACTTCACTGAGCACTGACATTAACAATTGTTTGTGGATTAAGGTGGGATCTGCTTGGATTGATCACTCTTCAGTTGATTTAGTAGCAGCTAATACTGTTTAGCTCAGTGTCATTTGTTATCATACCAAAATGGTAACTTTCTGCACTTTTGGTGACCAGTACCTGTATAAGCTCTTTGCACAAACCTAATTAAGACCTGGTTTGCTCGTAAAAGTTACAGTAATTAAAATATTTCAACTATATTCAAGACTTTTTTCCTTTTTTTTTTTAAACACAAAGTATGTAAATCTGAACACTTTATTCTCCACAGAATTGGAGATAGCATTATGCTGAGCTTAGAAAAACAAACCCAAAAAAACTTACAAACCCTCACTGCAGGAGCAGCCTGGTTTGGTTTGCATCTCACTGAGCATGCTGGCCTCCTTCCAGCTGAGCCACTTGGCAGTTTGCACCATGCTGAGTGCCAGCCTCGGCTTTAGGAGAGCTTATTAGCTCTGAAGGGTGTTGCACATTGAGCCTATAAGAGTGGCAACCTCCTCTGTCAGCAATTCCTGGAATCCAGAAATTTGGGCAACACAGTGCAGACATATACAAGTGGTTCCACATGGCTCAGCTCACATCCAAAAAGGCCTCGGCTTAACAACAGTCATGCAGGGCCAGGAAGAGATCACACAGGGCTTTTGCTTTTTCTGCACCCTGCTTCTCTGTGTTGTAGGGCACTGAATGTTTACCACATGCTTAACCTACAAGAATCCAACAAGCTACAGAGTGAATACTAATGCACTGACCATAGGAAAAGTTCTCAGTACCCGATCTGTGTAGTGTTAAGTCCAGCTGGACCCAAACTGCAGACCACCAGGGTGTCTCTGTACAAAGTTTTTCAGCATTTCTGGTCCTGGCAGCATAGACTGACATTCAAACAATTCTCTATAGAGCTGCTGAGCTCAACATGCTTTTTCTAGTTCCAGTTCTGCAGCAGGATCAATAACTGCCCACAGTGCTGTACGTGAATTCATAATCCCTTTCAAACTACCTCTGCGTTTATGGTGTGGACAATGCACAGCATGCATCATGCACACCTCATTGTGAACTTGGCTATAAAGGTATCTTACATGGGTGAATTCCCCTCCAAAAATGACAACACAGTATTTACACTTATAGAACAGAATAGTTCAGTTGGAAGGGACCTATACCAGTATGATTGTTTCCACGTCAATTTATGAAAGCTGGGATCGTGCTGTTCTACCTAGGTCAAGAAGTACACAAGCTAAAGCATGAGTCAGTCTAGGGCAGAGTTACACAACAGAGTTGAGAAGATGATGTAAAAAACCTTACAGTTCATTATACCTCCCTTCCTTTCCCCCACTCTAAGCACATACATCACAACCTGCTGCCCCCATGAACTAGCTCAAGGAACAGATTTGACTTTACCGTTTGAAGATAATCTGTCCACAAAACAGAGTTAAATATTGTGGTTTCTACATAAACAGTTAAGCCTTGCACAGATTTTTAAGGTGTGGTAGGGGGATGCCATTTGTTAGCAAACACATTTCAAGTGTTTTGAAGCTTCGGCATCTAGCCATAAGAACAATGTTGGGGCTACTTCTGAAGTTTATATAAATACTATCTTATCCATAGTTCAGTCCTTAAAGTGTTAACATTCTATTCACATTTGGTGCAATTACATTTTGAACAGTTGATTAAAATGACATAACGGACACATTACAACACAAAATTATGAATACACACATTTCTGTAAATCTAGCCAAGTCCTAAGCTTCATCTTCCAGTTTACTGCGTTACAGTAAGACTGCCCTTTTCCTTATTATGGTTTCAGGTAAGCAATTTTTGGCCTGATAGACTGTGTTAACTTGAATCCCCGCTAAAGTAGGGATCAAGGTTAGTCTACCACTTTCTCTTCCTAATTTACACCTATTTTATATATACATTTATTGATCTATAAACAGTAAAGATTTCAGCTACACTGGCTTCTGTTCACAGCCCCTAGCTCTTTGTGCAGCAACAGGTCATAAGTGCTGTTGGAGGTTACTGCTTTTACACCCTTTGCTCACCACATGCCTCACAACCACAACATGGCACTCACCGGAACACATGGCCAACAGCAACCAGCTAAACTAGCACTGTCACCCAGGGAAAATCCCATAAAGCCATCCTTCTAAGCAGCCCTTTCATCACAGAAACATTTTGTTCTTTCCTTTCAGAAGCAAGGATGTTAATGTATCACTAGCTAGCAGCTGGTTGCTCGCTACAATGCTCAGAACCAGCTGGCATGATTGCTCTTCATCTGTGTCAGGGCACATTGACCGTGCTCAGTGTAAGGAGCCTTCAGCCAAACACTTGGGGAACTTTCCACAGACTGTTGTGGGAGCAGGAATCTTTGGTACAGGTAGCTTGATCAAGGGGTCACATGAAGTTGCTACAGTCAGTTCCAAGAAGACCATTTCAGCAAACTCTTAGTGATCCTTTTTTGTTTGGTTATTACTGCTAATCATGTTGATCTTCACACTTCCAAATCCTTTAGGGTCCATTCTGTAGCTGTATGTGCTAGGATAGCACTCACATGAACAAATTTATTTAGATACTGTAATATTTAAATAATTTACTGATAAGGAGTTTGCATTAAATGTAGATTTATTGCCTTTGTGAACCCGCTAATGAAATCTCTGACCTGCAAAGTACCCATCATCTCCCTCTCCCAGTCCTCCGAACATGCTATACCCAGCAAAGGCTCTCTGTGCCCACGCTCTCTACAAAGTATCTGCTCAATAGACTCCAAAAATTCACTGCTCACTTCATCCTTTTGCTGTCCAAAGGAAAAGGATGACAAAAGGATGACCTAAGGATTGGACTTAAGATAGTAACGTCTGAAAAATGGTTTCTGCAATAGCTTTACCTTAATTGTCCACGTTCCAGGCTCTGGATCTTTGACATTTACTACCTTTGCAGAGTTGTGGATATTCAGCAATTCATTCAGTCCTGATCCTTTACTGATCTGCTTGCCTGAAAAAACAGGGAGTAAATACAGTACTGAGTAACTGCAGCATTTCCTAAAAAAAAAAAAAAAAAAAAAAAAAAAAAAAAAGAGTAAATACAATACTGATGTATATTTGATCCTCGACTTATTCACTACTTAGCAGTCAATGACATTTACAACAGTCAAAATTCCCTGTAATTCTTTGCCAGAATACTGAACATGCTAATTTATTTTCAATTTTTCATTCACTTGGGGAATTTAATACAGCCTGCAACAATACAAAGCTGTGGGAATCTTAGAAGAGACCTATCCTAACCTACCCACCAGCTACCAGTCCACTCAGTCTTCCATCCTCTAGAACTATTTCAAGCAGGATAAACTCCACAAGTAAAAATCCTGATAAACCAGATTCTCCTGGCAGAGGAGCATTAGCATGGGACTAAGGATGGGAATGAATGTGAGATCCTCACAGGGAATGTGGCCTGTTAGATACCACATACCAGTTTCATACTGCACCATACCACACTTTATACGTACACCTATGCACATGTATGGATGGTTGTATGCAAGAACTGGTTCTCTATAGAGGCATTTTGTCCCCTCAAGGCTGACTATGAAGTACCATCAGCACTAAAGACATCTCGCTCTTTCAGAGCACTAAAGGGAAGGGTGAAGTTGAGAATGGGACATCCCATGTCAATTTTTTAAGAACTTATCAGGCATGCCTTGACTAACTTCAGTGAAACAATGTGGATTTAGATGCATGGAGCTGACCTATGAGAAAGGAAAACATATAGATGGGGTCAAAGCTTCAGCTAAGCCTGACACTTGCGGCCAGGATTGTGTGTCACCACAGTTTGAAGAGATGTTCTGAGCAAATTTATTTCCTGTAAACAAAGAAGAATGCCTCAGCGGAGGACAGACCAGATTATATTGCAGGGAACCAATCCTGTGCATAAAATATTTCCAAGATACTAAAACTTGGGCTATATTCTTAGCCAAAAGTCATTCAGAGAACACAAAGTATAATACGAACTTATTTCTGGAGTGCTCTTCCAGGTTCCTAAGGCATCCACATAATAATGAACAGTAGATTTGTTAAAAATATCTTAAATTACCAATTAGTATCCAAACCCAACATTGCATTCTCCATCGCACGCTGTTCAACTAAAGATGGGTACATGAGACAGGGTTTGATTCCGAGTGCTCTCATAGTTCAGAGAATCCAGACCTTAGTTTACCTTTCACCACATAAAAAACAACCATCATGTATAATCCCTAAATGACAGTCCAGTGACTATATAAATACATGAAAAAAAAAAGTCTCCAGAAATTTGGAATGCAAAAACACTAAGGAAGTAGATGGAGGTGAGATGAGGTAGTCAGAAGGTCCGAACAGGGAGGATTTCCAGTTTCCTCTGAGTGAGAGAAATGAAACCTTGGGAACAATTTAAATATCAGAAGTGCATGTATCTAAAGATTGTGTATTTTTAAAATTAAATAGAATTTTAAAATATCCCAAAATCCTGATAGTGGCTTTCAGACTGTGAAGACATTTATAAATCACAAATATGGCCTTCCCTATTGGAGACGGTAGAAATTATTTGTTTTTTTCATTCACTTTTTTTGCTGTCACAAAAGAAGGTATAAACTACTTTACCTAATGGATCATGAATTTCAATTGCTGGAGAAGAACCACTCAAGGACACTGTAACCTCTTTCAGACTTGGATCGAAAGGGATCTGCCAAGTATTTACAGCCATGGTCAAATGGTCTGTGGACAAGAGATGCACTTTGGAGGCTTGAACTGCTTCTTCAACCCATTTTAACACCTAAAAGAGACAATAACGTTCATATTATACTGTCAATAGTATTTGCTATTGAAATATTTTCTGCTGAAATACTGTCTCTACTGTCTCAGAGATTCCATGTTAACTTCTATCACAACAGAGCATCACTGCTTTCACCTATGATCCTACTGCCTGATGACACGCAGCTACCACATCATCCTGAGCAAACACAGTGGCAAAGGACTTGCCTAAGACAATCACCCAACACATCCATTTCAACAAAGATATTCTGGAGACAGCACAAGCAGGATTTCAGCTTGTATCAGGAACACTCAAGAGCACAGGATTAGAGAAAGAAACTTTAGCACTTGCTTCAGTCTCTGCTGTTCAATGTAAGAATCAATATAAATGATATGACAAAACAGACAGCCTGGAAAAACAACTAACAAAACAATTTTGCCTTACGAGTGCAGTTATCAGTTCTGAAGCAAATAGCCTTATTTGCCACATTAGGGAAAATATATTTTAAAAAATGTTAATACTTAAAAGGCATGCAATTTTAACAGAAGATAATACTGAAGCCGTGATCAGCAGATGTTTAAAGGCAGACACAAACAGAGCTAGATACGCCTCTATACAACAATCACACACTTTTAAAAAGGAATTAGGGATACAAATCTATGCATATTTCTGGTCATCAACTAATCAGTAATTGCCTGAAGCAAGAAGGAAAATTCCCTCATCCAGATGTACTGAATAATTGCCATCTGTGGACTTCTTCATTTCTTTTTCCCAAAAAGGCCTAATACAAATTACTATTAGGCACAGCATACAGGTTAGAACAGAGGAGGACAATGCTATAGAAGATAAATTCTTGTGACCAAAACTAAATTTGTGCCTTACAGAACTATAGTCCTTAACTTTAAACATTTTCAACCAATGATTAGCAAATTAAAAAAAAAAAAAAAAAAAAAAAAAAAAAAAAAAAAAAAAGAAAAAAGGCAGCAAAGCAGAGCTCTACATTACCACCTATTTCCAGAGAAAATAACAAAAAATAGCCAAAAACCCAGACAGAGCCTAAGGTTTGCCTCTGTCAGCTCCTGCTGACTCTGGAGCTGAGCGCTGTCAGACCCCCCGGCAGCACTGGCCCGACCCGGACTGACAGACATGGCCTCACGCCAGCGATGCCGCATTCCCCAGAGCGCCTCGTACAGGGTTTACCTCAGGTCTGTGGTAGGCAAGAGGAGATGAGATTATATTTTGCCCAAGCACAAAATTAGAATAACACAGGCAGATGAAATCACCATAAAATTTGTTTCTATTACCTGATTTATCCCCGTATTTGGCCTAGGTGGCAAGGTGCTGGCAGCAGGGCGGCCTCTCTGAGGGGAGACCAGGGGCTGCCCCGGGCTGGACACGGCCGGTCCCAGCCGGTTCCACAACAGCCCCACCGCTGTGTAAATGTGTGAGAAAGGGCAAAACGCTGCCTAGGCAGTGAGGGGCGAGCAAAAAATGCGTGAGAAACAGGTGAGAGAAGGAGGGCAGGGAGGAGCAGCGATCCCCTCCCCACAGCCCGAGGACATGGCTGGCACAGGCGCTTCCCTGCAGTCCGCAGAGGACCCCACACCGGAGCAGATTTTACCTGACAGGACTGCATCCTGTGGGAGAGACCACAGTGAAGGAGAGGAAGAGTGTGAGGAGGAAGGAGCAGCAGAGAAACCCCTAGGTGCTGTGGCACCGAGAGGGGAGGAGGAGCTGGGAGGAAAGCGAGCTTGGGAAGGGGCAGGAAAGTCCTTGTCTTAGTTTCCCATTACCTGAATGGGCAATTAAATATCTATTTTAATTGGCAACAAATTAATTTTCCTTAAGTGGAGTTTGCCTTGCCCTCAGCAGTGACTGGTAAGCGATTTCCCTGTCTTTATCTCGACCCAGCAGCTTTCTCACCCCATTCCTCCATGTTCTCCCCTGCCTGGCTGCAGGGAGTGAGTGAGCGGCTGAGTGGGAGCTCGGCTGCTAGCCAAGGCTAACCCACCACAGACAGAAAACCCCACCTCCCCCAAAAACACACCTGGCCTGTCAAAATAAATTATATTACATCAGCTCTGCACGTCACAGAGCTGCAGTGTATTTTTTTTTAATGCCACTGAAGCAATATTGGTTTTGTGTGTAACATTATGAACATGATTCACAGTAATACTGAACCATGATTTTAGGTTACAGTTAGCCATGGCGGCATTCAGAAACATCTTGTAAAGGAGCATTGGATTATGCCAGTTCAACCAGTCAGTGCACAAGACTTGGAAACCAACAATAAACTAACCTGGACCTGCCATCTGTCAGCCACGGAGGGCTCAAGAGTAAGTCCTTAGCTCTCAGATACAATTCAACACACTAGCACAAAAGAGCCTAATTTCCTTGGCTTGTGGGGCATAAATTGCATACTTTTTCTTCATAAATAAATGGGTTATATCATACAGTTCTGTGAAACATAACTTTGTGACAGAAACCACATTCTAGCCTGTTTTAAATAAAAGTGTGTTTGTTCTTATATGTTATAATTTGAACGCCCACCAACCTTTGTGCAAATGTGAAAAGAGTTTAAATAAGTGAAAGGCATAATTCCAAATGCATTTGAGACAGTGAGGGCATGTTTTCATAAATTATTATCCCTCCACTATTAGTAATGCCTCACCTGAGACATGCTGAATGCTCCCAACACAATGTGAAGTGAAACGGCATTGACCATGGAACAGCAGTGCCATGTGCCCTCTCCACAAGGATCTGCATACACAAGGTACTTAGGCATACTTTCAAAAGAACATACAAAAATCACAGTAAAATTAACTATACTAATCAAAACCCCCGAAGTAATGGGACCCAAGAGAGAAATACGGTTTCTGCAACAGCTAGTGACACCAGCTATTTAGCAACTCTGTTTACTTTAGACAAGCCTGGAACAGGAATCACAAGGCTTCAAAAAGCTCCAGCTTATTTTAAGTTTTACCTTTAGAAATAATACATTTTGGTCCAAAAATGCTTCCAAAGGAAACTTCAACCTGCTCTACTCATCACAGAATCACAGAATCACAGAATGTTAGGGATTGGAAGGGACCTCGAAAGATCATCTAGTCCAATCCCCCTGCCGGAGCAGGAACACCTAGATCAGATCGCACAGGAACGCATCCAGGCGGGCTTTGAATGTCTCCAGAGAAGGAGACTCCACAACCTCTCTGGGCAGCCTGTTCCAGTGCTCTGTCACCCTTACTGTAAAGAAGTTTTTTCTCATATTCAAG
>WKFP01014798.1:145794-165475 GCA_011057875.1 Pterocles orientalis | reverse complement strand
CAGTCTTCATCTACCAGAGCAAACTCCTCCTTTGTTCTGACTTCCTCTGGGGCTACAAGGGTACGGGACTCTTCAGGAAAGCCTCCGGCAGTATAGACAGAGACAAAAGCGGCATTCAGTAACTCTGCCTTTTCTGTATCATCTGTCACCAGAGCACCCACCTCATTGATCAGTGGGCCTACATTGCCTCTGGAGTTAGCCTTGTCTGCAATGTATTTGAAGAAACCCTTTCTATTGTCCTTGACCCCTCTGGCAAGGTTTAATTCTAAGGAGGCCTTAGCTTTCCTAGTTGCCTCCCTACACTCTCTGACAACATTCTTATATTCCTCCCAAGTGGCCAGCCCCTCCTTCCATGATCATGTTATATTGAGATGAGTACATGACTTTTTTGTACTAGGTATATAGAAAGATTTCCATTTCACTCCAGGATCTTAGCTCCACAGGTAAGTTTTTAAATGAATTGTAAAATTTCATGAACCTATATGAATTTTCAGAAGAAAGGAATTGTTCAGTCTAGCTTAAACTACTTTCAAAAGACTTGAGCAAAATAAATCAAGCCACAAGGTAAAGCATCACTGGAGAAGCTTTGCCAATATCTACAAGAATTAGAACCACATTGGTTATTTATACACAAAATTCTTTCATAAGCTCAGAAGGGTTAATACTAATACCTGAAAAAATGGTAAAATGCCATTTTAACACAGATATGATAGGGGGAAAAAGGTCTGTTATTCACAAATTGCTTTAAAAAAAAAACCCCAAACACAAACAAAATTAGGTAACAGTTTTAGCTTCCATGACACATTTTTGGGGGCTCCTAGTGATTGCTACCTCATCTCCGACTCGTGACCATCAGCCTGACATGCCTGTTCCAGAGCAGCAACTGCAGCAAGCAGCAGGGTGGAGACGGCAACCCACCCA
Source organism: Pterocles orientalis (assembly GCA_011057875.1). Classification (NCBI taxonomy): domain Eukaryota; kingdom Metazoa; phylum Chordata; class Aves; order Pterocliformes; family Pteroclidae; genus Pterocles; species Pterocles orientalis. The sequence continues at coordinate 164,554 of WKFP01014798.1, read as the reverse complement.
GCCAGCACTCCTGGACCAGTTCTGCGCTTACTACTCATGCCTGAAAAGTTAGAAGGTCCAAGCCTTCAGCAGCTTAGCTCACTCTGATACTCTAGCCTCATGAGAGAAGATTATCTATAATTTGTTTGGTTTTCTATTAAAACTATTATTTCAGTGTGAAAATAAGCTAGAATAGGAAACACAGATGGGAAGAACATGCAATTCTACCTAGCTCAGTCTGTAAGCACTACTGAAGCTTACAAACTATCTCTACACATCAGCCAACACAAGATACCTGTTCAAGATGGCTCTAACCCATTCCCACATTGCATGAGAGGTGATCTAAGTTTGTTAGAATTATAATGATAAAATTACTAATAGAGAGCACACATGCATACACAATCCCAGTGATCCCAAAGCACTTTGTTGACTTTCGACAGCAACTGCAATGAGGAAAATGCATCTTGAAAGCATCATTAGAATAATAGAATTGTTAAAAGGATTTGGATTGAAAACAACACATCAAAGAAGGGGAAGATGTCTCAAACCACAGTCACCAAAACCCATAGCACACAACTTCGTCAAAAGAAGACAGGTGGTTCCAGCTTTGAAACTTTTTTTAATTTGTTGCAGTTTTTTTTCCCTAATTACATCTCTTATTAGTCTATTACACTGTATTAATTTCCTTTACACAAATCTTGCTTTCATACAGCATAGCTCACTTCCAGCCGCTGCAGGACCATATTACTTCTACAGACCTGGGAGGCAAGTGGGAAGGCTCTCCAGTGGGAAATTTATCAGCGTGCAACCATTTATTTCAGAACAAAAACCTAATCAAAATAAATACCTATATGAGCTCCAGATATCTTTTTTGGCAGACAGGAGAGCTGAGCCATGGAAATTGTTCCAAAAGCTCACTTTCTTTTAAAGGTAAATTTTATGAGGCCTTGTAGCCTATCACTGGAAACATGAGCAACAGTTATTTAATGATGCACAACAGTGTAGTGTACTTTAAGAGAAGAATAAAGAACACTTTTGAATTAAAAGAGGCATTTTCAGTAAAGAAAGTGAAGTGAATCCAGTCCTCTTCTACTCCTTTCCCCATCAATGACAAAAAAGTAATTTCAGTTAAGCATAAAGTCAATTCAGACAGGACTCTGCCACAAAAATACTAACCCCAATTCAAGCAGCATTGGGAAAAGAAGAGCCTTCTTTGCACCCCAACTCGTCATAGGTCTGTTGCTGAAACAACCAGTATACTTGCAACTGCAATGTTACTCTGATTATTTTAAGCAAAGTTGCTGGTCTTTTGACAGAAGAAACATATCTGGCCTAAAATTGCTTGGTTTCTACTTCTGCTGAGCCACCTCAAATCACAGACTGTCAGCACCACTTGGGCATGTTCTGCAGAGAGGAGTCATCGACTGTTTTTGGGTGTGGAAGGGAACCATGTCTTTAGCTTCGGGCTTCCTTGTTGAGACAATCCAGCACAGGGCCCACTGCATGTAACCAGGCTGGTTTTCATCAAGGTGAGGATACGTCTTGCCAGAAATCAGAGCTAAGCCTCCATGATAAAACAACTGAATAGTTCATCACCAAGCAAACACAGTCAAAAGTCTGACCTGAAGGGCACATATTAAGCTGCCTCACCGAGTTCGTTACTAATTGAAAACATGGGTCCAAGGGGTTAGCTTCTGCACTGCTTTGTCAAAGTTAAAGTGTGATTGAACTACCACTACATGATCCATATGTCTGCATAAAACCAGAAATAAGTTTGTATGCATTCACAAGATGACACATTTCAGAAGCTGTAAGCCACCATGATTTGATTGATTTCCAGAGCTGCATCCTTGACGCATTTCCCAGTACAGCTGGGAAAGTTTGTTAATAAAATTAATTCTTAACAAAGTCAGAGAGAGATGACATGTTTGAGACAGAACAGTTAACACACAGCTACCAATGCACAATTAAAAAAAAAAAAGTATTGACATAACAGAAGACCACCAAAATTGGTATCACTGGATTCTTGAAAAAAAATCTCCGCACTGAGAATTAGCTATGTTCTCTTTCCAAGAGAAGGTAACGTTTTCCTCCATCTCTACTCTATTCTCTCTGCTCCCATCTTTGACTCATTTTACAAATAAATGTTCATTCAAAAACTATCCAAGCCCACTAGACCAATTTAAGATTTGAGTTGGCATATAAATGTGAACTTGATGCAGCCTGTTTCTTTAAAGCAGTAACACACATAGAGGGCCAAAAAAAAAAAATACGCAAACCCAAACCTATTTTTAACATCCCTTTGCTTTCAGAAGGCTTCAAAATGTCAGCTTCAAAGACTAAAAACCTCTCAGTCCTGGATTTTGACATCAATTTAAACCAGCTGAGTTTAAATTAAGGGAATTTTCAACTGGATGGCTGAGTACACACTAAGTTTTGTGGTGCCTTCTGGAACTAGATAATTTGCAGACAATGAAAACAAATTCTGGCAATATAAAAGTATTTGAACATTTACCAAAATCCAATCTGAGTCCAGAACAGAGACTTAGCACGAACTTTTCTTTTTTAAATCTTTACCAAGTTGCTTTTTGTTCTTAATGAAAACAGAATTCCACTATGCAAGAGCTTTCTAGACACCTTTACTCATCTGCTATAGTTCAATAATTTACCTAATGGAATAGATGTAAAATTAAAATACAAGTATTGCCATACTTTCATCTCAGATGTATAACAGGAATTTCAAGGATACTAGGTTTCTATCTGTATATCTTACTGAACGAGAACATTTACCTGCTCTTCAAGCAAATCATTACGTTCTTCTGGTTCTGCTTATCTTTTAGTATTAATGACACACAATTGTTATTTTTCTGGGCACATGATGTAGAAGGTGACAGAGACCAGCCAGCACAGATTTTTCCAAAGGAAGCAGTGATTGGTGGATTGAACTCTTCAACCCAGTATACCTTTAATGGGAGTTTGGTCTTTCTAATTTCATGCCAACAGCTAGGTAGCCAGATGAGGATGTGTATACAAATCACTGCCAGGACTCTAAAAGAAGCACCTCCCATTTCTGTAACTCCTACCATTTGTTACATTAAAAAAAAAAAAATCTTAATAAGAGTTCACATCTTTGTCCAGTTTTAAAAATCTATGATGCAAAAAATCAGTAGGGCTACAAAAATCTCTAATATTTCTGAAGAGAAGGCACACACATTTCATATTTTGACCTATGGTGAATACAAAGCAAAGTAGGGATGGCTCAGTATCTTCAGGGATGTCCAACCAACACTAAACATTAGGCGTGGGCTCTCAAGCACACACTATGCTAACTATGCCTGACCTTAGGCGTAGGGAAATGTATTTCCTTACATAAATACATATTGAACTAGTTATATAAAGTATGATTTTTAGACTCTCTGATTCTTTTGATTGTAACATTGACTAAGTTGACAAGGGTTCTGTCCTCATTCTTCTATTTTTTGATTGTGCAATCACTTTGCGTAACTGCCAAGCTGTCACATTAGCCACACCACCTTAATCTCATTATGCTCCTTAACCGAACGGGGTACAACAATACATTCCTATCTCACAGGAGCGTTATGCGAACAGATACAGCAATGAAGTATTAGATACTACACAAACTGCTGCAAACCTTAGCTAAAATTCCTGTTCATGAATCGTGTGCAGACTGGCTGATGACCCTGAGGATACTTAGGAGTCATCTTATAGCAGAATTTGCCCTTAAAATAAGTGCATCATCCCAGGGAAAAATTATGTTGTGCAACTGCTATTTCTGAAAAAAAGAAAGCAAGAACACCATTGTTTTTAACCCAAGTATATATCAGAAATAGAAGCTACTAAGAGCAAGTAAGGGTCTTAAATTCAGAGTGGAACCCAACTTCAGGTTTTGAGAGTTTTTCAAGTTCAAAAATGAAAATGGAAGGCAACAGAATGACCCAGCTGTCTTAAGTCTGGCAGTAACTTGCTTGTAGAGTTAAATTTTTCCCAAAAGTTCAATAGGCAATTCTGGGAGATCCATTTCCCAACCCTGTCATTCCAAAGAGGTTTGCAATACTGCTGTAACACTGGTTTGGAAGTAGATTATTTTTTTTTTCCTTTGAGACCTTCATAGAGAGCCCCCAAAACAACAGCAGCTTTTGTGGTTCTGCCAATATGTGACTCGATTAATATTATTAGAGGAGGAAGGGCAAATACAGAAATAATGTCTAACATTTCTCCAGAGAATCTGCTCTTGCAACCTGCCCCGCTGTCAGGTCACCTCTTGGAATGCATACTGAAACCTGGAAAATCTATGGAGCGTGGTCTCTATTCCCATTTGTTTATTCTGAGTCTGGAGAATATTTCTCCAACAGTCAAAGCAACAGGATTTGAAGTTAACTGTTTCCTTGCTTAAGCTTACGTAGGTTCATACTTCTACCCAAAGAGAAAGATATTCTCATAACGCTTTTAAATGCACATGTAAAAATATGACTGAGACAGTGCATGTGAAAATTACACTACGAAAATAAATCATATATTATACATAAACTCTGGTTACATGTATAAAAACACACAACTGAAAAGTTAATTAGTGTTGAATCTCAAGCTCTTCAAAGTTACGCAACACAGGAATTAAGCCTGCCTGCTTTCAACCGTCTTTAAAACATCCTTTTGCAGTTGCTTTATGACAGTCCTTATGTACATCATTACAGCCTATTTTTTTCAAGAGAATCCAAGTTCTGTATAAAATGGAGAAAGGACAGCTGTAACTATTTTTTTTTTTCCACCCTTGTTTGGCATTCACTGTACAATACATATCTTCAGAGTAGAAGCATACTCTCCAAGGCAGCATTCAGCTGTCTCTGCCATGAAAATGCATACTGACTGCTTGGGACAGCAGACGAAGAGAAGGCAAGAAACTGGGCTATGCAAGAAACCTGTATTCTAAGCTGTAATTTTGAGCTTTTGACATTGTCACATTCATGTTATTCTTGTAAAGTAGTGGAGGGGCCTTTTACATTCTTAACAAAGTCAAACACAATTTAAAAATGCTTCCTCATGTAGCATCATCCAAACATACGCTTGGTTCGTACACAGTACAGACCGTTAACGCTAACCCGAATCATGCAGGTGTAACTCCTAGGTTGCTATCCTCTGTGAGGACTAACAGCCAGGAGAAACACGATACTTTTCCAGGGGGTTTTAAAGACTTGTGTTCACAGCAAAGCATTCAGGAGTGTGAAGAATACTGGATTCCATTCCAGATTCACCTGGGCTTACAGATATTAGAATGACCCCTTTGCATCATTCCATTTAACATATTCTGCTGCCAATCTTGTCCTATTCTTGTCTTCAGTCCCCTTCCTAATCTCCCGTCGTTCACATCCTCACTTTTATTCACAGGCTTCTCACCCAAATTACAAACTGTTTTTCATTCTAGTCTCATCCACAACACCCTAGTCACTCAACAACACCCTTTTCTGTCAAAGCCAACGCCATGTCTCCATTCTCTTTCACAGTCATTCTCAGTTCTCCTGCCATCAATGTTCTGTATATGGAAATGTATATGGAACATCCATTTCTACTTATTTTAAAAATTGGTAAGAAAGTTGTATTTTTAAAGAGCCTAGGGAAAATGTTCCCTTCTTACAGGAAGGTTAGAACAAGAAAAATCAAGTATTTCAATACTAAAAGAAATGGAAAACTACTACTCACTAGCTCAGTTCTTGTGAACTCCCAGCTTTAGCCATACTGATCAGTCCAACTCAGACACTGTAATGACTCATTTTTACCACAAACAATCAAAATGACCTGGAGGCATGATCTGAACCACCAATGACTAATTAATCTCCACTACTTTTTAAGCTGTACCAAATTTATACTCATTTGATCATCATCGTTCATCTTAACACCAGTTCTGGCATCGGTACAAACCTTTGGGCATCAGAATCATTTACAGGAATTTCCTTACAGTCCTCCATCATGAGAGGAATAAGTAAGTGTGGTGTAATATAACTTCAGTTCAAGTTAAAATTAGTACCTTCTGGAAAGATACAAATAAAATTGGATATGGTTATGAAAATACAGAATCTGTTCTTAACAGGAGAACTTAACCCGTGGTTGATGAGTATTCTCAATGCATTTTAATTTCAAGCAATTATTGCAAATTAAGCCCTGAGCCTACAAAAGCACCCACACAACCTCACTGCAGCCAAGGAAATCACTCTAACGAAACACCTTTCAAGATCATGACTTAAATGCTTTGATAAAACAAGCACGATAACCTTCTCAAGACACTGGAGACAAATCAAGAATGCTACCATTCTTTAAGATGGAAAGACATTAATTTAAGAACCGATTCAATAGGATAAAAATCTCAAAACTAAAGAGCAGTTTGAAGAATTTTAAACTGAAGACAGCTTTGTAGTTAAGTAAATTTGTAGTTAAGTACAGTAGTATTCACAAGTTGTTAATAAAAGTAGAACTTCAAATCCAAAATTTGAACAGTAAACCTTTCCCTTTTAAGGGCTCTGATCTCAAAAGACTTTTCCTCCCTTACAGACCTGGAATCAGATAATTAATAAAATTTTACGAAATATAATGAAAACATATTTGACCTCTTACTATTAGAAACCTGTCATGGTTTCTGAGTACAGAGTTACCTCTGGAGATGATGGTACACCTGACACCCCAAATAAAGGAAAAATCTAGAAGAATTTTATATAATAAAAACAAAACTTGTGCTTTGGACTTTAAGAACATTCTTATTAATCTAATGCATAGAAACTATGGCCAATTTGTCAAAATATGACCTTCCTCTCATACTGTTAGAAGAACTTCATTCAGCAAATAAGAGGAGATACGTATTTCACACTTTGCTGGACTGAACCCAACACAACATTGTCAATCAACAATAATTTTGAGCAAGTTAATTGTAGTATTTGAGATCATAACATTTTTCAGAAGTGAAAAAAAGGCAATGTTTTCTTAGTCTGGATAATATAAGCATTGGATAAGTATCAAGTACTGTTTTGTTGTGTTTCCTTGTAGCTAGCTTGCAATATTGCTTCATTCTCCACTTAATGCATAAAGGGCAAGGATGAGAGTAATGGTTTGAAACTTTACACTAAAAATAGTTTTGCTTGGGTTTTTTGGGGGTAGAACAATCAAAAATGTTTTAACAAAACAAGATATTGGTTTGGCAGGGTATTCAGTCAGTGACTTCGTAGCTCTTTCCTAATCTACAATTCAGCATTAGCTGTCTCTGGGCCCAAAATGGTGAATATGTTTTCACATTTATAACCTTCGTTCTTTATACACCATTGACTACTCAGATTAAGAGGGACAAGTTTTATTTCTGTTGCATCTTCCGTAGAGAATATACCATAAACAGCTGATGCAGATTACTACTAGATCTCCTGTTCATTAGCAGCTACCCATTGGTAGATACACGCCTTAAAAACAGGATTTTCCACAGTGAAGGTTTTATCTGGGATGGCAGTGTTTCGGTAAACTCATTTTCATAGTGCCTTAGCCCAGACACAGCTTTATGTAAGGTTAATGATCACTAAAATTATTTCAGAGTGTTTTGGTTTTAACCCAAATTGTTCAGTACAAGCCTTCTGAAAGTTATTTAGAGGGTTTTATGTTTGGCTGATTTTTTTTAACTAGGTGATCTCTTAGAGCCTATAGCCACTGAGAGGAGATGCAATTATATACAACAGTGCACTCTTCCCGCCCCCTCAAAAAAACCCTGCAAGAATAACACCTACTGATGTCATCACTTGTTGATATCAATCTCTGGCTCTTGTGCAGGCTGTGGGCTTTCTAGCCTGCAGATGAGGAGCCCATTATTTGCTCAAAGGAAATGCTGAGATGAAGCGGGAACAAGGTCAAAGTGGCTACTGAAACCCCTGCTTAAAACCTTACTCAAAATTCAAAGACAGACTAATCATTCAAGCAGAAGCTGGTATTCTTAGGAACAGCAAAGCGCCAAGAAGATCAGAAAGCAGAGGCATGGAGACAACAAAACATGGTGACAACCTAAGAACATGGTGCTGCCTAGCACCTACAAGTGGCTTTTTCTGCCCACTTCTATCTCCCAAAAGGAGCAGAAAACAAAAACAAAACAATCAAAAAATTTATCCTAAAACATCAGTCTTGCCAAAATGCATTTCCCACTGACAGTACCAGGATCCTTTCTGTATAAAGGGATTTCATGGAGTCAGAGAGTAGTTTTACCCTTCATATGAAAATAACAGCCAAATGCCAGCCAGGAACTGCACAGTCCCAACAGCTCATTTCTTTTCCTCTGACTTTTAACCTGCCTAATTTTTGGAGCATAAATCCTCTAGGAAGTTTCTCCTTTTGATCACCTTCACATCATTGCCAATACCTTATAACATCCCCAATAAGAATTTCAATTTTTCTAGGCAACAACAGCAGAAAACTGCAGTTTATCTCCAACATTTGTCATTGTCCAAATTCTAGGAAAGAAAGAAAAAGCAAGAAACCAAAGTAAATTTTTATTAAAAAAAAAAAATCATTTAGCTATTGCCTATACCAGGAAGTTAAAAAAAAAATAAAAAAAAATATGTTTGCAACATTTATAAACAATTCCAGCTCCCCAGATAACTAACATGTGATTTCATAACTCTCCAAATTATTTTCTCATGCACTATTGAGATTTCATTTTTGCCCAAGACTCACTAGAATTTTCAAAGAAAATAGTCATTCAAGGCTGTGGGTCAGCAGAGCTGTCAAAAGTATTGAAACAATAACCTCAATTAAAAAGTTACCACAGATACCTCATGAACAATGGAAACCCACCAGTTCACATCTATCTGCCTGTAACGGGAGGAACATTTTTGTCCAGGCTTATTAGCAATCCTTTGCTTAGTAACAACATGCTCATTTAAAGCTGATACTGCACTCTCCTTCAGAGTAGTAAAGCCACTGGCTGGTCAGAGCACAGAACTGCTCGTTATTTTAAAGGCTGTCCTCCTGGAAGCCTTCTGGCACAGGCAGAGGGAAGTTGGTGAGGTTCTGTTTCAATATGGCAGTTCACACTTCCCCAGTGTAAAAAAAAGTTGCAGAATTGCATCCTGATACATAGCAGGAGGAAAAAGAAGGAAGGGAAAGCTGGAAGAGAGTCCACATATCAACAGCAGGACATTTAGAATTTCCCCTTCTTCTCCCTAACCCATGACCAGGTCATTTAAAAATTTAGAGTATAAGCCCCTGCCTTGTTTTCTCTATGATTTGCAGAATTCAAGTCAAGTTACCTCATTAACTTGCTTTTTGTCCAAGTGAAAAACTTGACCAGAACTCGTTGAGGCAATTTCTTCATAGACTTTGTAACCAATATGATCCCTGTCATCGCAGTCTCCAGTCAGCACAAATACTACCTGTATTTAAAAAAATATAAAAATCATCTGGTGCATGGTGTAAACTTCAGGAAAACATTGCGAAGATAGCATTAAGGCATGACAGCAAAAGAATATGGACCCATGCCAAGGGATAAAATTACTCTGCATGAAGGACAGCCATATTGCACTCGCTACTGATGGGAAAAGCAATGAAGAAAAGAAAGACTAGAATCACTTTAGAATTAACACTCGTCTGTCAGCACTTGCACTTCATAGAACACTCATTTCAAACCAATGTAAATATACACACATAAGTGGTAAGACGACCAAGAATACATACACTAGAAGAAGGTTCAATTGCACTATTTAATTGACAATATTAAAAGGAATATTCCTTTAAGTTTTTTCTTAAACAGATGAGTTAACTCTCTGTTTAAAAAAGTTCCCTAGAACAGCAGTATTATGGTTCCTTCTGTAAAAGGATTTCACCAAGTCTCACAGAATTTTACCCTTCAATATTGAGAAAGCAGGGCACTAAATACAGAAACCAGCTCAGAATGTAAATCCCTTCTGTACCTGTGATTGTTTCTGTTGAATGAGTTGAAGTACTTCATGGGTAAGTCTATAATCTTTGGATCGCGCATCAGTAAATACATAGATGAAAGAACCAGGAAGAGAAATTTCTAGAGCGATCTTGATTGCCCCGATGCTCATCTCTGGACAGTCTCCACCACCCTGTTCACAATTAGAAGAAAAACAAAGCATTTTTCTAAGAAAAAAGAACATACCAAATAAATGACTTCCTTTTGGGACATTCAAAACAGATACTTGCTCAGCTTCTAATCATTTATTCACTTTTTTTTTATCCTAAGCATTGTATGGTTTCTGCAGAGTGCTGTCACGGATTCACACTCACAAGCAGCAATAGCAACTATTCCTTAGGGAAAGTAAAGTCAAAGAAGGGTTGTGGTTAGCCCTGAAAGTGGTTGGTGTCGCGGTCACTCTCATCTTTTCTGGGAGCACCATGTTTTGTTTAGCTCCAGCTCTTGTGACAGCTCCATTTCCTATACTCACACGCTCCCTTACTGGCTGACAATTTAATTGCCCTGGTAGTATGCAGCAGTCATGGGAGGTCATGGTCAGACACGCAGATGGGAAACGATCTCAGCCAAGCAGCGCTGAGCTCCAGCAGGACCTTTAGATACCAGAACAGCAAGAACTTGACGAGGACCTTACAGTGCGGGGCAGCCGGTGCAGGGAGCTCAGCAGAGGGGACACAGGTGATGTGTTCCCAGGGTCCTGTATTGTGAAGGAGACAGCTGCGTAGCTGGAGATTTCACAGACCATGTGTTCAATCTAAATGCTTCCAAGTATGACTTTATTTCACTTTATATGAAAGAACCAGTTTCTCTTCCCAAATTAAGGATTAGAGGAAAATAGTGTTTAAATAAAAGTTCACTTTAACTTACATAAAAATTAACTTGGCATATTGAAGACGGAACTTTCCAAAGAGCTGAAGACTAACTGTAAAACCTGCCCCTGTGAACAGCAACAGATCTCGGCACTTTCAAGATTAAATATAAAAGTGATTTCTTTTATTTCTACAATCAACATGCCTTCACACATACTTATATACAAATCTCCACAAACTAGAAAGGAAGAAAAAAGATAATGCAATTGTTGGATCTATTTTTAATTCTTGAGATGCCATCAGAAATTATTTTTTGAGATTAAACATTCACAGACACATAAACCAGAAAGAACCTCGTTTCCCACAGTTCCCCAGTCCTCATGACTTCCAGCAGTCCCCAGTGAAATGTTCATGTCAGTAGCAGTTTTTAATCTATCGGTATCTTTAATTCCATTTCAAAGCAAGAATATCAATAAACTTCTCATCTTTGCTAAAGATTAGGTACATTGCCACGGTTCTTTTTGTAAGTCATTCCTTTCTAAATGTAGTCTTACTTGTACAGGAAAAGCAAGTGGTAGACTCCAGACTGCCTGAAATTCAAGAGATAATTCTCTAAAAACATTTTTGACACACATCAGAACTTTATCTTGGCATGTCTCATACAACGCATGGGACAGATCAGTATATCCAAGTTATTTCTCTCCCGCGTTTGCAAAGTGAATGTCGTCTTAAAGAATCTTCCACGTAAAGCTTTAAATTTGTAGGCAAAGTCAAGATAATAGCTCATTTCTACAGACACCTACTTGGAACAAGAAAATCCCTCTCACTTCAAAATCAACTAGATTACTGTCTCATAATATTCTAGATGGCAACATCCATTTCCTACATAAAATAGGAAAAGTACTGCTGAGCTAAATGGTTATTCTGAGAAAAAGCGTGAACTTTTTTGTTCTTATAATGTCTAAGAGGGGTATTCTCAGAAGACAGCTATGTAGAACTATGAAACAAAAATGTATTAGCTTTATTTAAAAAAAAAAAAAAATCCTTTCAGCGTTTCATGCCTTTCTCTCCAAATTGCAATTAAATATGGTTACAATTACCTTGTGAAGTTTTTTGGAAAAACAGAGGTGACTAAAGCCCAGAAAGTCTCATTTTCCATTCAATTTGGACAGGCACACAGAAATTTAGGTTGCTAGTTCAGCTCATTGTACTATTCACATTTCTTATGTCTAAATTTAATATTTATAGAACTATTTACATAAATAGCATGGTATCCACTTACAAAAGGATAAATTTACTATCCGATTTTAAAAGTTTTATCAACAACTCTTACAGAAGACTGTCTTTATTAAGTTGTCATCTTTACATTGGTATCTTTACATTGATAAATACTCAAATAAGGCCTTTTCGAAACTGTTGGTGCAAGTGTACCAGCGTCTCTATCACGGGATCATGCAACACTCAAACTACACAAATATACTTTAGAAGTTTTTCATATAGACAAGATGTAAGTATATTGCCTATGGAAATAAGTATGCATTGCAAAAACTGTATTTAATAAGAGAATACACAAAAAACCTGGTTAACACTCAAAAAAAAGGTACTAAGAAGGCAGGGCTGCCCAAGTACAAGTTTTTGTCATGCTGTCCATAAGAATGATTCACAGTTAATTACAGATAAAACACGTGCGAAATAGGATCAACTTATGAGGTGTGAAAAGAATGCTTCCCTTATCACTTTGAATGTAAAAGGAACAGGGCCTGGTTTCTTCCCTGAAATGTATACAGACTAACACCTACCTGATGTCAAATGCCAGCCAAAAGCCTATTTCAAATGTCATGTCCAGGCCCTCCAATCAATTCTGTGACCAGGTGAATTTCGTTGAAAAACAGGAGCTGGGCTTATGCTGATGCCCAGGGAAGACAAATTTTATGGTATTCCTTGAGAGAATTTGCCTTACCTCCACAATATTCAGTCTTGCATCTTTTAACTGTCTTTCTAGGAAAAATACTAATAAAAAACATGTAGGAAGCGTTCACATTTTCTGGGAGAACTGCTCCAAGATATCCTATCAGTCCAGTTCTAATCACTTTAACTTATATTTTGACCCTTCACCAATATTATCAGGGAATGCAAGTCAGTGAAAGTCTTAATTTAGCTGAACAAGCACGCCTTGAAAGTGATTACAAAATATGCAATCAATTAGGATTAAAGAAAAATCTTAAACTCATTAGACAAGCTTTTAAACAGCTTGCTTGTAAATAAAGAGTTTTAAAGTCCCAAAAGCTTCATCTGAATCATATACCTTTTAGAAATAGCTGCAGTTATTTTCCAGTGAAAAAAAATATTTTAGAAAGCAAAAAATAAAGACTAGAAGGATTTTCAAAGTTCAAGTTTCCCTATGAAAGAGAAAAGCATAATAGCTGGCATTTTTTTTGCCTCCTTGAAAATTACTGTTGTTTTCTCTGAATTTCAATCTTTTTGCCAACTTTTAAACTACTTATTCTTCCCAACCCTGCACTATTGACTTTCAAACAATCTTCCATTTCAGGGATTACACCACATGCCAATTTCTAAGGGAGAGTCTGTCTGGCATTACTGACTCCAGCAAGATTCTCTACAGGTCAGAAGCATTTTGCTTGATTAAAAGACAAGACAACAGGATCATATTTTCTTTCAGTAAGGGTAACTCCATTCCAATAGTTTTTTCTTTCCATCACTCGATCCAGATGTTATTTGTGGTTCACTGCCACACAGGGAAAGTCCACCAAGGGACCAAGGGACCACACCATACTGGTGTGCTAGTTCGAAAAATGCCCCTTGCCTCCTAAGCACAGCTACAGAAGCAGGTCATGGGGTTTGCATATGACAAGAGAACCCGAGCCAACCCGATGCCTTTGAATCAGCAGGTGCTAAGTAATGCATGGCAGAGAAGGCAGTACCTAAGGAATACTTGATGGATCTCACAGTCCTTTTGTACCTACATTAATGAAAGCTAATGAAGGGTTTTCATGGGAAATAAGTTCCAGAACACAGTAAAACAGTTCATAAAAGAGTCTGTCAACAAGTGGCAGGACTAATTAAAATGCAAAATAAATGCTAACATTATCTAAGTATTCTTCCCTGTGTTACTGAACCGAGTCCCCATACAATGTTGTAAATTCAGACAAAATAATTAATCTGAGTCATAACTTAAGATGACCAGAAAACAGGAATACAACAGTTTGTGCAGGTAAAAAGACAGAGATAGATGGCTTACATCCTGACAAATCATTGTAGCAGAAACATCAACACAAGAAGAAAGATTAGAGGAAACAGGGGCTTTGGTAGAACCAGACAAAGAATGAACAAGTTACTCACCTGAACATAGAGTTCCCTGAGTTCAAATTGAAATTTCTTGGGATCTGTGGTTATTGTCACCGGACCAATTTCTAGGATGAAAAAAATTGGAAAGGATGAGGAAAATGCAAAGTTTCAAGAGACAGCTTCAACTGAAGAGGCAGCTGTTTCAGATTCATAAAATCTGGTAGTAAAAAGCAAACAAAAAGCATTTAATAGAAAGGAACAATCAAGAATTATATACCCAGCACTGAAATCTATTAATCCAAATCTAGTAACTCTAATATCACTCCTGTATTACCTATTTCTAGGTGTCAAACATTTATAGGCACATAAAGCATGCCATGTTGTTTCTTTCACATTCACTTTTGACCAATCATTTAATTGCTCTTGGTAACCAGAAGGGAATAAAAATCCCCAAAACATAATGTATTTTCCCAGCTGTATAGGTAAACACAAAGGAGAGGCCTCCCTGAACAGAATACACATAGGAGCTTCACTGACTATGTTAAAAAAAAAAAAAGTGCCACGTCTCTTGCCTGAAATAATATGTACCCTCTAGCTGTAAAAGCCTGGTGTGAGCCCAATGGCCAACCGCAGTGTATCTAGCAGCAGTCACCAGAAGGAACTGAAGCAGAATCAAGTTTATTTATTATGTTTGCCATGTCTTTGTATATTGAGAAACAGCAGGACATAAAAATGAAGTTGACTGGGCTGTAGACTGAAGTGTGTGAGTATCAGCAGCACATATCTGAGTGTTTCCCAACACCCTGGCTGTACCACAAGCCTCTCTGCCCCTTCAACAATTGCCTTCCTAATTGGTATCAAATGTGATTCTGACCAGCTGTTTTCCTACGGCTGTGATTTCCTGACAGTTTACCTTAATCAGCCTTGGCACTCGTGCACTTCATTCTCTCCCTGTCCCCGGCAGGCGTTCCTGCCCTGTCCTTGTGCCAGCAATGGCATGCATCTAGCTCAGCAAGCTGGTGCAGGGTGCTAAGCCAGAAGTAAATAAATAAATAAATGGGCAGACACACAAAAAGAAACAAAGTGACAGTTCAGTGCCCCAAAGCACTCATACAGAGATCAGCTGAGTACCAGGACACAAAACAAGGTACAATTATGCAGTCAGGTTGAAAGAAAAGCATGAAACTACACTGGTGCCAATTTAATACAGCTGTAGCTTACATGGAAGTGCTGCCTCAGCAGACTGTACAGCACTTTCCAAGCTTTATAAAAGTTAATACGTTATCTTCCACATAATCTAGACATTTTTCTTTTTTAAACAGTCCAAAGTTTTATTTCACTGGAGTTTAAACAACAGCCATCACTAAAAGTCTACTATAATGACACAGGTGTTTGCTTGGGGGGCTCTATTTACGAGTGCCTCTTGCTGCGCATAGGTTTTAATTTGTTTGAAAGTCACCAAGAGACCACACAAAACCTTTCCTAGAATACTACGCTGGCTTAAGTCTGGGTTGTTGGGTTTTTTTGGTGGGTTGGGGTTTTTTTTATGATTTTGATTTGAGACTTTTATCCAGGAATATTACTTACTGAAATGCTACACTATCATCAAAAGAGCCATTACGAGGACTCACCATTCCTCCACACTTCATCTCACCATGCTCCTGCTCCTACCACTCCACCTGGTACCATCCTCATTTGGGCATTCTTTAAAGCACATGCCTGTAGTAAAGTTTATCTCCAAGTTGTTTTGCTTCAAATCTATCCCCTGACAACCATTTTTTTAAAGAGCATAATAGAACGGGGTTTATACGTACAGTAAAACCACTAGCTGCATTATTCCCTGTCAGTTGAGGTATTACATTTTTCAATTCTAGGGCAGTAAATCCTTTGGAAAGACTTTCTTTCCCTATAAAATAAAGATCTGAAAAGCAACATTACTTCAGCTAAGCTAAAACAGCACATCCAGTTTAGATTGGATGAGAATTTTGCCTTGTTTCTCTGCAGGCAGCAGAGCTTCGCTCCAGCTGTGCACGTGGATGCCAAGCCCAAGCCCTTGCCAGCACGCGGCAGGATCACGCCAAGGCTCCGGCCGCCCTCTGCTGTGAGCTCAGTAAAGAGCAGATCTTTGAAATGGAACATAGATGAGAGGTTAGAAAGGGAGCACAGCCTAGTTAGCACCAAGTAGAGAGCTATCTGCTGTCAGGACAGCACAAGAACTTCCCAGGAGCCACACCGAGGGCAGATCTCCCCAGCCAATACTGCAGCCAAGGCCAGAGTTCAGCAGCTTCCCCTCAAGTCAGGCAAGGCCCCAGAAAGGAGTGAAGAGCATCACTCACGTCTTCAGCAATAATGATCTCCTCTAAGGGACACACAGCAGCACCAGGAATGACCCTGACACTCCCACTGTCAGACAGCAACCACAACTCTCAACATCAGCTCTCATCAGAGGGACATCAGGAATCTTCTGTCTGTACCTTGCACATGTAGCTTACAAGCCCATCATTCTAGCTCTAAATGGTGATGTGACTGATTCATGCTCACCAACTTGTACCAAAATCCCAGCAGCTACCATCTTTCACATGCTGCCATGCCACCAGCTTACCATTTTCTTTTATCCTCATTCTCTACCTCCAAGTGCAACCGAAGCAAGACTGTTTCATCAATGCAAGTAAACACAGGCTTTCAAAGCATTCAGAATAGATAAAAACGAGAAGACATTAAAAGAAAACTGTAACCATTCTTAAAAGAAAAATAACATCACCACAAGTGCTTTAAGTGCCAGCTAGGAACTATTTCCAAAAAGGACTTTGGTAAAGAATGGCAAGTTGTCCCACAAAGCAACGCCAAGTTCTTATAGAAGGGTAAATTGCTGAAATGGTAAGAACCTAAAAAACGGTAAAGTCTCAATCAAGTTGCAGCCATCAGTCCGGACACTGCCCTGTAGAGCCAACACACAGAGGCAGGTCTGAGACTCAGTGCCGCTGAGACACCAATGCCTGTGCAATGCTAAACTGCAGCACTGCTAATAATTATATAGACCATGGAGAATTGTTCTCAGCACTTTGAAGACACTAACTGTGAAGCATGAGTTCAGGTAGAGTTTCTGAAGGAACTTAAAGGGTTCAGCAGTTTCACAGTAGCACACTGTACAAGTCCACTTTGTGCAAGAGCTTTCACCTAAACAATGCTGAAAAGCTTTGTGGAATTAAATGAAGATAAGACATCAAAAAAGCATACAGTCAAGTTAAAAAAAAAAAAAAACAAAAACAACCACAAACCAGTAACAATTCTAAAAAGAAAAAGACCAATGTTTCAGTACTCAAAATAGTTTTTGGTGTCTGAGAAAAGCAGGAAAGGCAGTTTTATATACAGTCTATATGACTATATACAGTCATAGCCCGTCAACTTATAGGTCTAAGTGCACATTTATCCACATCCAAAATTGCCCAAAGTCTTGGTAACCACATGCATAAGTCAAGCACACAAATCAGGGTTCCTCAAATCAAGCATAGTTACAAATCTATCATTCTCAATACAGAATATTTACCTGGAAACCAGATCCTTGCAAACACACCAAGTAAAACAGAAGAAATCTGGTTTTAAACTTCATTAGTTCTTTAGGCAAAGGTCAGCATGTGAAATATTCTAACAGAATATGTCCATCGTGATGCTAAAGTATGAATCCATTTTTCAGCACCAATATTAGAATATTAGGGACTAGCTTGTTATGGAGGTCTCCCAATAGCTCATTAGTCCAAAGCTGTCCCCAGTCCTCTAGAAGTGATTGTGGGAAAGCTGAAAAACCTGATACAGACTCAGCAAGACAGCGTGTCTGCCTTAGGCAGCAACTAAACTCTCTTGTCTCCAAAGTACAACATAAATGTCAGATCTTTCAGACTGACTTGGTGATTCAAGACATAATATTGCACGCACACAAAACTGGTAGCATAGGAAACATTTTAAAGAAATGGATGCACATTACTGAACAAAGCCTGGAGTTCACAAATGGAAATCACAAAACTCGACGTAATCACTATGGTCTTGGAGCTTGTACCTAAGCTACTAGACGAATGCGACAATACAAAACCGAGTGCAAGTCCATTTGACAGAGATTAAGAATCTTTGTTTTTACCAAATTCACCCCAGAAAGGAAGTCTCCTCTCCTTTGTAAATAAGCAGAGAAGCCCCTAGTAACCTGACAAACTGGCCATCCTGAAAGGCCCAGATGTTTTTCCATTACTTTCTGCCACAGCTCACATGATTGCATGTTTATATACAAACTGAACAGCAAGCATGTTGGGAAAACCACAAATACCAGTGACACACAATCAGGTATAATTACTGCCGACAGTGATTGCAAATTTGGCACTCTCTTAATCCTGACCACGTAAGACATCTGTGCCAAATATCTGATTTGGACAAACGACTGTTTTAGGAGAATCTAGCAAAGGAATATGGAAGCCATTTACCTGCCTCTCATTAACTCAGAACACTGAACTTGTTTGTTCTGGAAGAAAAAAAAGAGGAATTTCAGCAGAGATGCTAAGTCTTGGGGAGTGCTCTCACCCGCCAGAATTCCTTCTAATTCAGAGCAAGGACATCTTCCTAATACAAAACTATACCCAGGATTTAAGAAAAAAAAAAAAAAAAAAACAAAAAACCAAAAAAAAAAAAAAAACAACAAACAAAACACCCA
>WKFP01014798.1:116443-138697 GCA_011057875.1 Pterocles orientalis | reverse complement strand
AAAAAAAAAAAAAAAAAAACACAAAAAACCAAATATAAACAAAAGACAACAAACCAAAAACCCAAAAACAAACCATAGCCCCCCCAAAAAAACCATCCCCATGCCTTTGGATGCTTCCAAAGAACACAAACTTCAGAACCAGTACACTACAAATTAAAAAGAAAAAAAACCAACCACAAAACAGCAACAAAACCCAGACAGTTTAAACAACAAATGTAATTCCAACAGCCTTTTCCTGCATTCCTGTTTCATTACACAGAACAGCGTCATCCCAATTCTACTAGCTTATTGCTATAATGTCAGAGTTGTGCAGATTTTTACCAGGGCTGCACCGTTGCAATGCAGCGAAAGTGTAGCCCTCTGGCCTAGAACTGAATGGATCCAAGTATATTGGTTATTTCTGCATAACATAGGATACAGCTCAAGAAATATAGTCTCCCCCACCTTATAACACAAAGAATACCTGAGCGGCAATTATCTCTAACATTCTTTTTTATTGGTAGAGTGAACTGACAAGTTTACCACTAGGCATCTGAAAAATAAGGATGGGTACTAAGTAAAACACACATGGTTTTCAAATGCTTGCCTTGAAAAGTGAAACGTGTAGCATGAAAACTTTGATATCCCCATGAAGAATCATTGTCAGAGCTGCAGTACACATAAGATCACTGTATCTTCATCAGGAAGTTGCATTTACCATTTTCGCCATTCATTGTACCCTCAAGTATCACGATTCCAGCGAAATAGTACAAATAAGAATTTACAGGTCAAAGTATGCAAATGAATTATTTGTATCTTCAAGCTGCCAAACAAAGGTCTTATTTTCACAGTTTCAAGAGATTCTGATTTTTGGGGATCATTGAAAATACATGTATGGCAAAGTGCCAGAGGTGGGCTTGGGGGAGGAAAGATTTTAGCTGACGGTGATGAGGTAACCCAGGGGAAGCACCCTGGCATACATTTCTAACATATCTCAAGAGATACCTCTTGACATGTATGTACGGTGGTGGGGAAAAAATAAAAATCACACACTGGACATGGTTACATACCTCCACCTCATGGATAATGCCAGTTTGAGCAGTTCCCATTTTGCCTTTCCATCTGAGTGCTGCTTCCCACCTATGGCAGCTCTGACAGTTTTTGAGATCAGAAGACTAACACGAGGTTTCATATATACATACCCACCCCTGCCTGCACAGATTTTATTTTTTTAACATATATACAATTTTTTTTTTTTGTATCAGATCTGTCTTCCAGTCTTGTTTCCTGTACACACTCTCAAGCACTTGTTCCACCACAAATGAAGAGACGATAAGGGATTGGGAATGATCAGCTGGGAGAGCTAAAATGCCGAAGCCAGGCCTGCTGCCAAGAGACACGGGTGTACAATTATTCTGAAAGAGCTCTTTACTAACAGCGCTGAGCATTGAGCTTTGTTTGATTTTATGCTCTCTTCTCAAGCTTCCTTCTCTGCATCCAATTCATTGTAAAGCTCTGCTTATAATTCTTCTGAAGCTTGAGGAGCAGCTAGCTGCCAAGGATTAAGAAAACAAGAATAATGACAGGGTTACTCTTAACCAGCCTCCGGCCAGCTGTCTGTCCCATGGGCACATAAGCAGAAACTACCTAAGAGCAGACTGGGTCCTTCACATCAGGACTTCGCCCCACTACACATCACTCCTGAGCTGCCCTCAGAAGTATTTCACAGTATGCTCTCTTGTCCTTTTCAGCCCCAGTGTATAATGTCACAGCTACAACTCAATACAAGAAAAATACTTTTAATTGCCACCTCTTAAATTACAGTGAACATTTTTATTCTTCAAAATGCTGACAAACATACTTACACAGAATCAGAAGAATTTAACCGTTACTGCAATTAAAATGCTGCTCCACTTGTAACTGATAACAAATTTCTATAGCAGACTACTAAACCCAAGCTGCCGACTCTGAAATTATGAACTAAATTAGTATACTAGCTACCACCTAGGAAAAACCCCTCCAACTTACAGCCTTCTGCTTCATGCTCTAAAGTGAAAGACACTCTCAATTTGCATTAAAGAGGACAGGAGCTATGTGGATGAACTCCTTGCTGGATTTTTCCAGGAGCAAGAGCAGCATAGGAGATGCTGCCTACAATCACAAGCCCCCCATGGCTAATGCACACCCACATGGAAGACCCTCCCGATGGGCTCAGGGAGCACTGGAGTAAGCCAGGATGCTTCGTACTAGAACACGTCATAGGCTACTTAAAGTTTTTTCCTAAATTATATTCTCTCATGACTCGGTTGCTTTTAGCTTTCGGACTCTAACCTGGGTATAATTAGATTTTTAAAGAGCCCAAGAACTGCAGTGAGGAGCTTTTACCAGATTCTTAACCAGACAGAAAAAAGCCAAACAAACCCAAGCTCACATGTTTCCTTATGCACTTTTTTTTAAAATAGTTTTTCAGCCTCATGACTTATGACTATTAACTGTAATATGCAAACTTCAGCTTAAGACAACAACAGAGTGAAAGCAGTCAGACTGCACACAGTTTTTCTTTAGTTGGCTGCTCAAATAAAAACCAGATAAAAACCCTGCAGGCTGCAAAGCACTGCTAAGCAGCCTGACCTGGCGTTAGTGGAGCATTACTGAAGCACCATCCCCATGGACGGCCACGGTCATCACCCTTGTGCATCAAATTCTTCACCAGTCACCTCTGGGCAGTGTTCAAAGCCTGGACAAAACTCAGAGACCAAATATTTAACAGAAGTTTTACTAAAAATATGCTTTAGTAAGTGCCATGTTTGTACTGTTATTTCCCATTGTTATTACATTTATGAGTCTGAATCTCTTTTTTTGTTTTAAAAAGGAAAATAACAATGGTAAAAAAAAATTCATTATATATGTTTACATTTCTAGGAAAAGAAAAGCTAGCTTGGAGACCTACAATGGAAAAAAAAAAACAAAAACACTTTCCAACTTTTGTCTAGTGCTACAAGCACTAAGCTTAGTGCATGGACCTCAAGTGCAGTTGTCTAAAAGTTATTAACTAAATACAGCAACAAATAATAAAAATCAGGTGCTGATTTGCCTAGCACAGTAACATCTAGCACACTGGCACACTGATCTCTGCCTTCTAAGAACTACAGTAATAAGCCTCTTCTCCCCAGAGACCGTTAAAATTTTTAAGTTCAGGCTTGCTACAAACTCTGTCTTAAAACGGGTGACACACAAAACAGCCTTAGAGCTTCTCAAGTCCCCTGCACGTCACACTCCCCATGAAACCACTGATAGAAAAATCTCCTCCCTCAGGCTGGAAATAAGAAAAAGAAAGCTTGAATTAAATAAATCTACAGGTTGGTTATTGTTCCAAGGAAATTTTAGAATCACAGAATGGTTTGGGTTGGAAGGGACCTTAAAGATCATCCAGTTCCACCCCCTGCCATGGGCAGGGACACCTCCCACCAGCCCAGGTTGCTCAAAGCCTCATCCAGCCTGGCCTTGAACCCCTCCAGGGATGGGGCATCCACAGCTTCTCTGGGCAACCTGGGCCACTGCCTCACCACCCGCACATAAAAAAAATTTCTTCCCAATATCTCACCTGAATCTCCCCTCTTCCAGTTTAAGTTCATTACCCCTCATCCTGTCACTACATGCCCTCGTAAAAAGTTCCTCCCCAGATTTCCTGTAGGCCATTTCAGGTACTGGAAGGCTGCTATAGGCTGAACACCCCCAACTCTCTCAGCCTGTCCTCATATAGGAGGTGCTCCAGCCCTCTGACCACCTGTGTGGCCTCCTCTGGACCCACTCTAACAGGTCCATGTCCTTCCTATGTTGCAGGCTCCAGAGCTGGATGCAGCGCTGCAGGGGGGGCTCTCACAAGAGAGGGGAGTAGAGGGGGAGAACCACCTCCCTCAACCTGCTGGCCACACTTCTCTTGATGCAGCCCAGGACACAATCAGCCATCCGGGCTTTGAGCCACATTGCTGGGTCACGTTCAGCTTCTCCAGCCCCAAGTCCTTCTCCTCAGAGCTGCTCTCTATCCATTCTCCACCCAGCCTGTATTTGTGCTTGGGATTGCCCTGACCCACGTGCAGGACCTTGCACTTGGCCTTGTTGAACTCCATGAGGTTTGTGTGGTCCCACCTCTCAAGCCTGTCCAGGTCCCTCTGGATGGCATCCCTTCCCTCCAGCGTGTCCACCACACCACACAGCTTGGTGTTGTCAGCGAACTTGCTGAGGGTGCACTTGACCCCACTGTCCACGTCTCCAACAAAGATGTTAAACAACACTGGTCCCAGTACTGACCCCTGCGGAATGCCACTTGTCACCCGTCTCCACTTGGACATTGAGCCATTGACCACAACTCTGAGTGCGACCATCCAGCCAATTCCTTATCCAGCGAGTGGTCCCTCTGTCAAATCCATGTTGCACCAACTTAGAGACAAGGATGTTGGGCAGGACAGTGTCAAATAATCTGCTCGAACATCCCCTCTAGTTCCACTGGGAGGCCAGAAGATTTTTGTCTATTGCTGGCACACAAGTAAGAGGCAAAGAGACCAGAAAACTTGACTACATGTGGTTGAAAGTTAAAGAAATACCAGTGGCTATTAAGTGTCCCAAGTGTAAAAAAATTGACAAAAAGCAAGTTGGTTTTGCTTTTTTTTTTCCTTTTTGGGCACAAGCAAACATACAGAATCCCAGTATCTGCAGGAGACTCACCTCCCTCTTCCCTGGGTTCTTTCAACAGCCCTGAAGGTCTGTTCTCACCAGGCAGCCAGCAGCCATCATTTCTGAACTGACATTGGCTGCTTCTAGCCATCTCTCAATGGTTGATTGCCCCAGTCACAAACAACACAGCCACGGCTGGCAGCTCGGCCGAGGGTCCCCAGAGGACCGAAAGAGCCACGGAGATTATGTGAGTCTCTTACAACTAGGTGGTCCCCTACATTCAAGCCTTGAGCCATCCCAGGGAACTGAGTGCATACAGAACTGCTGCCTATGCTCTCAAACACCTCTTCTGTGCACTGAGGGTTTTGGTTTTATGCTTGTCAGTCCAGTACTGCCAATAGTACAGAAGTTCATATACTGCTTCTTTTCTTTTCTAAAAAGACAAAGCAGCAGCAGACATAAGGAAAAAAATTAAAAAGCATTTGTTGATGCTATACAGCATGCAAGCTTTGACTCACTTGCTTCCCTCAGCCTACAGCAAAGAACAAACAGCTGATAAGGACTGCGACCACAGCTTCCTCACTGTACAGCACGGGAGCAGACCTCAGTTACTGGCGCTGGCCTGTGCTCTTAGCACACACTGAACATCTGAAAAGGTCATCAGATTACTTTCTGGTTTTGTTTATTTCCCCTTGTTAACAACAATCTGAACTGAGTAAAATTCAGTTCATAATGCTCTTTAAATTCTTTCTCCAGACCGAACTCCAGTTCAGTCCAGGTCTATTTCTGTCTCATCTCTTGGTCTGTGTATTTTGGCAATACTCCTCCAACACTTGTAACAGCACTGGATAAAACTTACACTAAAGAATAGGGCAGGAATGAACATAATTACAAATTTTACAGTCCTGTTTTGTGATTAATAACCTTAATACACTGAAGTTGAACCAAATGCTATTTAAAACCCAAATTTAAATTCAAAATTTATACTTAGTATTGCATTACAAAATGAACTTATTTCCTGCAACATCTAGCAAAGATTCATTTTGAGCTGCTGCCCACACCGCTGGCTGTGCTGTGGCAGGCCGGGAACAGCCAAGCTCCACCACAGGGAGCCTCTTGGCACTGCAGGTTACCACAAGCTCATCCCCAAGGTTCCTTCTCTGTCTTCCCTGAACTCTGGTTCTCACCATGTCCCCAAAGGTATCTCACCTTAGGAGGGGTCCATAGGCCGACTGGCCAAAAAAAAAAAAAAAAAACCTTAAAAAAAACTTAAAGAAAAAAAAAATCACAGCTTTTTATTTTTCCAGAAGAGATTAATCGAATTAAAGTTTAATTAAAAGCTTCTGCTGCTTGGAAGATTATATTCACAGATTACTTCCTTCAAAGAGACTTGGAAGATCCTTGGAGAAAGCTACCTTACTCAAGCCAAGTCAGCTTTTTGATCATGAGACATAATCAAAACTGAAAAAGCAACTGGCTCTTTCTGCTGAAACTGCAGCCACATTGCTTTCATGAAGGACACGGAATTACTAATGCACACAGCACCCACATCTACATAAAAACAGACTGCGTGAGCAAATAAAGTCACCAACAGCAACACGAGCATCCTGAGATGAGGACAACCCAGCACCACTCAGTCTGTGGTGAGAAACACTCTACATTCACGCTATGTAGCATAAAGCGACATCCCAAGTCGGGAACAGTACTTAACATCTATTTCCTACCCAGTTATTAATAACCCGGGGGTCAATGTTTTCTTGAAAGAGCCATTCTCCTAACAAGCTTTACGGAGGCCACAGCACTAATCAGTTGGTGCTTAAAACTGTCAAGATTCCATGGAAACAAGGACTTTCCAGAGTAAATTACGATATTTATTAATCCTATGCTGTTCTTTAACACACTTCTCATAATGCCTTCACATGGTAAAAGATAATTTAAAAAATTAATCATAGGTGGAATATGCTGTATCGTATTTAAATGGGTCTGTAGGGGTTTCTTTCACAAGAGGGAGTTAAATGACCTGGGAAAAAAATAAAACAGAACAGCACAACTGTTAGATACAAAGCTTGGTAGATATACAGCACAGTAAGTTTCAGGGGTTTATTTGCCATAGAAGGATAAGAGACATACAAAAGAAGTAAAGACTGAGATAAAATTCCTTCAGACACCAGACACAATCCTTGAAAAGTTATTTAAATTAATTTTGCTCTGAAAATTATCAGCAAACCACATAATTAGTCAATTAGCCCTTAACAAAGAAAAGGTAATAACGAGACTAACCAGCGACCTTTCTACACTTCCATAATTAAAACACAACAAAGTAAGTTTTCCTCATTTTTCATACCAAGCCACCTGTCTCTCAAAAGAACACAAAGAAAAATATATTTATTTTAGAAAACTCTAGGAAAAAAAGCAAGCTTCTACAAGATGACATCTTATGTATGCAGTATATACACATACATATATATGCATGAGCATCATCATTTCAATCCTTTAAAATGCCTTTTGATGTACCCAGTTACCATCCTTCAAGAACAGAGATTTCCAAGCATAACAAAAATAAAGTAATCTGAGACCAGCTGCTAGGAAAGAAGTTCTGTCACATTCAATAAAAGCTCCTAGTATTTTGCACATGATTTTGCTCTGTACCAAAAATTTTCTTTTTAAATTTTTAATACTAAAACTGCATCTGCTTTCTTTTAAAGTCAATGACAGAGTTTTTATTGATTTCAATTACAACACGCCCCAGCTCCCCTCCAAGTGTTACACTATAAAATGAATTGCTAAAGGATTAACAGTGTAAAACCATTAGAAACCCAAACTATTTCCTTTAAGCCATTATAACTGTAAATTCAAATCCCCATGCATCATTCTAAATAAATGTCCATTTCACAAAACTAATCCATATGCAGCAGACAGAACATGGAATTTTACGGCAGATAACATTGTCTGTATACACCGATTATTCACTCTGACAATATCCAGTTATCAATATTACCCCCAGGGCTCTAACAATGGCTCAACAGTGCCTCAAATATCACTGTGAATAAAGCAGCATCAACTAAGTTGAGCTAAAGCATCTGTTTAAAGATGTTAGAAGGTCAGTTACTGGTGTACCAGCACAAGGCGAACTTTTTGGACCTTTTAAAAACATATTATTAATTTTGACAGTGAAGACTTTGCAACTAGTTCATTTTCTATTTCTACTTAACAGAAACTTTTCTTACTCCTGGTGAGGCTCTAATAGGTTCCGCTGCTCTCCTGAGGTCCCATCCCACCTGGGCTGTTGTAGGATTCTATTGCACAAAAAAAGTGATGGGGAAAAGCTGCAGAAAACATGACTGCAAAATCGCTTATCTGACAGAGCCAATCTGGGCAGAAGAGGAAACTGAAACATTTTAGTTTGGTTTTTTTTTTTTAATGTGGTTTGGATTTAAATGTCAATTTTTTAAAAAAAAGATATAGCAAGTTTTTCATGGCCAGATAAGCCTCTCAAAACCTTAATTAGAGCACTGTTTGCTTTGGTAACTGGTGAAGCAGCTGGAAACAGCTCTCTCCCATCCCTTAACTTTTGCCTGTATCATTTGTAAATGTGTAATTTTCTAAAAGGCACCAACAAAAACATTTTTAAGCAGCAGAAATCATTCAGGAAGGGATAAACTTATTGCAGAACTACAGGGAACAGAGCCTGAGAAACTCAAACGGCCATCACAACCCTAAGAAGAGAGGAGGTCACACAGCCAGGCTGAGGAGTTTCTCCACAGCTGCCAGAATACCTTGGCAGTGACAACAGTCGTCTGTCTCTCCTCCCTTTCTGTGGTCCAAACCAGTGAAAATGCCTTGCCATGCGGCTTCTGGTTCTTCCCAGGTCTTACGCTGGAACAGCAGCGTGCAAAGTCCTCCGCAGCAGCAGTGCAGGCTGCACAGAGGAGGACCAGCCATGTAGTCAACTCTCCAAACTGGCACCCTGCAGTCCCCACAGGTTGAGCTGCTGGGAGCCATTTAACAATCACACAGAAAGTAATAAAATGTTCTTCTCCCTGCTCTGTAGCATCGCACTTACTTCATCCTTTTCATCTGGAGGAAGAATCAAAACCCCAGAACTCATCCACACAGTAGTCATGCAATTAACCTCTGAGAATATTTGTTAAATAAATCCTGTCGCACAAAAATCTCCGATTCTGAGTGTGCTGCTAAGGATTCAGCCGCAAGCCAGACATGTTTACTTATCACTTGGGAAAGAGAATCTGCACATTCACTGACCTTACGTAAGCTCCATGGTATGTAAACAATCCCCCAATTCATGCCTGAGCATCGTTTCTGCTGACAGTCATTTGGTGTATAAAATTGAGATCTCAGACAGCAAAACACCTTGTAATATAAACAACATAATTTTAAAAATCAACTGAGAAAAGCCTAGAAGAGAACCAAAGCTGGACGTGCACTCGTTCAGAAAGCACCAATCTCGGCTTGCTTCTCCAGCTGTGAAACACCAGCTCTGGGGTTTCATCCCTAGCGGCTCAGCCAGGCAATGCAGAGCAAACTGCAGGGAACGGGAAGCAGCAGCTAGCGAGCAGTGTGAGCCAGCTCCACTCAGGAGTCAGCATCTTAAAAGTTCATCACTTTCTTCCTCATCCTTGAGACTCTACTTAAAATCTCTCAGGCATGAGAAGTTTTTCAAGCAGATGATGCTGCCCTGCTAAGCTGAAGGATGTTACTGCTGTCTCCACAGAAGAGATACAAACAAGGATTTCATAAACTGTATGGATTCAAGCTGAATAGACTATCAATGCTTTGGACTCCACTGCCAAAAAAAAAAAAAAGCACTCTCAGTTTTGCCCACCCACCGGGCAGGTAAAGCAAGAGCTGGCCACTAGCCGTCCTATGGTGCAATGCCTTCACTCCTGTGCAAGCAGCTACCAACAGCGTGAGGAGGCAGCCAAATCTGCCCGTTTGGCTCAGGATAAATTTAGAATTAAGCCACCAGAAGTGTTTTACAAGAAACTAACTTTAAGGTCACAAAGCACAGCTCACAATAATAACACCAATACCCCTAGGTTACAGGGCCTGGCCCTGCAGCAGTACGGAGATGCCATCTGCGAGTCCCAGAAGCGGCATTTCTTTCCTTTCCACTGGCAGCCCACTTACCAACACACTGCCTTTTGCCAACTCTTCTGCACAAGCAGTAACTCCAGGCAGCTCAAAACTTCATGAGAGCTTGACTGTGTAGCTGCTAATCCACCCCAATTCACCCACGCTTACCTACGCCCCACAGCTCAGCGCAATCGGCTGCAGTTAGCAGCGTCGGCAGGAGCAGAACCACGTTCTGTGCAGATTTCTATCACCCCTTTGCAAGGGCTTATTGCCCTGGCACTGATCGTGGGGAACATGACATTACGTATCCAAATGTGCAGCGAGATGCCCAAACAGAACTGGAGGTTAATAGCTACAGGAAAGCTGTTTCATCGTTTTGGAAGATGAAAAAGGAAAATCATGGGAATATTTCTGCTCTTGATACAGGTCTGAGTGTTCAGTAGTTTTTAGGAAGCTGTGGAAGAGAGGGAAACATTAAATATTATCTGTGGATTATAAAATTCCACTGAGTTTTACTAGTGTAAAAATGCAAGCGTGCTCCAAACTAATTCAAAAAGCAGATGTGAGGAGGGAGGGAGGAGGAAAAAAGATGAGAACATTATTTTTTTTTACCCTAAAGAAAACAGTCTTTCATTTTGCATGAGGATAACTTAAATCGGTTAAACAGGAATACATCATGCAGAAACCTTGTTTTCTGTTTGCTCCTCTTTTAAATTTTGTCAAAATAACGCCAGTATTTATATTTAGACAGAAATTAGCCTCAACTAACTCATTTGCCTTGATCCCCATGTTTCCCGATTTCACCTTCTGTCCAGCCTACTCCAACAAGACAGACGTGTACTCATCTGAACACTGGAAAAACATGGAGCTCTCACATGGAAATTAAATAATCAATTGCTATAATCTTACCTAAGTCACTCTTAAAGAATTATTAAATATTTAAAATGGAAGCATTTACCATGATTATTGCTTTCATTAAATTGTTCAACCTGTTTATACAATACAAAGCACAAAGCTTTCTTCTTTGGAGAATTTGGATCTGTGGCCATCAAGCTCCAAAAATCAATGCTACAACCTGACTTATACTGTTTACATAGGTCAATCAAAAGCATATTTTCTTTCACACACAATCCAGACCCTCAGAAAAACCCTCACTCTCTCAACACTGAAGTGCTTTGAAATATACTCTGACAATTCACCTGGGTATTTCCCGTGGTAACCCCTCCCCTGCCAGAGTCAACACAACCACAAGGTGGGTGCTCATTTCTCAGTCGCTGCAGCTGGCAGCCAAGCAGATTAACTGAGGATGCCACCGGTGAACATTGAAAGGATGTTTTTAGTGCAATCCGAGATTCCTGTCACTTGCCGTTGTTGAGTATAAATCAGGGGCTCACAGGCTCATCTACATGAGCTGGAGTTCACTCACGATGGCATTTTTAGGTTCCCTGTGATCAAAGCCTCCCATCGTACTTGTGCTAGCAAACAACTGAACGGGTAGGGGCACAGTTTCAGGGTTTCTTTCTTTTACATTTTCCATGGGCTTATCTCTCATTCTTCCATCAGACTGACACATCTAGTCTTCTAAGGTCATTAAGACTCACTAAACTGCAGCAGTTGTTCTAGATGTTACCTCAGCCATGTCCACCCTCAAGTACTTCATCGCTACTGTCTCATCAGAGCTGGCAAATGGGCACTCCTCAGCCTCTTCAGGACAAAGTCAGGTGGCTTAGTGTGTAACACGGAGCAATGTTTTCAATTATGAGAGCTTGGTAAGATTCCAGTAGTGCTAGAAAATAGAATTCATCCAAAACCTCTACACCATTAAAAATAGAAAGGAAAAATAATAATTTTCAATAGACTGAATGAATTAACAACTTAAATGGTCCAAACCGACACACATCTTTCTTTAAAGAACAAGATCACTAGTTATACATCTCTCAATATATTCTTCTAGCTGAAGCTAGTCTTAAAATAGATTGATCTTGCCTGCAGAGACTGGATTCTTTGTTCTGCTGTGGGTCTCTCAGTGCTCCTCCTGCAAGGGCTCCCTGGCACACCCTCAAGTGCAAAGAGAAAGCGCAGGTGTACAAACTGATGGCTGTGCCCTGGTTGCTCAGAGCTCCCCATTTATGCCCGATTTCCTGCATCCAAAAGAAGGCTCAAAACCGCAACAAAAATATGCACTTCTTAATGGCATTCACAATTCAGCACGAAATTCCGACATACCTTACTACTCAGGCTAACTTTCTTGAATGCTAATGCCAAAGAACAAAGACCCTAAGTGCATGACTAACCCTTTAAACACCAGCCTGCTGTGCAGGATCAAGGACCCATCTGTTTCTACAAACTGCCCACTGGTACAGTCCTGGTGAAGACTGGCAGTACATGGAGTTTAGGAGAGATTCAGGTACAGACATGATTTCAGTCTTTCTGTGAAGATCTCGTTCAGGTTTCTGCACTAATAAACAGCATCCCAATTAAGACTATATCCCTCAAGTCTAAATCACTAGTTCTGCCAAAGATTCTCTTTGCTGCCTGAGGCAAATCTTTAGGGCCTCACTCAGAAAAACACTTAAGCATATGTGAAAATCATATCAAAATCAAGAGAATACATACAAAAACATTCTTTAGTGTTTTGCTTAACTGCAGACAGTTTGGTTGTGCCGGAAGTCTCTGAACTGTGAAGGAGGTGGTGTTTCCCTTCTCCCATCCTTGCTTTATCCCCAGAGTGAGAGCTGGATATTGTAGGCAGGATTATTTATCATCATATGAAGGTGGAGATACTGTAACAGTACAAATCCAGCTGTGAAGATATTAATACATATGTTATGGATTCATTTCTAGTATGATTATGTGGACCAAGACTCCAGTGTACCAGCTAAACTATATAAACACAGGTAAAACTGTCCAAACACCTAACCTTAATAATAAACCCAATTTAACTAACAGAATAATCCAGATGAAATTTCAAATGTCTCTCACACATGGCAAATTAAAATATTTTGTAATAAAGTTCAGAGTACACTTCTACAAAGATAGCATTATGTCAGGAAATTTAAACAAAACCAGGAAAAATTTAATTCCTCTAATTCTCCAAAGTCACATCTCGCATTTACTTAGCTCTTTCAAAAACATTATGTTGCTGACTAGCTCTACCACCTTAAGGCATAACCTTTTTCCCTTTTTTCTGATCTTCAGAGTTAAAAACTGCTTTGAAATGTCACCGAGGTGTACAATTCTTAGTGATAAAGTCAGAGAGCAATCTATAATTTAGAACACCGCACTTCTAATTGTCAAAATTGAGTCAAGGAGGAAAAGCACAATGAATTCAGATCCTATCCTGACTGCAATGAAACTTCAAACAGTGCTGAAAAAAATGAAAAACAGCTGAGCTAATAAAAAACAGACCCTACTTAAATAATCTTTCACCAAGTGAATTTCACCTACACTGTTACTCTTGGAATTTGGGAAAGTAGGAGGAGCCAGCAAGGTCTGAAGAGGAGATGTGAAAGGATATTTGGGAAATATGTAACATTGGTTGTCTGCTTTCTGAACTTGCTCAAAGCCAGACTCTGACTTCAATTATACTGGTGTAAATCCAAACTAACATCACTGACTGTAATGGAATTGTTCTGGATTTACTCCATGTTAACTGAGATCAAAACCTCTTCAATGAGACAGAATATCAAAGTGGAAAAAATGGCTTTTATATCTACACAATGGGACTTTTCACTGCAAGTAACTAAGAAACTGTTTAATGCTGTGTAGCTACAACACAAAAGGTGGTATGGGATTGTGTCATTACATAAATATCCACAGCCAGAACTTCTACAGTTTGAAAGGCTTTATGCACTTCAAATCTGCCTCTAAACAAGCCTTTTGCAAATTAAAGAGTTAATTCAAAACACACTTCACTTATTTAGGGCTTTTGATATTTGCCTGTTTCAGCTCAGACCATACTCTTTACGAAACAAGATTCATCCCCATGAAGTAGGCATGCAACAGCATCTCTTAAATTGCTTCTCCCATGCCCTTTACAGAGACAAATTCATCCTCTCATACCACTTGCTAAGCTAGAGCTCCATCTCCGTAAGCTACCACACACCTCTACACTGTGGAGTATTTCTGTGCCTTCCCTCTGAAAGAAAAAACACAGGCATGCATCAGTATAGGTGGCTATGCTGAACCATGATCTTAGAAGATTTGCTTTAAGTGATAAAACTGGCAAATTCTTTAAAATGCAGTTTAGCCAACACACATTTTTATCTTCATATACCATGGTTCACTTTAAGTAACAGAACAATATTACCACAGCAGCTCTGCCAGCCAAACAAACTGCTAGCCCTGCTCTCCAACTGTTCTAACACAAGCCATCACCTCCTCCACTCGGCAGCAAAGCGGTTCGTTCATGCACACTCCTCCTAACCAAGCTCAAAGAGTTTCAGCAGACTCTGCTATCCTGGACCCCTTTGGAACAAACCTGGAATAGTGAAGTAGTACTCGGCTGGGGATCAGAAAAGGCCAAAGCCTCAAAGAAGAGGGAAGCAGATAGCAGTGCAGAGCAGTATTTTTTCATCCAACACACCTTGAAGAAAATGCATACCCGCAGACTCAGCCAAAATTTCAGCGAACAAGAGTCCGTTGGTCCAATTCAGACCCAGAACAAACTCTAGAAATGTGCTCACTTGCATGGTCAATCTGCAAAGTGAGAATGATACGTGTCCTTGCTCCCACCCTCACTGACGCTACAGCAAGCATTAGCCATCAGGCTCACAGAAAGCAGCGAGGGAAAGATTTCTCCATCATCTCCTGCACAAACCTCTTTGTGGCTAACACAGCACTTCTTTCAGAGCAAGAACATGTTGCCTTTAGCAGCAACACATTTCATCACCAGGACTCAGTCTGTATATGCATAAGATTCTCCAGACTGCCAAGAAATCTAGAGATAAAGGAGGGGTGTGCTGAGAAGGGACACTGAACCTCTGAGGGAAAAGGGTCAATGGAAACTTTGAGGAAGGGATGGGCTGAAGGCAGAGACAAAGAAGATAAAAAGATGTGGGAGTTTGACAGATTAGGAAAGAAAGGAAAAGGAGTAAACATTTCAGGGACAAATAAGCGATTTGTGGGTTCGTGGTTAACACAGGACCGTGACTCAGGAGTAAGTCACGTGAATTCCCTGTGCTTTGATTCAGCTTATGTAAAATTGAAAAGGGGAAGTCATGACCAAAACAAGACAACACCACCCCCAACAAAACACACTCATCTGAAATGCCCTACATATGTGGGTTTCTAAGTAATCAAAAAATCATAAAATCAGGAGGCAACACTCCTGCACAGCCACCACTGCCGAAATGCCGTGTTATATACTCTAAATGCTGTAGGAAAAAAGTCAAAACGTTATCCCAGGCAGTGCGCAGCAGCCTGCCGGGGCAATGCTGGGGCTTGGCTTTGCCTGTGCCGCTTGCTGGGGACTAGCAGTACTCAAACTCCGGTAAAAGACACTAGCTGTGTGTGCACAGTGATGCTAGAGATCTTGAATTAAAACCACACTAGTATTGTGTTGGTGCTGTACAAGCTAAGCAATATAAAATGGAAAAGAAGTGCCACAATGCAAAGCGATTTTCCCAAAGATCAGCAGCGACCGTAGTCTCTCTACCTGGGTGCTCCAGCTATTGCTTTTTTACCTAAGTCCATGTGCTTCCCTAAACATTTCACCTACTTACAGCCTATAAAAACAGCTCTGACACAGCAGTTGGATTTTAGTAAATAGAAATGTAAATTAATATGGGAGGGCATAAACGAAACCAAGTATTCCTAGCTGTTCTAAGGCAGAGGGCTTAATTTTTTGTGCACAATTTTTCTCCTTCTGCTCCTCAGTAAATGATGAGTGCAAAAGCATACTAGTTCAGTGAACTAACTAAGACCTCACTAACTAAACAAAAAGCTCTGTCCTTTGGAAAACAGACTCGGACATACCATTGTACAGCTTAAGAGAACTCAGGAAATGTTTCAGTGATATTCAGCATCCCCAGAGACACTTAACTTCAGCTCATGAAAATACACTGGTGTCCAAAGCATGAAAATTACAACAGCTTCCTGCTTACACCCCCCACCCCCCCAGGCTACGAATCTAATTTAAACAAGATGGCAGGAATCCAGCAGGAACCTATAGTCATAGATTAGAGCTGCTATCCTGAGCAAACAGACCAGACATTTAGCTGGGACTACAGCAACACAAGACATTCCTTCATTTTAATTATTTATGCAAGCCCACCCCCACTCATTCCACTTCAGCAGGGTTTTTCCAGTCTGGAAACCTGGGGTCCCTTTCTGCTTTTGGTTACATCTCACTGCAGACAAGCTCTACTGGTTGGAATTTATCCTACAGTTATCAAGTTGATGTTAGGCATTTAGCTCTACTATGTAACAGGCTACATTAAATTGCCTTTTCAAACTGTTTTCATATTTTGCAGTCCTATGGCTGGGGAAAAAAACAGCAGAGGAAGGAAGCATCATAGCTTCTGTCAAACCACTGAAGGGCTGAAATAAGGAGCTAGAGCTCACTCCTTCTCCACTGGAACTCTGCAACAGGCTCTGCACCGCCCGGGGCCAGATGTCTTCCACAAGAGCCAGCTCACGCAGCCACCTCAGAAGAATCATTTAAAATTCTCTCTGCACAATGCTTGCACATTCAAGTTTATTTTGGGAGTCCCATTATGTTATACACAGGCTCTGAACACTTACGTGCTTGATTCATTGTACCTAAAATCCCCCACTAACTGCTGTATTACCAAGAGCATATGGTAAGGAGGAAGCCACCGTGGCAGAGCGAACAGATGAGGCTGCTAATAGGGACACATTACTGAAAGTAAATTCAACACTTCCAATTATCTTTAGCTGCATGTGATGTATGCAGCCTGCTGGCCTGGTGTCTGGGAACATGTCATTTGCAAATACGCATATATTTTACCAGTAATGCTTTGCAGACTGAAAACTGTGGCTAAGTATATTTTAGGAAAAGGGCTACAACTGGAGCAGAGATTAAAAACTGCGCACAGCGTCTCTGTGATGTGTGCCCAGGATGCTGAAGAAAATCAAGATGGAAGAGTATAGGGGACACAGAACAATAACTTATCTTCGTAAACACACAGAGCCTGTTTACATTTGTAACACACATGAATTATGAGCATCACAGCCCCCATTTGCGGCTTATCCCCACAGAGATTATTGGCCTCAGAGCTGCTGGTATTACTCCTTTAGCTTACACAGAACGGCCTCTGCTGAACACCCAAGGTTCAAATCCTGCTGACAACCTGTAGTAAAGGCATAAGACATTCTCGTTAGCCTCCTCATTAGGCATCCAATAACACCCTCAGCAAAGCAGACTCACAGAAGTCCCTCCATTCAGGCTGGAGCTGCCTGCCCAGGCTGCCTCTCAGCATTCCTCCGTTTTAGCTCAAAATGCCCTCCCAGGGGAAGGGCTTCAGCAGGGCTAAACATCTGGGGTCAGAGCAGAACCAGGGAGGACATCACAGCGTGGGCACAACCCATTCCCCGGTGTGAGCTAGGCTCATCTGAGTACTTCGGTATCTATATGGTAGGATGAAAACAAACCTCAGGGACTCTTATTTGGACAGTCAGCCCCAGAGCAGGAAAAAGTTAGAAAGCAGAAAACCTCCCACTTGACTTCATACCTCCCAGATTCAGGGCTTCCGCTGCACTAACCGTTGCTCCCTCTGCAGCCAGTGAAAGGAACTGAGACCTCCAAAGAGCATACAAAATTCACAAGCAACAAATTGCTCCGTAAAGGCACTAATTTCTTTTTGTGAATTACAGAAAGAACCTTTGGGTAGCTAGTCCTCAGCTGAGGTTCTTCAGTTACGTCCCTGAAGTGAAATGCAATGAATCCTGTCCTCAGTGTCACAGCTTCATGTATCTTGACATAACATGATCCCATCCAAGTGCCCAGGAACATGAAGTCATTGTGCTTCTCCTCTGGCAAAAACAGGGAAAAGCTCAGCTCACATCTACAGTTACCAAAGAATAGGTTGCACATGTGCTTCAAAAGGCAACAAGAGAGGTTTAACCATAGACCACAAGGGGATATGCATGACCTAAACCACTCTGATCCCACTTAAAAATATAACATTGCAAACTATCCTTATATGAAATGTAAATCTTGGACCCAGAGTTCTCCCACCAACAACTGCATAGCATGAATTCACAATAGGCACAACTGAAGGAGATCATAAATCAGATCTGAGAGCAACACACCTAAAACAGGAAATCCTAAACACTGGCAACAGTTATAAAAAATGAATTATATACAACAATGTAACTGTGGGGTAAAACACGTTCTTCCTGGCAGTAGTAAAAAAAGCATATGAAGCAGACAGCCCAGAGCACACTTTATTAAATCCATCCTAATTCTTCTAACAAAACTTGATTATCAAGGCATGGTGAGCTGATCAAGTAACACCATCAGTCTCTTTCAACAGAGAAACTGTTTTGCCATTTGCAAACTGAAAAACATATGTTCTCAATATTTTCTGATGTATGCGTCTCCTTCAAAACCCAAGTCCACAGCATATGCCAAAAATCAAATCATTGATTGGAAAATATATACCAACTGGCATCTGAGGGCTTTCTCCGTCTAAAAGGTTCCTCCTGTCATTCTTTAGGCCACATTCAAAATCTATTAACTAAATAAATTCTCTGCTCCTTTTCCATACTCCTTAATCCAGTTTATCCACATCTTCAACTGACTGAATTGAATCCATTCTAGTATAAATTCCAAGCAGCCTCCAACACACACACAAAAAGCGTAGAGCCCAAGTCAGAAAAAGACTCCAAAGACGCATACTTCAAGTCCACGTAGCATGACAGAAACAGCTTTCGGGTTCCTAACAAGCAGGTACGGAAAGATGAAGAATGCCACAGACACATAACAAAGCACTGACCCAACACAAACTCATTTTGCTCACCTTTGGTTAAGAAAAGTTCAGGCACAATTTGTACTAGCAAATGGAATCCTACCACCCCAGGCCCACCCCCCAGGACAAGTACTGCAGTTAACGTGCACCCCAGCTCCATACCATGCGATACACAGCCTTCAAAAGGCACGCAGACATGTCCTCAGCCTCATCTCACTTGAGCTGGTGCTGCTGGATGGTAGAGCAGCACATGGAGCAAGCATCACGGATCACAGTCTCAGTTTCAGCAGCCTCCAGTTCTCGGGTTGTATTTTTTTTTTCTCCTTCATTCTCCTCTGAGAACTCAAGCTCCTCTCCTCAGTAAAGGCGTTTGCTATTAATTCTCCACTGCAGAAGGCATCGTTTTTATCTTCTAGCACTGCCACTTTAAGAGAGCAAGGTTGGCATTTCAAGAGGCAAATATTCTCTGGTTAGGCTCCTTGTCAACTTCCCTCTGTATATTTCACTGACAATTCATCTCACAGTGAACACTACTGCCCCAGTTAAAGCGAGATAAAAATGTATACAATATTTATGCTTCCTTATTCATTTCGTTACTGTGCTTTCTCAGACAATTACTGTTTTCTCCAGATGGGAAAGAATGTACCAGTCTCAGGGAGGGACAGTTTAGTCATAGATTAAAAGCACTTGAGGATCTCCATCAAATATCTATAAACCATTAGAAACCTGATTTGTGGGCATTTAAACCCATTCAGTAGCTGCCTACATCATCAGAATTTTCTCTTTCCATACCACAGAGCTTCCCTTAAGACTCGCAGCCAAGGTGGCCTACTGTTAAACAATTATTGGAGAATTAAACAATTACAGGATTAACTTTGCTTCTATACACCACTGTACGGAAACACAAGCTACTGCAACTTTTGAGAAAGAAATAGAAAGTGTACGGAAGAAGAGGGGAAGGAGAACAGAGGAAGTCGGAAGACTACAAATTCAACTCTTACCCTGTTGGTATCCACCTTGTCCTGCTGCTCCCAGTTATCAGACAAGGCTGCCCTAGAGGAGGGTAACTCATTTTCAGGCAGGCAGAGAACACAGCTTCAACAGATCCTCCTTCCACACTGTGTTTCAGAGGGATTAAACCGTACGCACTGCTTTGGTAATTCAGGACACGGTGAAATATGCTGTGCAGACACTTTTTACCTGGGGCAAGGGTTAACTGGGTTTTTTTCAGTTTCGCTGGCACCAGCTTGATCACTTTCTAACCTGGTTCAGTATTGTGTGACAGTTACTTCAAGATCAATCAGCAAGCAGTTAAAGTAGCAGAAATAATGGGGCAGCAGCCTTAACTGGGAAGGCAGAGACAAGACTTGTTGTGCAGAACAGCAGCAGCTGAAAGACCAGACAGAGCTTCACACTGTGACTGCATGGATCCGTGCTGCTCTTTAAACGCGTATTTTGCCATGTGCACCTACACTTCTGCACTGACGTCCCCAAGAACAGCAATGAGTGGCTTCAACAGGTTCAGTTCACTGCAGACGATCCAAAGACCCAACTGTATCTGGAGCGAAAGTTACAGAACCCACACACCACCCCTCCCTTCTCAGCAACGAGTGTGATCCTCCAGCAAAGTCTACCTTTTGCTATCTGCTAGTCTTCTGAAAACACAATCGTAGTGATAAGAAGGAAATATATAATATACCAGGAAGAGAAAGAGTTTTTCAGGTGCGTGGAGGGTTAATAGCAATATAAAGATTCCAAGGCAACTGTTAGAAAGCTCTGACATTAGAAACCCCTGTATTCAGGGGTGAATTTAAAACTCCGTACAATTATTTCGTACCTTGTTGCACACCTAATGGTTGAGTTTGCAATGGCACTGTAATAGCGACTGCTGTTTGGGACACATGTGCAGTATCCTCTGTGTAAATTCCAGAAGCTATAGAGAACAGGCGTACACTGCTGAACAGTAAGCTTCATTTGCTGAACAACATCAGTAACAATTATTGGGACAGACTGACACTGGGATGCATTACTAATGAGCTACAGAGCTTTTAAGTTAACTGTCACCACTTGGACCTGGGGATAGCAAAGCAAAAAAGAACAAGTAACTTCCATGTAAGTTCAGTGAGCAACAATTTCAAACCTAACATGAAAAATAATTAATAATGCAAAGCAGAAGAGAGTGAAATATCTGAGGCATTATCACTTTTTTTCATAAGGAAAAGACAAATCTCCCTTTTATCTCCCAGCCAAAGCAAGGACAAAATCCTTTCTCTTGCAAATATTCCCTCAAGAATCAGGGGGAAAAAAAGTACCATTGTGCACACCTTTAGGGCTGGACAGGCAGAGTTAAGACAGTGAAACTGAAAATTTAAAGTGATGTTCTAGTAGACTTTTGGATGATGTCTCAACATTTTGGCTGTGTCACAGATTTTGGAGCTTCTGGCACCAGCAATACCATCTTCTGTAATCGATATAAACAGCTACTTTTAGAGGGACCCCAGATAAATCCTTCCAGGGGATCAAGAAAACAGCCAGGTGATCATATAAAATTGATTCTATAGATATCACAATGTCCCCTTTAAGGATGACAATTAGGTTTCAAAACACTCATTTCACAGTCAGTGGCATTATCACAGAAGTCTCAACAGAGATGGAAAATAACTGTAGGTGCTTTAGACTTTATCCTTATCAACTCCGAGCTGTTCACTATTATATAGTATTGGTGACTGTCATTCAACTGATGACAGTAACAACAAAACTTAGCAGGAGTAACAACAATAAAGAGCCTTTTGAACCTTAAGGAAACAGAGGATTTCCTGCTGAAATTGACAATGATGAAATAATAAGTAATAGCAACACTTCAACAGTTACAGCACAAAAGGGCAGATGCCCAGTTATTATGCCCAGTTCTGGTCATCATTTGTCTTCAGACATACCAAGACAGCACTGAACATTGTGTCTCCTAAAACGTGGAAGAAAAACGCAAAATTTGGATGTGCACTCATTATTGCTGTCACCATACATCTAAAGAACTCCAAAATAAACCAACCCCAACAAAACCTTACACAACGTTCCGTTTTTTAGATAGGATTTTCAGAAATTCCTGGTGTCACCAGAGAACAGTACTGTGAAAGATCAGTTGTGACAACTTTAACCTGATACTCTGTGATGCATCAGCAGAGCTCCTGCACCAGAACAGGGAGACCAGACTTATTAAATTAGCACATTTTTTCCCACTTTGGATTTCGGGAATACTACAAAACCCAGTCAGCTTTCAAAATAAGAAGACTATTTGAATTAAGTGGAGAGAATAATTTTCTTTCCCTCTGATCTTATTCTTACAAACAGAGTTGGGGCAAGAAGATCAGGTTCGAGACCATCTAAAGAACCTGAAGGTATACAAGTCCATGGGACCTGATGAGATACATCCGCGGGTCCTGAGGGAACTGGCAGATGAGGTTGCCAAACCGCTATCCATCATATTTGAGAAATCATGGCACTCTGGTGAAGTTCCCGCAGACTGGAAAAGGGGAAACATAACCCCCATTTTCAAAAAAGGAAATAAAGAAGACCC
>WKFP01014798.1:71595-116423 GCA_011057875.1 Pterocles orientalis | reverse complement strand
GGATGCCCCATCCCTGGAGGTGTTCAAGGCCAGGCTGGATGAGGCTTTGGGCAAGCTGGTCTAGTTGAGGGTGTCCCTGCCAATGGCAGGGGGGTTGGAACTTGATGATCTTTAAGGTCCCTTCCAACCCTAATCATTCTATGATTCTATGATTCTATGATTCTCTTTCCATCCTATAAAAACTATGGGATTTTGATAAGTACCCAGTGTTTGCAAAATATTTGCCCACAGGAACTTCATTGGCAAGCAATTTCTTCCTCCTTGTCTCGTTCAAGTATTTCAGAGCTTTCGAACAGTTTTACCTACTGAGGAAGGTAGGCAGACTCACTGCATGTGGACAGGCAGACCTACTGCCCAAAGACAGACCTACCCAGAATCCACCCAGTTCTCAAGGGGCACTTGCCCATTTCCATCTGACACTGTGCTTTCTCTAGAATACAACGGATTGATTTGAGGTCTGCTCAGGACACCTGCACACAGTAGCAGCCCACTAAATCTTTCTGAAGAAAAAAATATATCATAAAACATTGGCAATATCCCTCCCCTTGCATCTTCTCTAATGCCCCTAGTTCCATCACAGTGTACTAAAATATCAATTAAAAGCCAGCGTATTACACTCACACAGTGCTGAATGTCATGCTCTAAGGAAGTTTATACCACACCACAGCATGGTTTATAACAGCTCAACCTCAAATGCGTGCTTGTTACTTACCCACAAGCGCAGTGACACCAAGAGGTCTACATGACCTCAAGAATGAGAGCTGCAAGGGAACAGCACACCACCACCACCAGAGCTCCCAGACTTTTCTCATGCTGCCCCCATCGCCGCTGGCAAACTCAGACACCAGTACAAAATAGCACATTTCCCCCAAGCTTGTCCTCCCTGCTTTGGAAACTACTACCACACAGCTTCTCCACGGCCACGTTCCCGTTCTTTAGTAAAACTAATACCGAGTCTTGAAGCACTCCTTCCCCCGCCCAAAGGAACCAGAGGGAATCCTGAAGACAATGACCACCTATAGGCTATACCAGAAGGACCATTCAACATGTCCCGAATGGGAAAAGGTTTCAGACAACTGATTTATACACATTCAGCCTTTTCCTGAAAATTTTAATAGACAGCCATAAATCTGAGAGTAAAGCCTGAGGCCAGAGACCTCAAGGGACCGAAGAATGCAAAAGGGTAAGTGCAGGGCAATATGCTGGAGAAAAGCTATGAAGGAAGCCTGACCTAAGAAACCTACAGCTTCCGTGAAGAGGCAGCAATGCCATTCACCTGCAGATCCCGGAACAACAAAATGGTGGCTCACGTTGGGAAGGTCAGCCATGCAGCCACAGCAGCTGAATTAAAAACAGGAAGAATTTCAGCTGAGCAGGGGGGGGGAGGTTTTATTGCTACACTCAGAGGACAGTTTATTCTTCATCACTCACAAGTGTCTTTTTCAAGGCTGAAGTTCACACGTGTAAAGGAAAGCTTGTACTTCTCCATTGCTGCACACAGCTTTCCATCTCCCTTTATTATCCACTTGTATAACCAGAATACATTTCTATCAGGAAGCATGAAAAAATTTAATTCCATTAATAGACTGATTTTAATTTCTTATGTTCCTCCTCTGGAAAAACCATTATTTCTTCTTCATTACAACTTCTAAAAAAAAAAAAAACAAAAAAAAAACCACAAAACCCAAACAAAAATAACCCACCAAACTATCAAACCTGCAAAAACCAAAGTTCTCAGACCTTTCATATGACCTTCTGAAGTTGTTCCAAGCTAGTATGTGGCTCAGCAGCCCAACGGTTGTTATGGGTATAGCACTGCAAGTCTGTTAAATAAAGGACACTCCAGGTTATAAAGCTAAACATAATGACTTGCCTTTGCTCCATGATATAATCAGAGCTTTACTCTTAAAAAAAAAAAAAAAAAAAGAGTGGGATCAAGGAAAAAAGAAATCATATTTCTAGTTCTCCTGCACATTTACTATGTGACCCTAGGTGGATGACTTAAGTTCAATACTATTTCCCCATCTGAACAAAGCAGTAGTAATGTTTGCCCTTTTCTCACACAGGCAATATGTTGCCCATCTGATTTGTAAGGAAAAGGGTTAGGAGATGCTCACAGCAGAGGTTTGTAGACATGCAAAGTATCAACAGGAAGTATCACCCTGTGCACTAGAAAGTCCAGTGTTCATACATACTGGTCATTTTTCTTGCAATTAAAATTAATTACTGGAGTTTGGTCTATAAAATAGTCATTCACACGAAAGGACTGCTCAGTTAGATCATGCAGAGTCAAAAGTTATTACTGATATAATTCCATTAGCTTTACAGAAAAAGACTAGGGATGAATTTGTCCTCTTAGGCTTATTTTCCATTCCAAAATTCCTTAATGGCATAAAGAAAAAAAAAACAGAAAAGCTGGCCACAGATGTTTAAATAAAGGCATTCTGAGTCCAATCCCATTTCCACAGGATACAATGGGAGTTAGTTAGTAGGAGATCAGGACCCACAACACACAACTACAAAAGCATTTGCTGATTTTAAGCTTTAGCTCCAATTCACAATTTTCCTGTGCCAACTCTTCTTAATTTGGGAGATTTTTTTTTCCTATTTTCTTCCTTTTTTTTTCTTTTTTTTCTTTTTTTTTCTTCAGTTTTTCCATTGAACAAAGTCTGGCAAGAGATCTCTTTGTCAACAGCCCTTTTCACTATCTACAGAACTTCTGTGATTGTGTTTAGGCATTGAAAAACCACAACAGAAAAATTCCTGTAATCTGTAAAAGCATTGCACATGCTTACACATGAAGTGGAATCCAAAACAAAAGGCTTTTTCAAAATGGAGATCTCAGCATACCACCAGATGGTACAGCGGTACGAGAATGTGAAACCCATTAGATATTTTCTCTGTAGGCTGTACATCTGTGCTACACCAAAGACCTCAGGTTCAATACCACAACATATACTTGTTTATTATTACTGGTTTACCAAAATACCATAGCAGTAGTTATAACTCTCCATTTAATTCTACTATCAAAGACCACAATGTGTTGGCATACCAGAAGGCAGCGTTAATATGCAGCACTTTGTTAACAATATAGCCCAGTAGAATAGAGGAGGATTTGTAAATAACTCAAATTATTTATAATTCAGATGTATCTTGTGTGATGACAAAGACTCTTCCAAGACAGATTCTTGTATGGTTGACAAGGACAGTGCAATTGCCAAAACAACTCTTTCTTTATTGTGCTTAAAAAGCACTTGAGCTGTTTTATTAATCAGTGCTAATCACGCAGCACTGCAAAGTGGAAGACTGGGGCACTGTGCAACAGAAATTAGAAAAAAAACAATGGAGTTACATGCT
Organism: Pterocles orientalis; assembly: GCA_011057875.1. NCBI lineage: Eukaryota > Metazoa > Chordata > Aves > Pterocliformes > Pteroclidae > Pterocles > Pterocles orientalis. The sequence goes on along the minus strand of WKFP01014798.1, from coordinate 113,066 downwards.
AAATCCACACCAGCTTTAAATTGTAATTGCCTATCAATAAACAGTGTATCTGGATCAGGACAGCTCTACACAAAGAGAAGCTCCTTGGAGTTGAGGTCCAACTATACACACGTTGCACTCCTTGTAGAGTCCCACCTACCTCATGGACCACAATACCTCACAAAAACGTGAAGAAAAAATTGTCCATGAGGCAGCAACATATAAAGCTCTTTTTTGAAGAAAAATTATCAGTTGAGCAAATAACCAGACAACTCAGGAAAAAAAAAAAAAATCATCTCATGCGCACCAATTTAGTTGAGCAGTCTTCAGAACTAACAACACTAGGGAAATGAACTGGGCACTGTGGAATGTAGGCCAATCAATATTTTTATCAGATTTTTGAGAAAAGTTACCTCTCTATAGATTCAAAAAAGATGTTGAAAAAGTGATCACAACAGCATTTCTTGCATTTTATTTTCAAGTGCCTAGATTTGGTCATCAACAGGTATCAGATACCAGATTGCCAGCAGCCTCAACTGCTACATCCATAAAATTCAAGCCACTGGACTGTGGTGTGTCCTTCTAACTCAAAGAAAGACATTTTCAGAAATTAAGACAAAATAAAGTTCAAAAATTGCACATTCTCCACTTCTAAACAGCTTTATGACCTAACAAGTTATGCTAAAAAGTAAGGTCCCCTCTGGCTGCTCAGGGAAGTTGGACTTCCACAGAGACACATAACAGGATACACCAATATATGTTTGCCAGCAGTTCTTTGTTGTATAGGTCAGCTCCCTGCAGGTTTCAGTTTCAGTTAGTCTGCTGAATGAATTCTAACATTTGCCAAGGAAAGGGATCTCCTGTGGAAAGAGAGGGAATGGCAGAGAAGGCAACTAAGCAAGAAATCTGTGAGGGGAAAAAAATGTGAATCCAGCAGTGAAAGGCAGCAGTGGATTTGTTGCTAGAAAGGTATGTACAGAGCAAGAAGGTGGTGGTACGGCAAAGCATGATTAAAAGAATCAGTCTGCAACAGAAACAAAGACCGTGGAGAGCCAGTGGAAGCACGAGAGTCAGGGAGATGGAAGAAAAGGAACGAAAAGGGGAAAAGGTGCAGAAGAAAAACTTAGTGAGGGAGAGAAAGCATGTGGGATGAGAAAGAAAAAAAAAAAAGCTATTGAAACCAAGGCTTTGAAAGTGGCCTGTGGTGAAAGCTAAGCATTGGAACTACCAGTGATATCAAAGCTGGAACTTCTTTCCACCAAGGATGCACAAGAACGAGGAACCATCCACACCTGCAAACTAAAAGGACACCATGCAAGACCATCTTCTTGCTCTCATGGTTAGCGTAGACACCCAAGCCCTCTGAAAAAGGGAACTATTCATTCTTACAATGAATCACTCTGGTGAGCAGAAAGGGAAGACCTATAAAGTGTGATTATGGAAAGAAAACCAAAACGAAACACTCCCAACCCGTCCATGTTGATTTTCTGCCCCATCCAAGGAGAAGAGAGTTCCAAGGAGAACTACCAGCTTGATTTTCCAAAATAATTTAAAAGAGTTCTAGGCTCTACACTTGACCAAAATCTTTTCCTTCTTGCTTACTTATGTGGCCTGATGCTTTTCAAGTCCCATATAAGTTTATTCCATAAAATAACACAAAGGTAAAGAAGGGGAAAAAGAAAAAAAGGAAAGTGACATCAAAGGTGAAAACAGGCAGGTACATAACAGACCCTTTTGTGAGAGGACACTGATGCCACAATGATGGACTTTCTGTAAGGAAAAAAAGCTTATAGATAACAAAAGAGAAAAATTTGAAAAGACAAGTTTTTTGCTAATTTTCCAAGCATTTGGTTAAAGGTATTTATAACAAAAGCAAATACATATCTTGCAGGCAGAAGTATCTGTGACTGGGAAGAAACAGAAGGGGTGTGCGTTTGCATTTGATGATAGCCCTGCAAAAGCTGAACTCTTAAGAACTGAGTTCTGGAATACCATATTCTGAGACGCTCCACAGAAACTAGAACTGGAAAGGTAATTTTCAAGGGCTTTTTTCACACTCTTTGATTATTTTTTTTAAAGGAGTTTTTACTGCATAGTACAGCACACATCACCAGCCTGGGGCATCCTGTTCCTATTTCCTCTTCAAGTCACCAAAAGATATTTGACAAAGAAAGAGGAAGAAAGCCAGAGAAAAAGGATAGGAAGAGAATAGAAAACAGATGCCAAGAGGAATGCACGATGTACAGCAAAAAGGAAAAAAGGTAGATGAGGGGAAAAAAATAAGAACCCAAACCACACACCGTGTAAAAGCTTCTGGATCATTTCAGTGCAAGTTTCCGAAGGTAAACATGGGACAACACCACCGGAGGAAAAGCACAACTGTATTATGTATGCTCGGAAACGCATTCTCAGAGAAGGGCATTGAGAAAAACTTCATAGCTTCATCACCAGTGTACATCTTCTCTGCCAGGAGAGAAGGTCACTGGAGCCACTCCAGCTCCTGTGAGCACTGTTAACAAGAGTATTTCATCTCCTAAACCGCCCTTTGGTGCATCCCGTGCACTCAGAGAGTCCACTTCAAGCTGACCCCGAAGGCTTTCGGAAGGTGCCGGTATTCGTCCGCACGGAGACAGGGTCCAGCAAACGCCGCTCGCCACCGGCAAGCTCCCGCGGCGGAGAGCCCCGTGTGGGGACCCCGCGACGGTGTGACAGAAACACCGACCCTCCGGCCCCCGGGAAGCGCAGGAAACCCAGCCAGTCCGGAGCCTCCGGACCTCCTCCGCCCTCCCTCCCGGGCACCCCGGCTCTGTTTCCCGCCCCGAGCCCCCCTCAGCCTGGCCCCGCCCGGCCCCCCGGGGAGAACCCCACCTGGATCGTGGAAAGGCACCAAGGCGAAGTTGTAAAGCGGTCTCTTGGGTCTTTTTAGCGACGTTTCCAGGATCTTGGATGCCCCTTCGATCACTTGTACCAGATCGTCGTACATGGAGCCGGTCACATCAAAGACGAAGGCCAGGGTAGAGGCTCCCTCCGGCACCGCCTCAGCGCCAGGCTCGGGCGCAGCGCGAAGGCACAGGGCGAGCAGCAGCAGCAGCATCACGCTCAGCCCCGCTCCCCTCACTCCGCTGCCCCCGCGGAAACCCATGTTCCCCGGCAGCCTGCACCGCTCCCGCGGAAGGCGCTTCCCCCGCCCGCCCGGAGGAACGCGGCGCCCAGCGCCCACCGCCCGCTCCCCTCAGCGCAGAGCGCAGGAAGCGCCGCAGCTTTTGTCTGCGCGCCGCGGCGGCCCCGCTCCGCCTTTCTTATCGGGCAGCGCCGGGGCAGCGCCGCCCCGAGGGAGAGGGCTGAGCCCCGGCCATGCCGCGGGGTGCGGGAGCTGCCGCCGGCGCGCCTGGGGTTGGGGCTGAGGCTGCCTCAGGAGCCCCGGCTGAGCACTGAGGCGGCGCCGTCCCGGCCCAGCCTCGGCCCCGCCTCCCGCGGCCCCTGCCCTCACCTCAGGGCCCCTCCCGCGGGGGCTGCAGCCGGTGCCGCCCCTCACACCTGGCCGACAGCTGCCGCCCCGGCCCCGGCGGCCGCCGAGCCCCGCGGGAGACTCGCTGGCGGGGAGGGGGCCGGAGGGAGGGGTACGGACCTGCCATCGCGGAGCGGGGCTGTGCCCGCACCTGCCAGGGGCGAGGGCGGCGGCCCTGACTCGAGCTCGTCCTAGGATGTCCTCCTGACCTGAGTGTATTTACTGTTTTGTTACTGTAAACGCTTGATACGGGACTGAACGCGCTCCTACGCGTATCGCCACGCTGGTTCTCCTCTCGCCTGGGTGACACCTCCACAGACACTACCTGAAACCAGAGGCTGGACCTCCTGAGGCCCTGCCAGCCTCAGTTCTCCTCTGCTCCTATCCAGGCATTCTTACAGTGACTATTGAATTTTCTACCCGCTCTACACTGTGTAGAAAAGACCGCAAAACGGGATCAGGACCGTGGCTGCGGGCACAGGCAGTTTCTGGCACAGGACTGGAGAAGGAAGAAAATAAAGCAAGTGGCCGGAGTGGTGGTTTAACCCTGCTCAGGCGAGGGAGGAGATGGAGGTCTCTTCATGTCAGAGCTCCTTAGTTGTTTGAGGATGAAGCACATAAATACCTTTGAAGATCCAACCCTCTGTGGCTGACCCAACGCCAGCCGAGAGGGCTGTGAGCAGAGCCCGGAGCAGAACCCACGCTGCTCCGGCACACCTCGGTGCGGCCGTCTCCAGCCTCCCTGCCCGTGGCTGCACACACCTGCATCGCACGCTGCGGGAGCAGCAGGGCATCGTTTTAAACGCCAAGCGGGAGGAAAATCACATCTTCTGTGTTCAGTGGGATGAGGGAGGGGGACGAGGCGCACAGCATCTGATGCAGCTCGGAAAGGCAGACCCTGCAGCAGAACTTACCTCATGATTTCCCCTCCTTATTTTACTAATCCTAAAATTGGTGCTAAAACTGTGCTCTCAAAACCATCATATTGCGACTGGAAAATTAATTATGTAGAAACATTGCTTATCCTAATCAAGTTATAAGCCTGGAATTAAATTATAAAAAACAGATGTTTACATTCTTTCTCCCCTTCAGCACTGATGTCATGAGAGGGAAGCACATAACCAGAGCTGTGCAAAGCATTCGCAATAAAACCCCAAACCATGGAAAACTTGCCTCATCTGTAACTCTGCTAGCAGAAAACTCAGACCAGGTTTGTCAAAAATATTCACAAATCTTGTAAGTAGAGACGCATTCGAGCTGTAATATAGAAATACGTATTTTGAACACTAGAGACTGGCAGCACTTGGACCTAAGGATTTCCTTCAATCCTTTATGAAGATGAATTCCCGTTACATTTTTCCTCACAAAGAAAGCCATCATGTTCTTTCTGTCTTAAATTATTTCTCATGTAGATGTAAACAATCTAGAACAAACCTAGTGTCTCCATGAAAAAAGAGCCCTCTTGGGCACATGGTGCTGCATCTCTAAAAGAACATCACTTCAACGTGGGTTTTAAGGTACAACATAAAGAAAAATCTTAATTTCTTAACAGTGGAAACTGATATTTATTTTGGTTGCCTAACACTTTCCACTATAAAATATCCTTGAAGCTTGGAAGCTCTAACACTATTATTCAAAGCAGGCCTTTGAAATTTGCAGGAAGAAAGCCCTGTAGCAAAAGGAATGATTTTTTTTTTTTCTTCTCCAATGAAATTATTTTCATAGTTTGCCAAAGAATCATCTATTGGAAAAAAAAATATCACTGTGTTCCTTCTGACATGCTCTACAGTGAAGTTTTGACAGCGTGCCAGAATAATAACTAAGCACAAACACTCTGAGGTCAGGCCCATGCCACTGTCAAAGCACAGTGTAGCAGAAACACCTGGAGATTATCAGGACAGGGAGGCCAGGGCCAGGGAGAGGGAAGGGGAGCTGGATTGGGGAACACCCAGGGGGAAGAGGTCCCCCACCTCCCTGCAGACTGAGCTTTGCCACAGCAGGCTACCAGCTTTGTGATTTCCAGTAGTCTCAGCATCTCTTCTGTATGCACAGGTATTACAGTTGGCTTTGACACTTCCTGATTTTGTGCATTTTTAACTTAACCTTGATATTCTTCTGGTGCCTGTTTTGGGGCTGGAATTTGACTTTTCGTTTCTAGAGTTTGGTAGCATAGAAGAACTCGACAGATGTGGATTGGATTGTCTAAGTCCTTCCAACCACACTCCTATACTGCCACTCTGGGTGTGAGCAAAGTGTTACCCATCTGGACTAGATGACCTCTACAGGTCCCTTCCAAGCCAAACTATTCTATGATTCTGACTATACATTTATCCTGGATAACTGTAAATTGCTAGATGAGATGGAGTAAAGAGCTAAGTCATTTAACTCCTTCTCTTCCTAGCTTGTCTCAAATACAAAAAGCATAAAATGTGTATGCTGTGGGTAAAATGCACTATTTTAGAAGATTGGGTAGGAAATAAATTACTTTTCACCTTTTGGGCTGGTGTCTGAATCTGCTCCATTTTGTAGTTAGCAGCTAAAAATTATTGCTATCCAATGGCTGTCAATGAAAGAAAGAGTTGCCAGTTTCATTCTTGTTCACAGTAAATAAGCATCTGAAGTCTCCATCTGAAGGAGAATATATAAAAATTATTGGTTTTAAAGCTGATGCTACTCTCTAATTACAGAGAAAACTGGTGACAGCAAAACAGATTCTGCTCCTGGGATCCCACGGACCATGCTCAGCAGGCTGCATCTACCAGAGCTCTTTCTCACGACACCTCTGGTCTGGTCAGCAAACTCTGCACGTATACCAGAGCCTCTGAACTGTTTTGTCACAGACATTTGACAATATTTTTTTCTGCAGGAACTCCGTGCACATTGAAAGCTTTTATTCCCACTCCTCCTCAAAGTCCTGTCCCTCCTTTTTTCTCTTCTTTGTTTGAACTTAAGATTAATCGTTGTGGAAAACGAGGGAATCATTATTGTTTGTTTTGGGCATCTGGCCTTAGCTCTCTGTGAGAAGCGTATGTAATGTATAGCAAGATCTCTCCAGCCTGCAGACAGAGTGTTTTCTTAGCCAGTCTTTAGTCCTGCCTTTGTATTTTTTGTATATAGACACTCAAGTCCTGAATATGAGAGGTACAACTTTGCATTCATCAAAGCCATCCATTACTCTAAAACTGAAAATAACTTTTTGGGTCTCAAATTCTCTGCTTTGAAGTAGTGTGCAAGCAGAACCTATGCTGGTTTCAGGAAGGATGGGGTTAAAATGCCATTGCAGAAGAGGAATGCTGCAACAGGAATTAGCAGGCATGCTGAGGAGCCTGAAACCAGGTAAGACAGCTCACTAGAGCTGCTGCTAGCAGAACTGCAAGCAAAGACAAATGAGCAGAAAAGAGGAAGGACTGACAGATTAATTTTGATTTTTTGTGGCAAAATCTTCACATTCATCTACAAAGACCAAGAAAAGACCAGCACTACTTTTGGGGGGAGGTTCTGTCACATGAATGCCATTATATGATGAGGGTTCAAACGCCAAACTGATCAAGTAAACACTGACTTTTTTTCCAGCCAGTGACTTCTATTTTTTCAGCCGTGCAGCTGGTCTCACATTTAGAGAGTATGCTTTAGTGCTCATCTTGTCTTTCCTCTCTGTGACTGAGGCATTTTGCCTGACACAGTTAAAGGCTCTTCTGCAGACAGAACAAGAGACCCTTTACACCCGATAATCTCCGCGTCTCTTAGTGTTCTAGTCACAGCAGATTGACATCTTCCTGTGAGATACATTACCTTTGCCAACAATACAAAAACTACGTCTTAATATAAAAAATGGCATGTATGGAACTTTTGTTTGACTTTGGGCTTCTGAATCTTCAGAGAGGTCGTATATGGTAAGATTTCTCACAAATCCATATGACTAGACACCTCCTGCTTTTGTTAAGAAAACAGACCCTGGGATTCTAGCATGATCACCTCTGTAGGAATTGATGCTTTTATTAGACAATACTGATTCCAAAGAACTACAAGTTTCTGATCTCCACTTTTCCAAAAGCTTGGTTTGAATATTCCCTACTCCTGCCCTTCAGATACCAGCATAAAGAGATAAGCTGGAAACAGAACTGTATTTTGAACAGCTCACGCCTACAGTATCTGCTTGAATTCTGACCATCCAGTATCTTGTGGTTACTGCTTCCTTTTTAAACTTCCCCTGCATCATGAGCCCAGCGATGCTGGAATTTTTCATGGCTTTGGCAATTAATGCTTTACAGCAAAATCAAAGCAGACAGGTGAATGGTAGTGATTCTAACTGTTCTGCAAACATTTCTAGGTGGCAGACAGCTTTTAATGTAAGGGTTGTAAAATTAGACCTTTTCAAGATGTCATTCTAAAGAATCTAGAAGTCCCACAGAATAATATTTTGACATTTTCAATCTCCTTTCTCTGCTCCACATAAGTTTGCTTAAATATAAATGTTAGTTTGATTCACAGTTCAACACACTTCAGAATATCACATAATACTGAAAAAGAGCTAGACACAAGCAGTAAGTAGCTGTAGCAACTGGAGCAGTTTGTTTAATAAACCGTACACCTGAGCCAAGAGACTGTTTCACCCTGCTATAGCACTGAATCATATCTCATCTGCAAGATGAAATCACTGTGCTTTTGGTTATAAAACATTTGTTTTATAAAACAGGTCATCCTGTGATCATGGCACACAAGCATGGGGTGAAAAGTTTTGTTTCTGTCTCAAAAGCAGACTTGCTGCCTGTATTAATACAGTTATGTATCAAGACCAGGACCAAGTTAGGACCTGCTCTGCCACTTCCTTGTTCACTCAGAAAAAAAAGAGTAGATAAGATGATGGATGGAGAAAGAGAACAATCAAAACTATGGGGCCTATACCTACTGGACAAGGCACTCCTGATTTCTGTATTGATCTTTACTCTCCACGTTACAGCCTAAGCACTTCTGAGCATCAAATACAGATGCGTTTCAAACCAACATGTCCTTACAAAATCTGTACACTACGTAACCTTGAGCTCCGTAGGTCCCATCATACACATGAGGAAGGAAGGCAGGGAAGGTCTAAATGACTTGCTGAAAGTCACACAGGAAATCTGTAGCAGAAATAGGGAGGAAAACAGACCTAAATTTCACCTCGCTTAGGATCATTGTTCTCCTTCCTCTGTACCTCAAGATTCTTTGGCACAAAAGGGGAATATGCATCTTTTTCTGCCTGGAATGATTATAGGGAGGGAAACACCAGCAAAATACAAACCACCTGTTATTTGCCATAGAGATAGCCTTGAAAATGAAAATACTCCATATTTCAGTAATTTTTTTCCATTGCAAAGTTTCGTAAGTTTTGCTAGTCTCTTTTGAAAGGTTTTACAGTTTAGTTTCTACCATCGGCTTAGTTTTTCCTTACTACTTGCAAGATGTTTTGTTGGCATTCTCTTGACTAAAAAAAGCCCATACTCACAATCACTTTGGTTTTTTAATTGCTTTCCAAATGTTGCCAGTTTTAGAAAAACCTACACCATGTCTGAACAGTTACTATGGAATCTAGTTCTTTTTAATTTATGTCAGAGTGCTATTTGAAGATATTAAGTATCTAATGAGCAAGCTAACGTATTTCCTTATGAAAACAAGGGGAAGAGTATCATATACTGAAAACAAAAGAAGAACCATGCCATAAAGGTAATTTTTCAAGCTCAGCTTCAGGAAGATCAGTAAATCCTCTACTTGAATTTTTAAATTTCTGCACATAAGAAGTATCTGCTAATTCTCCACAAGTCAAACTACTTTTATGCACAGTCATGTAACCATGCAAACCTTATTTGTGGCCATATGTTAAATACGGTGCATGAGGCAGTGTGGGATTCATCACACCAAAAATTTAAATATCTCTGCTGACGATAGATGTCCATAAGCTGCCTATATACCTTAAGCTCCTTTTCCAGTCCGTGGAGATCAGAGCAATACAGTGAGTGGTATCTAGGCCTTAATTTCTTGATAATAAAGCCAGTCAGAGGTGACCAGTTCAAATAAAGGCATCTCCGCAGCAGATACCTACATCTAACCTGTCAGTGATGAATGCCACCTATACAGTAACAGTCCTGTGCAATTGTGTGTGACTCCACTGGTTTACTTACAGATCTCTTCACTTCTCAGTTTTAATTTAAACTTTTGAGTCAGGATTTTCAACAGGATTTCAGCACTGTTGCCTGAAGGTCCTTTTTGAAATAACTTTTCCAAGACTACGGGAGTTAAGTTTCCGTAACGCACTAGTAGATGGTTTCGCTGTAGCTACAAGAAGAGGAAGCAGAGGCTACCACAACAGAGGTATGCAACAGAACACAGTACAGATCTCCTGTATTAATGGAAAGAATCACCAAGTCACCTATTTGACTTCTCCAAGAAATACCCACGGATGTACATTAAATTGCACTCATAACCTTCTGTCAAATTACAGGTATAGAGAACTAGATGTATAGATGTAACAATATGTATAAGGTCATGTTATAACACATTTACTGCTTTCACTGCGCAAAATTTCACTGTGCAAAACTCCTGTCCAGCAGCGCTATTGTAAGGGTATTAAAATTTGTATCATTGTCAATCATCATATACTCACGAATTTCAAGATATTCTATTGGCCAAGTGAGGATTTTCAATAGACTTTACAATTAGGCAACCCCACTGTGCTAAGAAAATAACTAGCAAGTTTAGGTTGAGCTTCAAGAACACTATCACCCTCTACTGGTAAATCAGAATGAAATGTTTTGGAAATGGATTACAAAAAAGTGTGGATTTTTGCTCTTCTTTTAATAAAGTTAGATAATACAATATGAAATTTTTTTTCACCCTTAAGGTTGAAAACAACCTTAAAATAAAGGCTAAATTTCACTGAAACACAAATGGGCACCATCCCTATATCCAAATGTTTTATACATAACATTTACACTAGAGTCTCTTCTACAGGAAAGTTTTTCTGGAAAGTAAGTTTAGTTGCACAGAGATTCTAGTCCTATGAGAATTCAAAAAGCATGTGTACTTTTTACACTTTGGAAAAAAATATTTCTTTAGAGCATATTTTTTCAAAACTAGCCCAATGATAAACTTCTTTAATTAATTTGACCAGAGAAAATCTAGCATTTGTTAGTAGTTTTATGTTGTCTTATTAATACTTTTGAATCATTTACATTGAACTCTTGAAACTCTGAAAATCTACAAAACTCCCATCACATTAGAGTATATAACATGCAAACAGCAACTTCCAGTATAAAGAACTATTCTTGATTATCTTAATATTATAAGCAAGTGATATACACTAAAGAAGAATCTTAGATTAGACATTTGATGCAGTTCTAACACAATTAGCCTAGCGATATAGCTCTGCAATCTTTTATCTTACAGGCAAGCAGCAATATTTCCTGGCTGACAACCAGAATAAGCTCCCGAAAGAAGAGGAAATTACTTCAAGTATCATAATCCTCTGTTACATAGGGCAGCTGCATCGCCACTTTTGGCGCACAGACTTCAGCTTGTTTTGGAGTCAATGATAGATACTCAAATAACAGATAACATCAAAAAGCATCCCATTCCTCTCATACCAGGAGCTCTTCTCTGGAATGCAGTTGGCAGATTTGCAGCCCCTGAGCTTAATTATTGCACCTCATACCTTGGAACGAACTCTTCTATTCTGTTATAGGTGTATTCTCACAAAGCTGAAGCAAAAGAGATCTCTACTTCCTTGATCAGAAATCATGAAATAAAACAACTCCCTTAAAGAAAAAATGAGTTTGGGTGTTTGTGCCATTTGCATAACAAAGAAGAAAATAAGTAAATAAATGTTTAGTTCTCCTGAGTTATATGTTTTACCCCTTTTAAGCCTGTCAGAAATTTATTTTGTTTAAAAACTCACCTAAGTCCAGATTCCGGGCATCTGTCTATACAGGCTAAGACTATGATGAAAACTACGTGGCACTTCTCCCACTACCTATCCTCATCCCCATAAAAGTGTTACAAGAATTAGCTCACAGTTCCGATCTCATTTTTTTTTTTTTGTGGAGACTTGGCAGATTTAAATATTTCTCACATTATTAAATATCCTCCTTTAAATTTCTTTAGCAAGACAGCACTAAATATTCTCAGGCATGTGAAGTGTGTTTTCCTGGCATTTGAAGAAACCGAGGTCACCCAATTTATAAGATCACCATTTTTGAGTGATTTTTTTAGTCCAAAGTTTCAGTTGTTACATTTAAGCCCATAAAGACCAAGGTGTCCTTTAAAATCCTGCCAGACTGTAAATTAGCACCTCACCAGTAGTTACTGAGTATAGCTTTCTAAGACCTCTAAGTAGCTGGAGGGCTAGTTTTACTACCAAGATGGACTATATTCTCTGCAGTCACACTCTTCTTGGCATAATGGAGATGTTCTTAAAACTTGGAATGTTTTACACATATTTTTTTCATTATGGGAAATGGGAGACTTCTGTCAGGCCTATCATTTTCTAGCGTTAAAGGGATGAGTCAAATAAGAATGGACTCAAGATTTTGTTCATAAGAAGAATAAAAAGCCTTTCATAGGAAAGGAGAATAAAAAAGGCTCCCCTTCATAAAAGATAGCTGTTGTATTAATGCACACATTACATACTCAGGTGGCTAGGCTAAGTCATCATTTATCATGAAGTTACCTGGCAGTTTCCATTACGGCCTCGTTTTCAGGCCTCTGCTGTTTTGTTAGACTGATAGTCTGGTCTGAAATTTTCCAGATAAAATGTCTGCTTTGAGGTAGTTTCATTGTTGTTCAACCAGAAGAACTCAGGTGTTTCCGAGAGCACACACTGCCCCAGATAAGACCATGTGGATCCTTTCCCGAGTGAATTTTAAAAGCAGACCTACGCAGAGCTCAATGCAGGGAGGCAAATGGTGCCTAAAGTATGAACCACCAGTCCCAGGAGCTCTGCGTCCAAGATGGAAAGGACACAATCGCCTGAGTCAGTGGAACTATACCGATGCTGCTCTGATTGTGGCTGATGTTTGGTCCCTGAGGAGGGCAGTGCCAGTCAAGAACCCAACCCACGCTCCACAGAGGGGGACTCTGAGATCAGTGTTGGGTGAGGTGCTCAGCCTGGTGCTGTCATGGTACATCCAAGGCCACAGCCTTTGATCATGACCTCCTGGAATCAGCGGAGCAGTCTTGGCAATCAGGTCCCTGTTGTTTTCCTTTCCTTTGTCAAAAATTGAATTGCTTTAAATCCAACTAAAAATTTAGTGTTTCCTACAATGCCTTGTATTTACCACTAGTCACGTACTCCAAATATGCCTTGCCACTAAGAACTGTGACTCAGATTGTATCTTACTCAGGCACTGTGAGAAGCAGGAGAAATGTCTGGTCAAACAAACAAAGCCAGCATGAGGTGCAGCCCTCCAGCTATAAAAGCTGGTGACCACAACCCCAGGTCTCCCTGTACACCCCATGCTTTCTGATGTGCATAATCTCATACTCCCAATTCCTCATGCACTGCAAATACCACTCAGCATCTTTACCGGGGTGCTGCAATGCATATACACAACTATCCTCATAACATCTGTGCTACTTCATCATGCAAGTGCCTTTTAAAGCAAATAATCTGACATATTAAGGGTCAGAATATCATATGTAGTAGCCACCTAGTAGCCTACTACTCTGTAGCCTGTTCTCCCCTACACAACCATAGGAGAATCTAGTGTTCTTTTCATGAAACATGGCTGTTTGAACAGGCAAGGATGGAGAAGGAACGGTATCATGCACTACATTTAGTGACCACATACGTAATTGTAAAAGCTGTTGGTATGAGAAAGTGGTTCTGTTGTTGTTTATTTGTTTTCTTTTTGCCACTCTAGAAGTAAAGATGCTCAGACTGCGAGTGTGTTAGTCCCTCAGAGAGACTACAGAAAGGACTCAGGAAGGAATGATACGGTATTCCCTAAGTAAAAACTAAAACAATGGACCTGGTTTCTCATATCAGCCCCAGCTGAATGCAAATTGCTTAGCTGTCAAACTCTGTGTTTGTTTTTTACCCATTCCCATTCACTAAAATGCTGCGACATCAGGAGTCAGACTTCTCCAAGCAGCTTGGAGCTGTTGGCCAGCTCTTCCCTCCATTTCTCCTGCTCTCTGCACGCATTGTCCAATCTCACATGTGACCAGAACTGAACTCCGATCCTGGTACACATAAAAAGCTCTGTTCATATAATGTTTCCAGACTAACTAAGAGTAGGAGTTATCTGAGAAGCTATAAACCAATTTATGTTGGCAAGATTTCAAGCTCATTTTCTGAGACTCAAGAAAAATCTAATTGTTTGCATAAATACCCACAGCTGCAGCTGGTCTGCAAAGCCCTTGCAGACTTTTCCGCTTTACCTTACAAAAAACCCTACTGAAGCCAACAAGCTTGTCTGCAGCTATAGTGGGTGTAAATGAGGTCCCATGTGGACCTCAGGAGGTTGGTGCAACATGGCAAAACCCCTATGTACTAGTGGTGTAGTGGTTAAAGCCAGTTGTAAGCAGCAGCAGTAATTTTCCTATGGTCGTTGGATCCCTTGGCTGCTGTCAAAGCACAGCAATGTTTGCTGTCACTAGTTCAAGACCTCAGTCTAAAATGAGATTTGCCAGTGCCATGTCACAGGCTAAACTTCTCTTATAAAGTCTAACTTTCAAGAGAGAAACTTGGTTCGAATCCAAACCACAATGGCATATAAGACAAGCAAGCCCATTCTACTCTAACTCAGTAGAGCATCAAGTGACGCTTTGGTCATTGCCTGTGGTTTGTCTCTGGGCCAAAAGAGTTAGCTGCATATTTTCCTTACTTTGTATAAGTTGATGACAAGCCCTTTCTGAAGAACCCCAGCGGATCTTTATAAGCTTACATCCTGAATAACTAACATTAGCTGGGCTGGGAGAACTAATTGTTCCTGCAAATACAGCTGCTGGCCTATACACAAGTTTCTGAGTTTCTGTAAGAAAACAATCGTGGCTATGCTTAAAAAGACAAATTCCTATTTAAATGCTCCATTCTTGCCACGTGGCTATCTACTCAAGTTAGATTTACCTCTTCAAGTTCGTGGGTTGAAGAGTTTAAAAGCAAAAGGTTGTCTGTTCTGTAGAAAGGCATCAGAAATAATGTTGATTACAGTTAAATATAAACAGTAACTCATTACTGGCCTGCACTGAAGTTCACTGAGATTAACAGGCTTCTTCACTTCATTCTCAGCCATCTTTGGATCAGATTATTGCTTTTTATACAGGCAATGTGATTGTACCAAGCATAGGCTGCTACTTCAGTACGAGAGACTGTGTGAAAGGCTACGTAAAAGACTACTAGTCTGATTAACTTTCACTTCTCCTATCTGTGCACTTAATTTTCATTAAGAGGTTTTCTGAATCTACTGATTAGGGGTCATGTGCATTGTCTTGTACAATAATTCAACAAATGTAGGGACTAGACTGGCAGGACTGTTTAAGTCCATAGGTACACTGGCAAAGCTCTGCATGACTTCTTTCAACCTCTGCCTGTGCCCGCTAATAAAGATGATAATTTTAGTGAGTTTTAGAATCCAGTCAGTAAAATATCTAGAGACACCACCTTTCCAAGGCTTGAAGAGTAGAAGTTGAGGAAAAATGCCCCTTACATGTCTGTCAGCTACATTTTGCCTACATAAAAGTGAACTTTAACAGTTACAAAAAGGATGTTAGTTGCAAAAAATCAGGTCACTACTGCTACTCAACTTTTTTTTTTTTTTTAAAAATATAGCCTACAATACATTTCAGGTGTCTGTAAAATACACATATTCTATATGCCCAGCCTTCCTGTTGTAATGATTTTCAAGATCTTCACACTTTAATAACTTCAAATATAAATATGTGTACAATAACATTATTCATGTGAATGTAATGCAGCAGATTTTTTTCTGTTACACCTCTTGAATGCTAAGCTAAAACTTATTCCTGCTTAATAACACCAGTGGTAGTAACACAGGGGTTGTGAATTTCCGTGTGACCAGAGCTTCTCTGCAGCCTTTTTGGGACGCTTATTTCAGTCCTTTAAGTTACTATTATTTCTTGCAGTTACAGAGTATTTATTGCTGCATCTTTATTCTTGGTAAAGTGTTGCTAAATCCACTCGACAAAACCACAATAAATGCATGACAGCCGAGAAATAACTATCTTTAGGAGCTGTCTTCTGATTGCACGTATACACGTCAAAAGTAAGCTCCAGCTGATGATACTGAGAAGGATCATCACAGAAAAGAGGAGCAAAAATACACCCTGTTATCTTGTGTTTCTAAAGCTTTTTTCAGTATAGCTACACTAATTCTATTTGATTTCCAGCTTTTATTTCTTGAAAGATATTTTTCTTTTTCATGGGCTGTATTTACTATGAGGTGTTTTTTCAGAGGCAGTATAACTGAGGGAAGATGAAAATGTGTTATGTACAGGACGAACATACACAGAAGGGTGAAGATCATACATGCTTACAAACACAGACAAAAGCCCACACAGAAGCTGTTTTCCACAGCCTACACCCAGTTAGCAGCAACAACAGTAAGGAATTAATGAAACCTTTCTCAGATGGCTGTAACTGTCTCAGCACAAGCCAAGAGCACACTCCCAAGAAACGTGGGGACTAAAGGCACAATACTTGATTATGAAATTCAATCATTGTCTATACCCCTGTATAAAACAGTGTTGCGTCCAAGGGGGAATCACGCTTTAACCTCTCTCCTGCAGGGCTGTACGAGGGTGGGATGGGGAGAGTGAAGCCACCTCCTGAAGCACCTGGGCAGTGACAGAGGCATGGGGCTGTGCACTCTTTCAGCCTGAGGTCTCCACTGTCTACACATTACGATGACAGCACGACATCTGAGCAGGGACACACTGTTGCTGTGGAAAGGCAGTCTGCCTTGATGGCAACTCACTTCCAAGTATAACAGAGAGAATATACAGCTCAACAGCACCATTCAGCATCCAGCTGACCTTTGCTGTTATTTGCCACACAACAATACATATAGTGCAACTTTTCCAGCACAGGCTTTGAAGCTCCAGGAGCTGGGAATGGATCTTCTTTGTCAATTAATAAATACTAGTATGCAATATCTAAAATGTATTTTAGAATAAGCTTTACTGTAGATGGCCTCATCAAGAGACTATTCGTGCATGTCTTAAATTAAAAAGTCCATCTGGAAACAGAAGGTTTACCATTTCCTGCAAAATAAAATATTCAAAGGTTTCAGTAAATTTAGATTTGTTACATTCTTTTAAAATTGACTTGGCAAAGAAAGAGGATCTGTTTGGTTTTGATGTAGCTAAATCTAGTTAAGAGTCTTGATGAAGCTTTTGTTTGCTTTTAGAGAGCAAGAAAACGCATACAAGTTGAGAATACTCATGTCATCAGGGTACCTTGGGACTTGCAAAGATCAATTTTGTTTTATTTTTTAAACAAAGCATTATTTTCAGAATGTATTAAAAGACCTTACTAATGGGAAGCTAGAATTAGCACAAATCTCAGCAGAATACCAGTTTTCATGATCAAATACAGACATGTAAACTCAGCAGAATACCAGCTTCCATGATCAAACACAACTATTTAAAACACAGCTGTGTACAGTCCTGTACTGAGAATCGGTTCATATTTCCTTGGAGGACAGGGGAAGAGATGGAGGAGGTGAGAATGAAAGAATAGGTTCTGCTTAAAAGGGGTGGCCTAATGTACCACAGTTGGTTTTGTCTCTCTCTTTTGGACACAGCATAGCTGCTTCAGAAGGTCAGGCTAACCAGGGTTGGGAGAGGAAGCAGAGATTCAATCATCCTCTGGCTCAGGCCATGTCTGTCACGAGATGGCCATAATCTTGCTAAAAATACTAGAGAGAAGACAACCATATACCAAATCTGTCCTATGTGTTAGCTCTCTTCTGCCACCTGAGGTATTTTCCTGCAGTCCCACTCAGCTGCTTTTCCCTTAGCCCCACCATAAAATGTTCTTTTCCGCAGTCGGTGATTTGCAGTCCTGACCTGCACTTCTGAGATGCCTAACTGGGTACAGATATAGGGTCACACAGCACATCGGCACAGCCAGTCCAGACTGATGTCTCCATAGGTCTGCTAAAGGCTAAGCAGA
Organism: Pterocles orientalis; assembly: GCA_011057875.1. Lineage (NCBI taxonomy): Eukaryota > Metazoa > Chordata > Aves > Pterocliformes > Pteroclidae > Pterocles > Pterocles orientalis. Next base: position 95,412 of record WKFP01014798.1, on the reverse strand, counting down.
GTGTGCACAACAATGCAAAGAAATGCAAACAGCATCCTCCTCCTCTTTTCAATCTCCTTTAGAAACATGACAGAGAACTGAGTCACTGGCAGATGTGCATATATCACAAACTCCACATATCAAAATATCTCAGTGACATTTTTCAGCAAAAGTTCAGTGGAGCTTCCACTTTGTGGCATTTCATTGCACAGCGAGTGCTTACAAACAGCACTGTGTTGTCTGTTAAACAGCAACACAACGGTTTCTTTCTGTTCTCCAGTGGGCAGTCAACATTGTAGTACATCACTTAGCTCTCAGTAGGAATAACCACAGAAAAGGCTGATGTGAAATGATACTCTACCTTTGAAGACAGTCTCTCTCTCTTAAAGCCACTGACTTCTTTCCCTTAACAGGTTCCATTTGAAAGACTGGCAAAAATTTTTATGAGGTGATTTCCAACAAAAAAATATCAACACGAATAAGGTATTCCATATGACACACAATAGCTGGAGACAAAAGCTCAGGTCTATCTAAAACCATCTTCTTTTTTAGCATCCACCACCAGCATTTAGAGGCAAAATGAAAACTAAGTGTTTTAATAATGGCTCCTAAAACCTACTAGTGGTGAGTGACCTACGGCCCATTAGAAAGTCACAAGGAGGTTGCGTTATGTTATGTGGTGGATATTTTTATTTTCTTACTCATGAGGGTGGCTGGCCTGCCCGCCTGGTTTGTTCAGTGGCATGGCTTGCATTCAGCAATTTCCTATGGCTCTAACTGAACTCATTCCTATCCCGGTCTGCGAGAACAGGTACATAACACCAACCCTTGGCTATTTGAATACAGCAGTCTCTGAGCACAGCTCCACACACACCGTCCTGGAAATAACTCTTCCATTTCAGTGGTATCTCGGTGTGTGTCTGTGTATTACTACCCACCAGCAGCAGCCACATACTGAACTAATTTGAAATAGAATTAGCTATGTCAGTGACAATTTCTGCGTAGATGGGTTCTCCTCTTGTGCATAATTTTTCCCTCAGGATTTGCTCAGAAAAGTGACTGTTTCAATAGCACTATACACAGCTTGTGTATTGCCACTTACTGGATCCCCAATATGCTCACAACTTTTCTACTTGTCAGCTCTAAAACTTAAACACAGGATCTTTCCTTGTCGCTAATAATCCTAGAAATAAGGCCTTGAAGGTCTCATTACATCTCAATTACTCTCTACTGTTTTAGGGTAATCAGCAGATGTGAAATTAATTTGCCCTGCAAACGGAGCACAGCCTGAAGATTTGGTTTTGATGCAGAGCATGGTGTGAAGCTCTAGCACATCCTGTCTCACTTCTGCTGGACACTGTGCTTTTCTAATGGAGATGAATTTTAGGACTGAGTCACAGAAGAGCCCAGGAGCCCTCACTTTAAAGCCATCTTTCACACCGTGGTGTGTTTAAGGATTCACAAAAGGCTATTCAGCAAAGTCAGAAGACAATTGCAAAGTGTACAGCTTGACTTTAGGTTTTGAAATAAAAGGATGTTTATTAATGGTGTTAGAGTTCAAAAGGCTGCACGTTTTACAGTACCAGCCACACGGTGGAGACCTTTACAACAGATTAGTCCAAAAAGTACCGGCTGCTGTGAACATGCACACCTGCTTGCAGAGGCTAGGGGTGCCAGCACTTGTGTCCACAAGCTGTTTCTCCTGTGATGCTGGGGGTAGAGGTTAGCACAGGGAAGTGCTGGATCGGGGCTGCTTTGTCCAACTGAGGCACATGCAGTACACGAAGCGTGAGAGAACGGCGCTTTCCTGCCAAGCACCTGCCAGCCTGAAAAGGACATTCAGTGCCACAAAGACTAATCTGACGGGTAGAGGAGAACCATTTCACTTGTTTTCAGAAACATATCTGTGTTGCTGGAATCCCTTTGTATTTTTTGACAGAGAGTGGTATCTTGGGGCTGAAAGGCTTGCTTTGGAAAACATCCATTTATACTATTTTATAGGCTCCTATTCCTATTATTTTTCCTTTCCCTTACTTAAAAAAAAGGTTGGGGGAGGAAACAAATTAATATAAACCAGAATTGTCAGCTAGAAAGTCTTGCTTCCAAAATAGATTCATTTTGTGGCTTTGAAAAAAAATACTTAAATCTGTCTTTCTCCAATAGTAAAATAGATACGATACCATACTTTGCTAATTTACAGATTGTTTTCAAGGAGTTTCTTTTTTCCCCTCAAGGTTTAGAAATTATAATGATTAATATTGCTACTTCCTTTACCTACTCTTAAATAGAAACAACAGGACATACTGCAAAATGTCACCTCTGTCCAAACTTCTCTTTTCTGCTCTCCTCGAGCTCTAAGACAGACAGCAATAAACCAAGGACTGCCTGACTATGGGCAGAACAAATTTTGTGGAAGGTATGAGGCTGTTACTGTTCCTAACCCAAGATTGGCAAAAATACTCAATATAGCAATGAGGTTAGTCAAATTCTTAATTGTCTTGTATAGAGAAACCTAAAAAAGAACACCAACACGACCAAATGTGTAAACAACATTAGCAACATGTCATGGAAAAATATAAATTTAATACTTATGGAAGATGCCAGAGTGGCATGCCCCTGTTCATCCTACAGCAGGCATTAGCAGAGACCCTTTAGGCCTGCACAAGTACCAGCAGCTCAAGTCAGCGACACCCGACTGCTTGGGTTTGGTGGAAAAGCTCAGTGACCGACAAGGCGTCAGGTTTTGGTTTTGAAAAATTTGAGGAAACCCTACCCAGGTCGTTGCTCAGCGTAGGGACTGTAGAGATGCTTTTGGGTTTTGACGATGCCAGCAAGAGATTGCAGAACGCAGGAAAGAAATGTGATCCCAAGAGACTGCCTTGCTCACTGCCTTGACAACAATCAAACACTCACAGTAAGGCAGTTTTTAGTTCATCTAATATTCAACCTCTTTATTCTGCCCAGTGCAGGTTTGCTCACTCACAATGCCATATGACATTAAGTCAACCAGTCACACCGTTCCACCAAAAAAAGGACATTCTGTTTCTTTAACAAAATCCACCTTCCACAAACTCACTGACTGGCATTAACTATATTTTTAGCCTCTAATTCTTTGCCGATACAGTTTTAAATTAATTCTCCCATGACTTTTACCAGAACTGACCCCAAGCAAACACTCCAGTAATTTTCTAGGTCACCCTTTTACCCTTTTTAAATATTGGAAGTATATGGCAAACCTCCAAACTGTCAGTATTTTCCCCATTTTCTTCAGGCTTTGTTAAAAGTTAACACTAACAGTTCTGAAGAATTTCAGAAGGTAATTGGTTAAATCACAAACAGCTGAGCTAGACTGAATTGTTTCAACTTCCTCCATATTTTTGCCAGTATTTTGAATTGCACTGTATTTTTGTCTTAGCAGAAGAGCAGAAAATGAGATTTAATATGCTTGTGTTTCATTTTTTGCTTTGACATTGAAGAAACTGGGATTATAAATAGTCTATATATAGGAAGTAGCAGGCCATAGATTTAATTGCTAAGTCTAGAATAAAGTATATTAATGTAGTAAGAAATAATACTTTTTCCCAGGATTTGGGAAGAAATACAGGGCTAAAGATCATTTTGCCATAATCTGATTAAACACAAAATGTGTCTCCTTCAGGAGGAATAATCTCCTTCAGTATAAGTGGTCTACAAATTGGCAACCAAAATAGGCAACTACCATGAGTTGACTGTAAAGGGCTATGAAATCTATAGTATGTGTAATGCAAAAGAGGTATTATTTATGCTACAAACTCCAGAAATCATGCTGTGAATTCTTCAGTACTATCACAATCCATAAAGGCAATCTCCTCTCCACGCCCCATTCTTTCAAGAACAACCTACTGTTCTTCGCAAATAAACCCCGCCACTATCTGGTCTGTTAAACACACCTGGAAGTTGCTGACCAAACACTTGCAGCATTACCAAGCCTCATTATGTTTTATAACTCATCTCAGATCTCAGATGTAACTGATCACATAAGAATCAAAACTTTCATAAATAAAAAAGAAGTCAAAACTGTGAAGACCACCCACCTTGGGAGCATCTATATGGTTCCGAAAAAAACAGTCCTACACAGATGCCCTCCCTCACCGAGCTCAGAAAAAAAAATGCAAACAAGCAATCACAAATTTTGAAACAACTTTAACATTTGCGTCTCTTGTTTCTTGCCTACTTACAGTTGATAAATCATGAGACACAAATGCAGCTACTCCCTCTCCAAGACACAGTCCTTTCAGATCATCTTGAAGGCACCTGCAGCAGAAAGCAATAGAGAATGATCATTTCTGTTCATTGGCTTATATGTCCCTAGCAGATAAATCAAAGGCTGTAATGTCCGTTTTTGAATCAAGCCATATGTGCTCATAAACAGTTGTCTTGAGATTGTATTCTGAAGTTTAAAATCTTGCACTACAACTATAGTAATACACACTTAACTGATAGACAATCTCTTGTGGCATTTAAAGGCACAAACCTTGCCGTAATGCTGAGTACTATGATAAGAACAACTGCAAGAAACAGTCACTCAGCTCCTTACAGAAGCTATTTTGGATTTGTGTCTTGTGTTTGCTTAGCTTAAGTGTTTTTTAACACAAGATACTAATTCTTATAAACCAGCTTTGCATTAACTGACTTCAAATAAAGTGTATCTACAGACTTAGTGAAGGAGATGGAAATAATACTTCCACTTTAAAGACAACGCAAAAACATTGCGACCATTGGAAAAGCAAGTCATAGCCAGCTTTTTTACATTAACTTCTCTAATTAAGCACAGGAAAGACATGGACCTGCTAGAGCAGGTCCAGAGGAGGCCACAAAGATGATCAAAGGGCTGGAGCACCTCCCATATGAGGACAGGCTGAGAGAGTTGGGGTTGTTCATTATAGAGAAGGCTCTGGAGAGACTTTCTAGCACTTTCCAGTGCAGAAAGGGGGCTACAGGAGAGGTGGGGAGGGACTCTTGATCAGGGGGTGGAGTGACAGGACAAGGGGGAACAGCTTTAAGCTGAAAGAGGGGAGATTCAGATATTAGGAAGAAATGTTTTCCTGTGCAGGGGGTGAGGCAGTGGCCCAGGTTGCCCAGAGAAGCTGTGGATGCCCCATCCCTGGAGGGGTTCAAGGCCAGGCTGGATGAGGCTTTGAGCAACCTGGGCTGGTGGGAGGTGTCCCTGCCCATGGCAGGGGGTTGGAACTCTATTATCTTAATGGTTTTGGTTGGAAGGGACCTTTCTATGATTCTATGATTCCCTTTTCTGCATTGCTATATGATCATTATAATAATTACAAAGTATCAGCCTCTTAATGGAAGTTGCATTAGATCTATATTCACAAATGCACAAATACTCATCTACTTGCTATAGAAAGCAAGGACTATCTCATGATTGTTTCCCTAGCAAGCATGAAAGGAATCCATAAATTCAGCTCCAGAGGAGCATGTTTTCCATCAAAACCCAAACACTGTAGAAAGCTTATGTTGAGGCACAGCCTCCATAAAGTATTCAATGACTGGTTGATCTGGAATATCTCAGCTTTGTGGATGTCCCTATAGAATTAGCTTCAAAGACACTAAAGCTATCTAAGACAGAGCGAGCCAATGTGCAGTCTGCTTGTGTATATGTTGCCCAGACCAAACACATCCCACAGAGAAAGGCATTCAGTTTCTAGTACTACTGCCTTTTGACATTTTACAAAAGACAGTGACATGTGTTGATGCTGTATTAGATTTGGGATTCTTGAGCTTTCTTGTGGGTTTTGTACACCCACTCCCCACACACAACGTTTTCTTTTCTTACACAAATATTCACAGAAATGAATAGGAAAACTGTTAATAAGGAAATAATGGGTGGCCATACAAAGCTGCTTGTGTCATTAGGCAGGTGGCCTTCTGCGCTAGGTAAAGTCTTGAATGCTGGCTGGATACATTTAATAAACCAAAGGCAAACCTTTCTCCACAGGAGTCTATCTTGCAACAGCAGCAAGGCACATGTTTCCACAGAATTAATTCCCTTCCCTTTACAACTAGTTTTAGGTAAAACACCCTTGTGTATTCTAAACACACCGTGTATCTTTCTTAATAGCTGGTTTCATACACACACCACATATTGAAATCAGAAACTGACCTTATGAGATAGATACAGCCCCAAAAGTAAATGAACATTTTGCCTGGATTAGCAATGAAGAGTGGTGACATAGATGGAATAAAGATGCAGTAAATTTCTAGGATTCAGGAGGATCACAGTGTCTCCAGAAAGAACTGGATGGCTCAGAATATTATAGTAGAAATAAAATGATGTTTCACAACAAAAATTAATGCACACACACTTGAGAAGCAGTTACAAAAATTCCAGTGATAAATTTCCTGCTGGAAATAAGAGAGAGATTAAAAAATATATATTTGAATGCATTAATCTGAAACAAGACTTCTATAAATTGCTAATGTGGTGCAATGAAAAAAAAAGAAAAAAGCAAGAGGACAATTTTTCACTATGAGAATGATCATCCATTGGAATAATTTCCCCAGGGAAGTGGTGGACACCCCAACGTTGGACACTTTTAAGATTCAGCTGGACAGGGTGCTTTTGCCAAGAAAGGCTGGACTAGATGATCCTTGAGGTCCCTTCCAACCTGGTACTCTATGATTCTGTGAAATCCATCCATTAGCATGTTAGAAGCAGCTTTCCATTAAAACCACATAAGCACTAATAGCATTGTACTGACACTGTGAAACTTCATTTGTAGACAATTTTGATCATATAAACTTACCAAAAATGCTCCAGATGAAAGCAAGTACAGAGGAAGGCTTCAAGAAAGATTACAAAAGGAGTTAGCTTATTTATGTTAGAAAAAATAGTAAAAAAAGAAAAAACAAAGCCAAACAAAATATACAGGAAGCCAAGCAGCTGGTCGCAGTTAAGTACAGGCAGGTACTAAACTCTACTCTGAGCTGGTCATTCACTGAAGAGATGGCCTTTTCAGCTCTGCAGGCAATTTCTGGCATAATTTTTTTAAACTTTATGTCCCATCTTACAAGAAACAGATGAATCTGAACAGCAAAATATCCTCAGATTGCTCCTGGATATTGCCAGATGCAGAACTACCGGACTGAAGGAAAAAAAATCCATCTTTAGAATAGAAGATGATAAGAACACTGACAAATAATGAAAGGAGTGAAAAAAAGAGATCGATTTAAGAAGGAGTCTTTGCATGGATGCGGATATGTTTATGCTTAAAACAGACAGGGGTATTTGACTCACTGATTATTAATGTTAGTCCAATATCCAAGCTTCAGATTCATCCCTTGTGAAATTCCTTTCAAAACAAATCTATGGAGCCTGGACAAGACAAATGTCACATATTGTGGACATCTGGCCTGGAAGGCAAGGCATGGACACACAACTCAGGCTGTAGACATCAACTGTTTCAGCAAAAGGAGAATTTCTAGAGCACAGGTTTTACCCAGTGTACATGAGAGACCCTCACTCCCTCAGAATGAATGTCAGGAGACCGCAGCCAGATGAGTGAGTTTTTCTTGCACAGACACTAACACTTAACAACAAAACCAGCAAAAAAACAATTTAATTTCTTTGTTCTCAGTTTTCCATTTCTAGTTTCTGCCAGTTAGAGCAATTTAAGGCATTTTCAACTTCAATGCAAGAAGCATGAACACTTGTATATCTCACAATGGGCACAGAGTAAAACAGCATTCCCTTTTCCAAAGAAAGACTGTCTTTTATTCTCAAAGACATTTCAATGGAAAAAATTATTCCAGGAATTACCTTAAAGATTTCCACCACAAGAGTTAAATAACCTGACAAGGGCAATGGCCTGTCACACAACTTTAGCATTCCTGGGATTAGATGTTAAATATGAACAATTACAACCATACAACTTTTCTCTTTATTACCCAGACCTCTCCCTTATGCAACACAAATCTAAATAAATCTAAAAACAGTGACTCATACCCATCTACTGTGCACTAAATCCAATGGCATGTAACACCATTGTTCAAACTTTAATAATTCCATTCAGAGCTATCTTTTGTTCCTCTCCTTTGTCAGTCAACCCACTTTAATAACCATAGAGGCTGTTAAATCTATAAAGCTCCTGATTTTTGTGTGGCTCATCTTGTTAAAAAGCTTATTACACAACACAGCAGTTCTTTTCATGGTACACACTGATCAAGAATGGGTACATCACTGCTTTGTCAAAGCAGGAGCATCAAGCTGCTCTGGTCAAAGGCCACATTCAGGTTAACAACGTACATGTTCGCTGGCCACAGCTGGTACCCAGACATTATCAGCCTCTGTGTATCGTGTACTTTTGCAACTTTGATTGCTCAAGGAAGATAATTTTCTTTGGAAAGCGTTAGCATGTGCTTTACTGTTAATCTTATCAATCTACATAGGCATCTTTTAGGTAAGAACAGACCTAAAAACTGATTCAGCACTGTAAAAACAAGTGACCACTTCTATGAAAAGCTTATTTTGTGAAGCATTTCCTAGAACAGGCTACAGGATACCACCTCAAATTCAAGATTTCTGCATACTGTCCTCAGCCCTGGGCAAGACATTTAACCCCTTTGTGGCTCAGGTTCTTATTGCTTTGCTGAGAATGGCAAAAGTAACTTGAAATTTTAATTAGCATTTTCAAGGTACCTCAAAAACAGTCTGTGGTCTTGCATCTCCAGGCAAATGCCAATGATGTAATTCAGCAATGAGTTTCCAGATACCACATTCCCCTGAAGAGAACCTGTGACACACGAGGAGAGGTTGAAACTATTGGGTTTGTTCAGCCCTACAAGGAGAAGTCTAAGGGGAGATGTCTACAACAACCTCATAGGAAAGCATAGAGAAGGTAGAGCTAGACTTTCTTGGAAGTGCACAGCTATATGGCGGGAGGCTACTGACACAATCTGGAACATGGGAAATTCCAGTCACATACAAAATGAGTCTTTTTCACAGTGAAGGTGGTAAAAAACCGGCCAGAGCATGTGAAATCCCCACTACTGGAGATAATCAGACCTAGATAGGACAAGGCCTGAAGTAAGCAGATCTAACTGGATCTTCTTGGAGGAGGAGGCTGGACCTAGATGGCCTCCACAGGTTCTTTCTAGTCTGAATTATTCTGTGATTCAATGACAATTATGCCTTTATTCTTAGATTAATATTCCAGGAACCGAAAGAGCAGGAAAAAGTCATTTGTGCCAACATACCACCTCTCTCCTGTCCCCAGGCCTTTTTCCTATATTTTTGCCAAATGCCAAACACAGCCTTCTCCAGGAACACCTCCAAGGTAACCTCAACTTTTCTGCTTTAACAGTAATTAATTCATTACCTGCTGGATAGAACAGTTTGTTTTCCCACTTCATTATCACCAGGTATTACTCTCAATATAAAGTTAAGTGGGAATCCAGATTTTTTTTGCAAAAAGCCCAGATGAAAGCCATAGGGCCAAGGATGATGATCTCCAAACACAGTACTAAATTGTGTGAGCTGGGTCATTTGGTGTTCTTACTTTGGAATTATGCTAGTTTCTGGCAAAAAGTCTCAACTTGACCACTTTTACAGTAGGCATTTTAGGTGTTATTTGCCAGTAGAGGTGTTTTAATTACCTTTTGAACCTGGGTGAACAATAATTAAAATAATAATAAAGAAGACTCACTCCATTAAACACAATAGAAGCCGGATTTGTTCATTTGCTTGGATCAAGGCACACTGATGGTTTCATTTTGTAACAGTTTCACTGCTTTCAGATGATACATTTACACTAAAATAGTCTCCATTGTCCCTCTTGCCAGAACTTTTAACTCTTATATAACTTGTTGCATTTAGAGATCTCAAAGCACATTTTTATTCATGAAGATATGGAACAAAAAAAGCAGTCAAAGAACTTGCCAAAGTCACAATTTGCGTTTCATTGTTAAAACAACCTGGTACATTCAATTCCCTGCTACTCAGCCCACTTCTCCTGTTACACAAGTACCTGTCTCAACAGTCAGGGAAAACGTTTGGATAGCTGTTGATGTGGAACACAAGCGGAATAAGAGCAAACCTCCTCAGTTTGCAAAAGGTCATGCAGCTTTACAGACTGCAGTCTCAGAAAATGTTAACGCTATTCCATTAGTGGAGCAGCTTTGCTCCTGCATTGCTCCCCTAGAAGCGTTCTTGCTGTCTCTTCTCATCTGTGGGCAGAATGTTTCCCAAAACCATCCCTGGAGACATATCCTTTCACAGCCTGCCTACACCACTCTAATTGCTAAGGTCAACATTTCATTTGTATCTCTTTACAACAGCAAAGCACTGTGCACTGAAAAATGCTGCACGTCTAGCAATATTGTAAAGTAGCAAATAGTACTTGCTGAAACAAATCTTAGAGAAACTCAGTGAAATTCAAATTATTGTGAAAAAAAAAGAACCCATCACCAGCAGCTAGTAAAGACTGTTAGATTATCTGCACTTCTATATTCAAAGCAGCATTATGGGTGTCAAGGAAGAGAAAGAACTGGGAATGTTCCCAAAAGTTCATTAAAGCCTTTTCATTCCAAAATGAGATAAATTTCTCACACATATTTACATGATGGGCTCTGTATACAGAAAGCACACCACTCTGTTTTCCATGACCATCAACATGCTTAGCATAATTTTCTTACCCATTTGTGCCAAGTTGTTAAAATGTGAGACAAGAGACACTGAGGGCAATCATGGGAGGGACTTAAAGAGATTTTCTCTCTCCAGTATCTGTTTGTGCTTCTTCATCCTTTCAAGCTCACTCTGCAGTTACAGTTACTCTGCCTGAGGTTAGATAATATTTGAATAATTTAGCTTAGTTTTACAGGAAGATGGGCTCACAATTCAGTGACATAGTTTTACTCTCCTCCCCGCTCTCCCCCCCCCCCCCCCCCCCCCCCCCCCCCCCATTACTCCAGAGCTCCTGTTAAAAGGTACTAGCTTGATAGTTTCAGATTACAAAGTTGTCCCCTTGACACAGCAGGTCAAGCTGGAACACAGACTTTGTCCCTGCAGTCCATATTCCTTTCTTGCCTCCTCTGTCCACACTTTGAAAAAAACTTCTAATAGGTTTTTAAATCTTCTTGAACAGTGATCAAATAGAGACAGAACAAATTGAGGACTAAATTCTGTTATGAAGGACACAAGGAGAAAGCCTTTCTCCTGCTGGTTGGGAGGTACCATCAGAACTGATCTGACCCCAAGGTTCAGCTCCCAGGAACACAGGAAGAGCAACACGTGTTCTGGGGCTATAAGAGCTCTTCGGCTTGTAGGAAGACACCTGGAACACAATGAAAGGGTTTCACTCTTCACTACTCCCAAGACCTACAAGCAACTTTAGGGGATTATCCAATCTTTTATTTTACTTTATTATTTTTCTCATCCAGCAGTGGGGATCTGTCCTCCAAGCAGGTGTGTGGCATGGGAAGCTCTCAAAGAAGCCTGTATGTTCCCATTCCATAAGCTCTTTAGCACAGGCAGATCAGTGGAAATTCAGAGACACAAGGACTCTGCAAAAACTGATCTACGTCTCAAAGTTTCCTAAGAAACCTGTGCTGCTTACAGAGGGAAGGCAACTACATCAGTCCTAAGAAAAGTTGACCAGAGCACTTAATCTGTGAAACTTCAATCTCTAATGGCTGAAACACAGAATCACAGTTAGTTGTCACAATTCTGAATTTGACTTTTAACTCTTGTATTAAAAAAAAGAGAATACTGTCCTACAAAGAGCTACACTTGCATCACTGAGAAGAAAACAGAGGGGAATCAGATCTTCCTCAGGTGAGAAGGTGTTAACAGGAGGGAACATAACCTATCAAAACACAGCATTACGTCAGCCCTCAATCCTATTAGAAAGTCTATTTCTTTTAGGAGCCAATACAAGAACTGGCAAAGTCCTACCATTCCCCCCACAATCTCCATGCCCAGTGATGAACTTGTCCAATTAAACAGGTAAGAAATATCCTCCCCACTCCACCTAGGGAGGAGGTTTGAAGCAGAGGATATATAACTCTTCATTTGTTCCCAGCTAACTGCAAAGTAAGCTTAGGAATCGTTTCCTGCCGAAAACAATATGCTGGTGGCACGTATGCCTATGTGTGTTAGCAGATCTATTGTTTCACGTGTCAGTATGTTTGTGTACGTAAATATTAATGAAATAGATGCCAAACAGGAACTGAACTCCTGCTGGGAACTGCTCCTTCCTGCCATACCCAGGGAAGCAGGGAATGAAACATTCAGCAACTGTGCAAAAACTGATGAAAAACAAGCACCACTATCTTCTATTGTGTCTACGAAAGTATAAAAAAAACTCTGAGAAACTAAACAAGTGTATTTATGTTGCTCTCAATTGGGGCTTCTTGTTATTCTGGGGTTTTTTTGTTTTGTTTCAAATGCTAACCTGATTTAAATAACAAGAACAATCCAAAAATTTATACTCCTTGAGAAACTTAGAAACCAAATTTGCCTTCAATACCCAGGAAACTCACTGGTACAATTTAGGCTCTTTCAAAAACTATTTAGGAAATATTTTACGAAGTAACTCTATGAGCCTTTTGCATTGCAGAAGAAACCTAGTGTTTTCCTGAATTTCTTAAGGAGAAGCAACTGTATTTCAACAGGCAATATTTACAAGGGAAAACTGTATTTCTTCTGCTGTGCAACAAGACTGTATCTGTTCTGCTGTGTGATGGCCATTTTAAGGCCACATGAACTTTTTTTTTGTAATTTGCATTGGCTAATTGTTGGTGCTCCCAAGTGACTGGATTTTATACACTACACAGAGCAGCTTTACCAAACTCCTCCGCTTTGCTATTACATCTTTTACTTCTGTTTTCCATCTCTGGCCTATATGTGTGCTACAAATAGTTGTATGACTGTTGCATGTGTAGACACATCTGATCTGTATTTAGGCAGCTGTTGGTACCCATGGCTGAGAAACCACAGGAGCACACATATTAGCCCTGGGTATCCCTGTCTGTCTTGGGCACTAGGTTCTTTCTCAAACATATAGCTGCTGCCTTTAGAGCAGAACATTAAACACATAGATGATGTTATTATTTAGAAGAGACTCCATTTAGAAGGGACAGGAAAAATATCCTTTCTAGGGATTAAAAGAAGTCATTTATTTAAAAACTTCCTAAGGGGAATTGGGGCTTGTGGTTATTGTCTTATTTCTAAAAGCATTATAAAAATGCTAACTAATTGCCCAGGCACTGATTTTGTGAGAGTGGCCAACTCACTGAACATGAGGCTCTTTCTGAGATTTCTGGAAGAAGCCACCTTTTAAAAATCCCTTCTTTAATTCTTGCTGTGACTAGGAATTTTGTAACTATGGCAACACTGTACCATCTGTATAACAGTAACATGTTATAGTATCCATCTGGTAAGTAGAGGATTACTTCATCAAATCATACATTTTACAACCCCTGCAAGTGGGAAGCGTGTTTACCCTGTGTGGTTTGAATGCAATGACACAAGACAGCAAAACTGCCGGAAACCTCCTCACCTGAAAGGACAGACACATACACCAAGGTTGTGAGACGGTTAAATGGTTAAAGACCGAGCCATTACTTCATCTTTTGTTACACTACACCTCCCTCCTGCCTGAACCTCCTGCTGGAGAGACCCGCCTCTGGCAGAGCTGTGGTTTCAAAGACCTGGTAGGTGACACCTAAAGCAACAACAAAGCAGATGTGGGAAAATGCTGTGCTTTAAATATTATGTTATTAACTGTTTTGTATGAAATACAGAAACCTGAGCTCCAGCTTTGTCATTTTTTCTATTCCTATTTATTGCTTGAAAGATGAGGCTAATACTTACACAAAGGATTTACAAGTGGATGAAAGCAACCAGGACAAGTAAAGGAATTTATTAAGCTTTGAAAAGTCATGAGGGAACGAAAAGTAGCAGAGAGAAAGGGAGAGTGAAGCAGTTTTAAAGAGAGACAATCCAGTGACTTTTTGTGTTACTTATGTGGAATTAAAATTAATTTTTAATGTTTCTCAAATAAAAAATGAGACAGGCTCTATCCAAGCAGCAGAAAGACTTAAATCTGCCCCATATTTGACTATTAGTTCTTCTCTAGTAGGAGAAGAAAAAAAAAAAAAAAGAGTGAACATCCATGAGAGAGGAAAAGACAAATAAGTCAAGAGAAAATGAAAAAAATCCTAAACCTTTCAGAGAACAGCATAGACTAGTCACAGCACTGAACCAACACCAACATCTCTAGAGGCTTATACACCAACCAGGATCACAAACAGCACTGTTTGGGGGCACACAGAAGTGAAACAGGTTGAAAGCAGCCCGATAAAGTGGAGTCAATCTGGAAGCCTTGGCGACTTCACCAGCCAACTGTTGCAAGACCTTCAATCCAAATTCACCTGAAAATTCAAACCTGAGTGAACTTCAGAATTCAACAGGTTGATTCTATCTCCAATGCATTCGTTGAAAAAGGAATACATTTCTACTAGCCAAGCTATTTCAAGTTGTAATCTTATCACGTGGTACACACTTTCCACCTTGTATCCTCATTTTTTACTGAAATTATTAGAAATGTTTTTCATCCAGATACAATGTCATAAATCTCAATTTTAACAGGATGACAAGTTTAGTTTCAATCCCTAATGAAACACATCTTTGGTATAGCCTGCCTCAAAAATATTTTTGTTCCCAAAAATTTTATAAAGAAAATATCTTCCCTGTAGGAACAGTTCCCCCCCATCTGCAGTTCTTTTTAATGTGAAGGAGGTGAGGGAGAGGAATAAAAAAATTGCTTGACCTGTGACCACCTTTGGATAAACTTTCTGGCACAAAAATTGTGGTGCCTAAAGGCATGTTCTTCACTGTTCCCTGGTGCAGGAACTGACAAGTTAGTGCTTTACAAGCAGAAATGATGTAGTGCTACTTCCAAGGCAGATGCAGGACCCTATTAGTGAACAAATTCTACAGTCAAGGTACATTCTTTCCACAATTTTCATGTACAGATATTAAACTGAGTGGCATATATGTTCTTCAATCTTAAAAAGCAAATAAATAGACTTCTCAAAGTTTGCTGGTAGAAAGAATCAGCTTTGTGGGATATAGCAGTTGCAGTGTTATCTAAAGAATGCATCAGTGCCATAAAGCCGTCTTCTCTGCTTTTCTCTTTGAAAGCAATGAAATATTACCCTCCACTTAGGACAATGGGTTGAGTACACCTCCTCTCTTGGCTGCCTCTTCTTTTCTCCAGTTATGTATCATGAACATTTTATAGAACTGGTTATACTCCTGCCATTCAGTGAAGGGAAGACACAGGTCTACTTCAGTTCCTTTCAACTCACCTCCTGATCAAAAAGGAGGCTTGCTTAGCATGAATTAGCAGTGTTTTATATGCACTAAAATGTTTAGTCTATCACACACGCGCCCACGTGGAACTCTTCTGAGTTGCTTGCACCTTGCTTTCTCCCCTAGCACCCATTCCCCGTTGATCCTGCTGTCCGTACCAAACCTGCAGAGACGAATGATTTCAGAAGGCAGGCAGTGACAAGCGAAGGGGAGCCTCTCCCAGTGCTGGCCTCCGGCAATTTCCTTCAGTATCAGAGGAGATAAACCCTGTTTACATTACCATTCCCTGGAAAGATAATGAGATTATTTAGATGATGTCTGGACAGTGCTTTCAACATTTAGAAGAGACACATAATGCTAAGCATTATGATAAATGTCTCCCCTTTCTTTTTAATTCCCTAATTACCAAATACCTACAGGCAGCCAAAATACAGAGTTGAGTATGCCAGCAATGCTGGTGTAAATCCCTGGCATCACACATCAATATGCCCTCTCATGTGAAATTAAAACCTCCTCTTTGAGCATTAGTGGAAACAAAAGATGGGCACTCGAACAATCAAAGGCAAAACAGAAAATGGGAAGAGAGGTGATTGGAACAAATTGGACTGAGTTAACCTGTCTGCTCAACTCTAACCAAAGGGCAGCCGCTCTCACATTAGCCACAAAATATCCCATGAGGCTTACCAGCAGGTCCTGACCAGTCGCATGCTAAGTTTGATGCTCATCCTTCACTGCATGCAGTTTCTGTAGGACATCTTCCACCTGAAAATCCAGTGTTAAAAGGTTCTGTGGGTTACCTTTATATAGCTTTTCTGGAGTGATCTGAGAGAAATCACCTCTTTTCTGCATTTGCGCCATACACAAAACCAGATAAAATACAGTTTATATACTGCGGTTTGCAATATTTAAGTTAGTTTTGGTGATAAAACAGCTTGACATTTCAAACTAAAAGATATTATAGAAGCATTATCAATCTTAAAATGAAATACTCAATTTATTATTGATTTCAATGAAATGTCCTGAATTCTACACCTATTAACAAGCAAACCGCTTTGACTTGAGTGTAGGGCTGTTTCCAATTACAACCCGCTAATTTATCCGGTATGTAGGCCAGAATCATGATAACACTTTCACTTAGCTTAACAGTCCATTCATTTTGCAAAGCCAATAAAGTGCTGCTAGTCCTCAATTACAGTCTAGTTCTATAGTTGTTCTTGTGTACCCAGGAAAAAGAGGCTCAAAATGGACCTCCCTGTTCATCAAACTCAGCCTCCTTTTGCCACAAACAGTATTTCTGTATAACTATTATATAATCCCTTTCTTATTGCATCAAGTTCCTTTACTCCTCCTGTTAGGACATCTTCTAAGAACTTCATTACTCTTGTTCAGAAGCCTCCGTCCAATTTTCAGCTTATGCTTGGACAGTTTGTATCCTTTTGTTATTATGTTGACATCTGCCTTCAGCTTTATAGCTTTTTCCCTGCTGGTACATACCCCCCCCCCCCCCCCCCCAGCTCTGTCTGGAGACAGGAATGATCCCCTGTACTCCCACAAGTCCCTGGGAAAGCACCAAAGTGCTGCTCAGCTCGTTCCAACAGAAAGAACCACAAAGTAAACCCACCAGCTCTAAAGACCAAAACAGACAAAAGCAGGAAAACCACAGTAACCAACTTGTGCTGCACGGATACCTGGAACCTGCTGGTGCCACAGGCCATGAAAGGCACAGACACTGAGCAGGACTCACCTGACCCTTGTTAATATTTAATCTACTTGAACCTTTGAAGTACTTTTCTCCCTTTCCTGCCAGGGTTATGCTAGGCATAAAGAAACCCCTTCCTGCTGCTGCTGCCAGTGCTTGGGAAGCGGAATCTGCAGGGCAGTCAGTGCTGTTGGCACTCCAGCAGACCTTCACCAGAACCACGATGGATTGCTGTGCATGTCTGCAACATCAGTTATGTCCTCAAAATAGTATGACACGTCCTAGCTGCACCTTGGTAACCTTCTGGCAGCCTCTTGTGACTGAAGGTGGAAAAAAGAATGAACATAGTCAGGACAAATAGCAATATAACTATGTGCTGGGGGGCAAGGGGGAGAGGCAATTTCCCACATGTTTGTATAAAACAATCCCAGGGGGGCAAAAAAATTTCACAACTTTTTTTTGCTTCATAAAATCCACAATAAAAACAGATCATATTAAGCAGAAATGAGCCTACCAGAACTTATGAATAACTTACATTCTTCCACTGGAGCCCAGCCAGTTACCCTTGGAAAAAATTCCTGTTTACTTTGTAGTGAATGTGAGAGACATGCAGTCTGCCAGAAGCTGTTACCACAGTAAAAACACAGCCAGAGGCTGTCACAAATGGGGAAATCACAGAGAAAGTTAATTTGTTAACTTCAAGGACAAAGATTAAAATAATATCTATTTGCTAAAAAGTTATTTACTTTATCACATAGAAGACTTTACATGAAAGCTATTCTGACTCAAAGGCAAATTTCAGATACTTCTTCAATGGTTAGCTTGTTTTTCAAATTCTATTAGATTCACAAAGAAAACTTCTTGTTGTTCTCCATTTGGCTGAGATTAATATTTTTCTCTACAACTGCACCTTTCTTCCACAAAGCCTCAGCCAGGATGGTTGCTTTAGGAGTTCAGATGCCAGCGCCCTTGCTCAAGGCACCTCCTGAAATCTGAGTATCTCAGGGATGACGAGACATGCTTGCTCTTCTGGCTCTTCAGCAGTTCAATCCCAAAGTGAGTGCTATATACACTATGTCCTAAACTATAAGCCTGCAATTTTAGAAGTCTCAGAAAACATGTATTTCCAGTACCCACAAGCCTGAATTCTGAGGCCCGGTGAATGTGACAAGTTCATTCAAGAGAAAAAAGAGTAATATGTAGCCCTTACAGCTCACACATTTTTGCATTGTAAGTTTAGATTCATTCCTTTCTGATCTTCAAAGGTGAAAGCATTTTTTTATCTGTTTCCACACTTTTGTACACAATATTTGTATTCCTTCTTTCTTGGTAAAACTTAATGTAAACTGTAAGCTGAACAAAAATGCACTTTCTCGTGCTCATTTACATTCTTAATTCACCCTTTCATTTAACTCATCTGCCTTTTATAAGCAACCTTCCTCTTGTCCCACAAAGTAATCAAGGGCTCATGATCTACAGATGTCTGCTGTCTCAAATCAGTCACGTGCACCCCAGCTGTCATAACTTCTTTCTGTCTCTGATATATTTTTCTATTGTCTGTCTCATTCCTTTAAAACACATTTTCTAGTCTTTGTTGTTTTGCTTTATACTTAAGACCAAGAACATGTTTAAGGCTTTTCCTGAACCAGGATCCAAGAACTGTTGACCTGATAACCTTGTAAGGGTAATAAAAACAGGAGGCAAATATCACCTCAAAGAGACACTTGAGCATATCTGGCCTTGTCAGAAACAGGAAATACCAGGAGTCTTATGTAAAAAGATTTCTAACCTAAATTTGCAGATCCAAGGGGCTGGAATGGCTTAAATATGGTTCAGATAAACATCCAGACTTTCTGATGACTATCCAAACTCTTTGAGAATCTGGAAGTTTTGAGGTTCACTCATCAGCACTACCTTGAGTACATCCTGGAAGCAGCCTGCACCTTGAAGATGGCAGTGATAAGGGTGTGTTTTTTGGAAGCCAAATGCAAAAGCATTAATTAGATCACATCAGTAGGAAGCTGTGAAATAAGTGATGCTGCAGAGAATGCCAAGTGGTTCAGGAGAAGTAAATCAGAGTTTATAAACATCTTCAGAGTAAGAACATTGGAAACTATCCTCTGTCCTAAAAATGCAGGATCTTTAAGACAAAAAAGAAAACTTTTTGAGCACCTGCTTGTAAAAATTTCTTAGAAAAAAGGGAAAATTTATGTGTAGAAGTCCTCCCTCCTTCCCACCCAAAGGAGGTGGCCAGTGACAGTATAGCTAGAGAACAAGCCAGCTCACTGCCAAACGTGGGAATAACCAGTGCTCGTAATTCAATCAAGCTAGGACAGGACTAACTCTCTTTAAAGCTGTTGTATTTATCAAGCTCTTGTGTAAACAGGGTCATTCAAGAAATTAACTTTTAAAGCAGACTAATAAGATGTCTATTCAGAAGTCAAGTAAGTTTAATTTGACTTGGGAAATGAAGCCAGCTATATCAAATTCAGGCCAGTTTAATTCTGACTATGGTTAACCACCTGGAGGCTTAATGCAGTTTGACTAATCCGTGTTAAAATCACATTTTTAGTTATTTAGATTATTGCTTGAGTGTTCCTGCAAAGGTGAGTCCTAAATCTTACCAATATTAATTGGCCAAAAGAAAGGGGCCCTTGCATTTACGTAGTCTTTCTCCACCTGTTTTATAACATCTTAACTTTGAAATCTGTTCAACATAGTGCATTAAAACAGCAAAGAAACCTTTTAGGCTGCAATGGGCAAAAACCCAGGGGTTTTCTGTAAAATTACTCAAAATAATAAAAAGAGAAGCTATTTTCAGATCTTGTTAGGACACACAGCTGCTTGAGGGACCCCTGCAGACAGCTGGAGGATTCAGGGGAGACCAGCGAGTTGGGGGTACATACAAAAGTACCAATTATGATCTGTAACAAGAGGGTGAACGAAAATTCAGTCTCCAGCTGATTGCACAGCTTCTTACTGAAAAAAAGCCTGAGTTGCCATCCAGTGTCAACAACAAATTTACACAGATTTGTTTTTTTATCTTTATAGGGCAATAGTCTAGACTAAAGTCTACAAACTGAAGTCTTCCTTGGGCTAACTCTATTAGCAAAGGATTCCCACATTTTCGCCAAGAACCTGCTCTTCTCTTCTAGCTTACCAGTAGTAGCAGTCGTAACACTCATGTACCCCTGCCAAACCAGAGACATACCAACCGATCTATTTATTTCCACTTATTTCATTGTCTTCAGGTAAGGCCTTTTGCATTTGCTAGATACCATTCACAGGCCCAAACTGTCAAACCTAAATAAAAATTCCTCTACTCTGAAGCACCTCTTGCCAGCTAATGCTTTTAAGGAGCTAAAAGCAATGAGCAGCGTGACTCATCAAAACCTCACAAACTGCAGGTCTGACCACACCTGTATCTTTTTCCCCAATTACAGTAATTAATCTCCTAGGGGATATTGACTCTACCTTCACACCTTACTTGCTTTTCCTGGCAGGCGTGACAGTACTCAATGCAGTCATGAACACAGGCAGCTGTTAAAAAGGCTGGTACTCCCCTCTCCTCCTGTTTTTCCTTTCCCACGCTAGACTCTCATAGTGCCATTCAAAATATGGAAACTGTCTATCACATCACATTACCTCTCATATCTCCCAGAACAATGACCATCCTTAAATAACCCTAATTACTGATTATGCCCCTTTCTAGCATTTCTGGAGAAAAAAAATAGCATTTATTGTTCTCAAAAGTCAGGATTTTATTAGCTAGCTCTGCTGGATTTAATATTTTCTCAAAGATGACTGAGAGAAACAACACACTATAGAAAAACTCTTACAGGGTTTTAACAGGCTCTCATGCAAAGCCATTGTTTTGCTTTCTTATTGGTTGTCCCTATAGAACTATTACCCTCTGCTCTAAGTTATCCACTCACATCTATTCATACACAGCAAGGAATTTCAAGACACCACAGGCTGGCTGCTAGTGCCAAAATGCTGTAAGGACATTTACTGCCATTTGGAATATTTTTACTTCAAAGGAAAGGATTAATGAAGATTATGGAAATAATCCTCAGTCTCTGCATTTCCACTGACCAGTTTTTCCCCCAGATAACTACATGATGATTTGTTAAACTATGTGTCAGCTATATGATAGAAAAGAAATTTTTAGCTCAATGCAGAGTAGAAAATACTGTCTTCCAGATGTACATACTGCTTGCAATTTAAAAACTTTTTTTTGAAGTGACAAACACCCTTGACACTCAGATCCACGGTCCTGGACCAGTGTAGCACCATTTGAAGCAATATAAGCCCCCCCAGCCTTTCCCCATACCCAGTAAATGTATATCAACTCCAGCACAAAGCACAACTGCTAGCACTACATCTGCACTAGATGAGGAAAACATTTGCTTGCAGACTTTACTCACTTCTGGCTTCTCTCTGAGCTGCACATCCACCATGAATCCACCACATTAGTGGCTTTGTATGACCGTGGAAATAGTAGGAAACGAACAGAGAGAAAACAAACTAAGTGTACTATGATAATGCATCAAAACACACGAAAGAAAGACATTTTAATCTATCAAATCAGCCACGACAATATCAACACACAATTTTTAAAAATTTTATTTCAGTTCTTAAGAGTATCTTGGAAGTTTTCTGCCACATTATCTATACCGATGCTACCCCCTCTGTCTATCTGTACTGACTGCATCTTGACTTATATTACCAAGACTTTTATTTAAAGACATGGAGTATATGTCACATCCCGATCACTTGCAGAGTCTTGTCTTGTTTGAGAGTAGTCAAACAGTGGCACAAGTCACCTGGAGAGGTTGTGGAGTCTCCATGTTTGGAGATATTAAGAACTCAGCCAAGCCTTATTTAGGCTCACCTTGCTTTGACCAGATGACTTTCAGAGATCCTTCCAATTTCTGATTTTCATAGGATGATTCAGGTTGGAAGGGACCTCAGGATGTCTCTGGTCCAAGCTGCTGTTCAAAGCAGTGTCAGCTCTGAGGTCAGACCAGACTCCTTAGGGCTTTGTCTAGTAGGGTCTTGAAAACGTCAAAGGATGGAGACTGCACAACCTCCAAGGTTTGACTATCCTCATGGTAGAGAAGTTTCTCCTTATACCCTTTTTGAACTCCTCCTCTTTAAGTTATGCTCCTCGCACCCTGCACTACAGTGAACAATTCCAGCTTCTCAATAGCCTCCTCATAGGGATTGGAGGCTGCTGTGACATCTCCTCCAAAGCTGTCTCTGTCTCTTCTCCAGGCTGAACAATTTCCACTTCCTCAGCTTCTCCTCACATAGCAAGTGCTGTAGCCCTGAGCGTCTTGGTGGCCCTCCACTGAACTCACCTAAGTTTACAGTCTTTCCTGTACTATGAGCCCAAAACTGGACACAGTACCTGGATGCAATCTACCGAGTTCTGAGCAGAGGGGGAATAACCTCCACCATGATCTACCGGTCATGCCGCTGGTGTTTCCAGGGCACTATGTACCCCCCTGGCTCCAAACACCAGAGCTTTTCCTGCAGAGCTGCCCCCAGCCAGGCAGGCTCAGGCTACATGGCTGACAAAGACTACTTTCCCAGGGGCAGGGCTTTGTGCTGAACTGAATTTCATAAGCTTCATCTCAGCCTATCCCTCCGGGCCATCTAGCTCACTGAGTGGCAGCCCTGCTCTCCAGCTGTCACCTGGAACTCCCAGTTTGATGCCATTTGCAAACTTGAGGAGACTGCTCTCCATAGCTTCCTCCAAGACCTCGATAAAGATGTTAAACAGGACAGGTCCACGGACAGATACCTGTGGTACTCCACTTTGCATCAGACTGCAGGTAGAGAACCAACTACTAACCATGTCCCTCTGAGCCTGATCATCTAACTAGTTTTTCAGATGCATGGACAACCAGATGGGAAGACTGTAACTCCCAAGCTTCAGTGAACAATTTACTCTTTCATATGACACAAAAAGGCTTTTCCAATGTATTCCGGAAGATGCTGGTCAAAGGACATTGGAATCATTCAGATGTGCAAATGTCCTCAGTATGCCATGCAGTGAAGTCGGTACTGATTTTGACAGAATATTAATACAATTAATGCAGCTGATTTTATCACTGTAGTGATATAGAAGAGGTCAAGACATTATGACGAAAAATTATTTGACTGAGAAAATTATTCATAACTAGATTTTGGGGGTTTTTTTGTTTGTTCGATTGATTTAGGTTTTTTTTATGATCAGCTGGAAATAGAGTGAGCACTGTTAGCACAACTGGTAGAAACCTAAAGAAAAAGGTTGGGGGAAAGCCTGTGTCCGGACTGCCATGTACCCACTTAATTTAGTTTGGAACTGCTCTCTTAGATATGCTAAGATGTAAAGGAAAAGAGTAGGAAATGTTCCATCAGTCATTTTCCCCAAGGCCTGTTTATTTTTATCACAATATCAAACTTGAAAAACCAGATTGTTTGGCTCACCCAGTCAGGTAACAGGCTGTGGTGATGTACTGTGGAAAGGGAAATCCCCCTTTCTCTTGCTTGTTTACTTAATGTGATGGGTTGGCCCTTGGCTGGGGGCCAAACCACACACCCGCTCACACAGTCCCTGCCCCCACCCAATGATAGGGGAGAGAATTAAAGAGGTAAATGGCAAAGAGGACTCGTGGGTTGAGATAAGGACAATTTAATGACTAAACTACAATAATATTAGAAATAATACTATATACAAAGATGCAATGTGATACACAGTGATACTGCCCCTCCCCACCTGATG